>BOPP01000024.1:4403156-4446610 GCA_017312745.1 Gryllus bimaculatus | reverse complement strand
AAAAAAAAAAAAAAAAAAAAAAAAAAAAAAAAAAAAAAAAAAAAAAAAAAAAAAAACGGAAAACTTCCAATGAGAGCAGCCAGGCGTCTGAATTCTTCTTCCGACGGCGGCAGAATTCGACCTAGTTAGTTAGGTAGAGAAAAAATGACCACCACCGTCAGTTCTCGAACCGCATGACCCCCCGGTCAGAAACAATGCAGTGCAAACAGTTGCTGCCGTGTGCCGCCTCAGCCGCGCGTCCCGCACTACGGGCAGAGCTGCCAGGCGCTGGCAAATAAGGAGCGGCCCTGCCCCTCGCCCCGCGGTGACCTTTCCAGATGCCGCCGCCGCCGCCGCCGAGTCGGTGCCGCGCTGTCTGCTCCACGGAGCTCCAATGCTGCAGACGCCGCAACTCGCGATAGGGCTGAATTCCACCCGCGCGCTCTCTTAGATCGGGAGCATCTGGACGTTGCCTCAGAATTGAAATCCTTAAAATTGAAGCACAAGAAAAGTGATTCCCTTTGAAGGAATACGTAGTTGTCTGTTATCTCGTTGTTAATGTTAGAAAGATTCGGAACTTGAATTGGTGAAGTTGACTATATTATTTTAACATGTGTACCTATGTTACTCTCAGTACTCACAGTCAGTACTCACTCAACTCAATACTCACAGTATTTTTGTTGTAACAACCTTGAGTATTGATAATGTTTTGTTTGGAATCTACAAACAGTTTGAAAATCTTACCTAATTATTTATACAATCTGGGGGGAAAATGAATTTTTGGAAAATATCTCAATAATGATCGAAAGTTAAATAAAATAAACTAAAATACTGAAAAATTGTGTCAATGCGTTTGTTTTGAACACTGGGAAGTCAATGTAACGTGAAAATATCAGAGAAAAATAATTTCGAAACATTTTTATTGTGATAATTTTGTTTTATTATTTTGTAAAATACTAGGAAACTTTACTCAGTTTGCGCGTACCAGCAGCGACTACATGCGTATCACATTTGTATGATACGTTTCGATACCATAGCTAATTAATCACTGAACTAAAATGACGATTATCTTTATGGGTGTTATGAATTTAGTCTAGCAAGCACGATGGTCGTATCACAAATTCATATCAATCACTCTCGATCTCCTCTGTAAAATATACTGCTTCTTGTTGTCTCTGTAAAAATATTGACGCAATACGCAACAAACAATAAGCAAGGTTTTGAACTCTGACACTACGAACACAAAGATGCATTCCCGACAAGACTTACACAGGCCCAAGCATCAATGAAATAGAAACAAAAAAATGAATTTGGGACTCGTTGGTTTTACGCTAAATTAGAAGTTGACGTCATTGGATTAGGCACGTGCCACAACAACTATGTTAAATTTACATACTTAAGTTTGCTCACGTCAGTTTTGATTATATGTTGGGCGATTCAAATATGGAGAAGTGAAACGCAGTTGGCAGCGATGCTGCTGGCAGTGCGGCGAGACCGTTAGCCAAAGCTGCTTGGGTGTGGTATAGTGTTACATGTGACATAAAGAGCAAATAATGTGTTACCATATTTTCGAAATTTCAGCGTTGTCATTTTTGTAGTATTAATTCTTAGAAGAAGGAGCAAGTGTTGTAAATGAATGAGACCCACGTATTATCGTGACTTAAATCTTGCACGTTTCCAGTGACAAATTGTTGTTTAATGCGAATGTACTTCATTATTATTACTGGACATGCTGTTTTAATTGATGTTTCCGTTTTAACGAAAACCATTTAAGGTTGCTTTCGGCCACGCCTCTTGACTTCCATTCCACGAAAGATCTTCGCGAAGCATCCAAGCCCAGACAACATAATTGGTCACTAACGCCTTTGTATGAAAGGTCTTGTACAGATAACTTAAAAATGACGCCATTTCACACCTGGTATCCTGTAATTAAAGCAAAAACTTTTATTTGCCTTTTATCCTTACGTTACCATATTTCAGCTCGCTTTCATCCCTAGAAGGTATGAAAATGAGAGTTGATATTAACAAGTATGTATCTATTAAAAGGTCCTTCCATTATTTTTTGCGAAGTTGTGTTTGGTGTTATTTGCAAAATGAATTAATAAGAATCTTGATGTATTGGTGGTTAAGTCAAAGTTGGATGTCAACACGTGCTACAAAATACTTCTAACCACTCCTTGAAGTTTAGAAATCCTGATTTGTATTATATCTTCAACGTTACTAATATATTCAGTTATACGAACGGAATATCATTCAATCTTTACAATGTACTTTATATAATATTACTTTATGATGGATTAATGTTTTAAAATCTTTGTTTCAGGTGAGTGAACGTTTCTGAGAATATTTTGCTGCCAGGTAGACGAGAAAATTCATCAAGGGTGATGTAAATTCATTTTTAATTAATTATAGACTGCATGATACCATGGACGTGCGCAACTTGAACAAGAGGGAGGACAACTATGGGCCTTACTGTGCCCCTCTGCATTCTTCCTCCATTTTTTAAATCTATATTTGACGCATTTTACTAGAAAATAAATAAAACATACTTTAAGGAAAATGAAACTACTACGATAACATAACAAACTATAACAATTACAACTAATTCGTTATATAAATTACTTAACTAATATTAATGAGGTTGCCCGATTGTTTGGAAGCCTCTTACTCAATTGATGTTTTTCAATTGTCCAAATTATCAGCTTCAAAAAGAGGAAAATAAGGAATTGAATATAATAATAGAAATAAAATATTTAATATTTAGGGACACCTTTGGAATTATTCAGAGAATGCAGGGCCCCCTGGGCCTTCCTGTGCGCTCGTCAATGCAGGACACTATGTATTATGACGCTGCACATTGTATATGAAAACAACTAGCCCAATTGTTTTGTCTCTTTCGTGAAAAATATAAATATATTCAGCCATGTTAATAATGTTAATTAATATTGCAATAAGAAAATGTATCTGTGAGTTTGAAGATAGGTTCAAACTCAAATTATTCATATTATTTTGATACTGCAAACATTGAACGTTTTTGCAATTTTTCAACAATTATTAATATTTGATTCTCTGAAAGCGTATATTCTGAAATTATAGTCGGTACATATTTTTTCAGAACATACCTTTTTGGAGACCATTTTAGAACATTTTTATTTCATCGTCTGAATTTAAAAAAAATTAAAGGAAGTATTACTCTTCTCCTCTGCTGCGAAATAGAAGTATCTAACATTTTACAAAGAAAATGAAGATTTCGAAAATTCATTTGTACAGTTTTAAGGTAAAAATGTATTATTGTCTTTAAATTGTAAATAATTTAGAGATCACTGCATTCGGTGTATGACTACGGCATACGAGACGTATAATTAGCAAACAAGTCTTCACCAAACAAGAGTGATTAATTGAAAACCAAATAATGGCTACAAGCAGTGCCTTCGACTCCTTCGTCGCCTCGGGCGCAACATTTCGCGCTCGTGAGTCAAATGTTATTTCAGCGTCGGGTATAAATTACTCTTCAACACCTAATGCCCGCCGTAAACCTTTGCCCCGCTGCGCTTTGTGCGCGCCCAGGGGTCCGCCCGCGAGGAGGCGTGGCGTGCGCGTGACGCATGCGCTGCCGTCACGTCGGAAGTGCGTGCGCGTGCGAGCGCGCGCGGGCAGCTGCGCCCTGGCCTCGCCCCCGGGGAGCGAACAGCGACCTTTCGGTTCGCCGGGTGGGCGGGCGGGAGCGTGGGTGTTAGAGGTCGGGGCTGCGAGGAGACACGTGCCGGGTTCGTCTGCGGAGTAGCTTCGCTATAAAAAAAGTATGTTGAAGTGAAGAGGGATGTGGGGTCGCGAGCTAGAATGTGGTATGATGATGAGGGTGCTTGTGAAGCGGGGTGGAGAGAGGTGATGATAGCGTGGTGTAGGGTGGGGACGGCGCGGCACTTGGCGGGATGGTGGGTGCTGTGATGTAACTTATGAATGTTGTGACATGGCGGGGTGAAGCGGCGATTGGGTGGCGGTGTATGTGTGTGGAGTGTAAAGGGGCGATGGGGTGTAGGGTGGTGTGGCGTGGCGAGGTCTTGGATTCGTGTGGCATGGTAATATCTTGTGTGGTGTGGTGTGGTGTGGCGTGGCGTGGCGTGGCGTGGTGAGTTCCTGGGTGGGATGTGGTGGCGTGACGAGGTTTTTTGTGGTGTGGCGTGGCGGTGTTTTAAGTATATGGTGTATCCGTGTGTTGGGTGGTGTGGTGTGGCGTGGCAGGATCTTGGGTTGGGTGGTGTGGTGTGGAGAGTGTTGAGAAGGGTGGCGAAGTCTTAAGTGGTGTGACTTGACGTGACGTAGCGTGGCGAAGTAAAATGTAGAGTGGTGGTGTGTGGTTGGAGTGTTGTGGCGTGGCACGATGCAGTGTGATGGGGCGTGTGTTACCCAGGCAATGCACTTATCAAATGTAGTGTGGCGGGGTGTGGAATTGCTGATGTGGGAGGGCGGGGCGAGACGGAACAAAGCGGAGCAGAACCAGGGGTCCGGGAGGGTCACGAGAAGATGGAGCGGAGCAAAATGAGGTATGACGGCGAGGGACGAAGTGACCTCACAGCAGCATATTATTTCCGTGCGATGACAGCGATTCCAAGCGGTTCCATTAAAATATGAGGGTCAAGTCAAAAGTCAAGGCAAGTATTTTATTACTTCTGAACATAAAAGAAGACGGCACGTTCAGTATATTCCTTTGAAAGCTCATCTATGTCTAATAGTCGGATCGAATTAAGTCTGGTTTAAGAAGCCTATGTCAAAATAACACTGAAGAAATGTGGATTTTGTGGGATTATGCGAAATACAGAATACCTGCTATGGAATTCTCCCACGATTTAATACAATTAAGCAATATTTTTCCAATGCATTCGTATTGTAACTAAATTAATCATGTATTAAATTTATTTCATAATAATTTGAGTAAACTTTGGCTTTCATGCATCACGACGCAATTCATTCTTATGATTGAATTCTCTTCATTTTAATAGAGGAAAATGTAAAAGACAAACGTAATTAATATATAGTAAGGATTTACCAAAAGTATATATTAAATTATTGTAAATAATGTTAATGAAAGTTTTCCAGTTTAAAAAAAAATCACTACCGTTATAGCAGAAAACATATGAAGAATTTAAATAAAATGACTTGAAGAAGTAACAAGACAGGTTTGAGCGATGCCTTCAGCATCACTTTTTGAAACTGGCGGTTTCTTCGTAGTTCACGGAGGTTATTTGAAAGTGCGCATGCCTTGTCCTTAGCATTGCAGTGGCCACCAGGACGTTCTGAAGCCCTCTCCTAGTGTACCACACCTGATTGGATGGATTTAGTGTTACGGTCTTCCACTCTTGCATCTACAATCATCGTTAGTAATTATTATTACTAAAATAAAAATTGTAATCTGTACAGATATTAATCTAAATTTTCAGATTTGTTGACGAAAATAAAATTGCTTCCTCTTTCTCACAAAATTCGACATTTTTTTCTGCTTGAAATATCTTGGAGTCTCAAATAGAAGAATGTTTTGCAAGGCTCTTCCTCAAAGCCTCTGGGGCCGTAGATTGATGATGTACATGGAAAAACCTGGGCAAATTACAAGTCATCTAGTTACAAGGCAATTAATAATTACACAGGGCGAAATCTCAGCAACAGCGCTCGACGAAAATTGTAATTAATAAACTCTCATTTATTTCACGTAGTTTGCTTCGGCACGGCTGCTATTGGCCGTAAAAGAGTTTTTATTGCATAACTTCTTCAGTACTTCTGCATTTGAAACAACCCATTAATGGAGAAATCTGCTACCCACATGATGCAAAAGACAATAAACTTGAAAGGACATGATTGAAAAATATTGGAGTCAAAATAAAAGTTACTGCTATAAAGTTTAAGCCATTGGAAGTAATCAATGGTATTATTTCCCCAGACGGTGAGAAACCACTGCTATGTACGAATATTTGCTACCCATACTAAGGGGATAACAAGGAAGTTGTACGAATAATTCTGAGTACGTCTTCTACCCTAACAATTTCATTATCTCAAAGCCTCCTTCTTCACCACCTCCGTACCTCAACTATCTCCTTTCCACAACCACATCCGACTCAAAGCCACCGCCACCGCCACCGCCACCGCCACCGCCACCGCCACCTTCTCTCCCCAACCCCTCTGCCTTCGCTGCCCCCGTCTCCTCACCCTTCCCCCTTCCACCTCGCCCACGCTCGTACCTTCACCACCCCCGCCGCCGCGCCCAGTAGCCCGGCGGTCGCTTCCCCGCCGCCCAAGGCCAGCCGGCGACCGCGCGCTATGCAAATGGCGCCCTGCTGGGCGCGGGGGAGATGATCTAATTCCTCGTCCGGGTTCTACCCACGCGCCCCGACGTCTCGCGGAATTTAAGGACTTCCCTGCGCCGGTCCCGTTACTGACCTCCGGCGTCTATACAATAACGTCCTGTTTTTTACGAAACGATGCTATTAACCACGTAAATGCCAAGGGTGAATACAGGATATTTTTCGCTAAGAGAAAGAGGTTCATTTGAATATCTTTCGTTTAAAGAATTATCCAACGCGTGTAACATAATTAATTCGACAGAAGTGTAAAGAATGAGAAATCTCCATTTATTATAATGTACTCGTACCGTGAAGAGTAGGTAAATTACGTAATTTTAATAATTAGTTTTAATAATCAGTGATGTTAATGCAAATTATGCCAAAAGGTACGGTCTCTTGAAAGAATTTTGAAATTTATATATTTTTTTTTATTTCTCTCAAATTCCTGAGTGTCTATCGAAACCACAGACACATACTTTACCTCCAATGTTTGTGCAGATTTGAAATTAGTAAGATATATATATATATATATATATATATATATATATATATATATATAATTACATTATTATATTATTACATTATTATATTATTATATTATTATTATATTATTATTATTGTTATTATTATTATTACTACTAGAAACGTTGAGAAGAACTTCATCAACAACATCGAAAATGCTGGATGTAAAACTATTGAAACTTCTCTCCAACAAATCCAACAGTGAATTTAATTTGAGTTTTAAACAGAAGCCTCACGATGTTTTGGAGAAACCGAAGAATCCTTATGGTTCCCATGAACGACGAGCGTCGAGTACGCCACCTCCGCCGTGCCGCGCTTGTAATCACGCGCCTGCATGGGCGAGTCCTGCCCGCCCGCCCGTGGGGCGTTGACGATCACGCCTGGCGACGGCGGACGGCGGCGCGGCGGCGGCCACAGGGACGACACTCGACGTAGCCCCAGCGGGAACTTTCGGAGGAGGCTATTCACAGTGGGCTACTTGAATGAAAAATGACAACAATTCTAGAGCCCTTCTGAACCAATTCAAATAATAAATAATGGGAATACCGCTTCTAGGTGTACGTTTGAGTTAGCCAGGTCGCTAATTTAGAAAAATAATGTCGCAACTTCATAATATACGAGTAAGGATTAATAACATTTTGAAACTAATATGTTCTGCTGACCTGGATAGCTGAAGAGCCATAGCTGCTTCATGCTTGAAGGGTTGCGGGTTCGAATCCCGCCCGAGGCATGGATGTTTGCATGTGTTCTTATACAAGTTCCTCTACAAAAATAATAAAAAAACAAAAATAACTGCGTTTAGGCTGTTTCAAAATAAATAAAGGATTCCAAAACAGTGCCACATTTCATTGGCTACTTCACTCAAGCGTTTTATACTAATGACAGCGTCCATCTTGTAGAAGAAAGTCGCTCCTGGGGTCCTCTAGAAAAACTATTCCTTGTGGCTTACTGTTTTCATCTACCACCTTCCTTACTGGATTATTATTATTACTGGATTCCTTAGCTTCCTACATGGTTTCACTCGCCGATTCCCAGCACGTGAATTATCAATCCTCTCACCTTTTATAGCTCAACAACGACGCTCTACAAAAATCCAGAATGCTCTCCCACTGTGCGGAGCGCTGCGACGACCGCGTGGCCGGGGCGCGCTATTAACTGCGATGACATTGTGAAGCGACGGGTCCAAGCGGCGCGGCGCGGCGCTGGGCGGCGAAAGCGTCGGGCAAAGGACGGCACGAAGACGCCTGGGCGGCGGAGAGCGCAAGGTTTCTCCTGGGACGATGAACTGCTGCTAGTCCAATGAGAAGATTATTACGGTAGGAGAATCGAAGTCCCTAGAGAGATACTTGAAAAGGAATTCCAATCGAAAACAGATTCAAGTCACGCTCTATCGATACGTCTGGCAATAGTTTAGAAATGATATCGACACCGGATTTGTAAAATTTTTAATGGTAAAATTTTACTTGTCTGTGAATAGATTTTTAAAACGATATTTTTTAAACGTAAAGTTTTTGAATATACGACATACTTATAACCGTTTGAAACTGAAGAAGAGTCAACTCAAATGTAATATGGATGAGAGCAGAATCTACGGAGAAGGTGATGACGGAATATGGAAATTAGCAAATTAACTCGTAAATCATCAACACAGATTCCATAGCCATTTATGCTGTTTTAAAGTATTCAATCATATGGAGTTGTCTTAAATTGTTCAAAAAAATGATCACCCTGACCTTGAATCGAATCTGGGTCTTCCGGTTTATCCGCGGTTGCTCTAGCCAGAGCTACCGGGACGATGATATTTTCAACGACTTCGTAAACTTGCCTGTTATATGATTTTCAGTTAACCTTTAGCATTAACCTATCACCATAATGGAGAGTCTTATGCATCTAGAATCAGAAACGCTGGGTTCGATTACCGGTGGGAGTGACAATTCTTTAAACAATTTGAATTGTTAAAATAGATTTGAACACAGTGACAAGGTCACAGAGAACACAATGGAAAACGTGTACTGTGCTGAACATATTTCCGACGTTCGTGCCTTTCCAAAAATGTGATAATTTGATATGAATATGGTTTCGAAACTTACGTATGGATTCGAATCGAAAGTAACGGTATTGATTCCAATTCCATGTCACTAGTATCGCCATAAATCGCTTTAATTATAAAATGATAGATTTACTTTTTATTAATATTTGGTTCATAACTATTTTTAATTCTTGTTAAGATAATTTCACAAAGAATATAGTAAGTATCGAAAGTAATTGTGTCGATTCCTGCGTGATATCACAACACCTCCCTTGGAGTCAGACACGAAATTAATCAAGAAGAAATGTTATTAAGAGATACGAAAATGGCCCAACTCACGCACTGAGTGTCAATGAGACACCCCCTCCCAGAAAAATTATATAAAAACATTTGCAAATGTTCATATTTATTTTGCTTTCATTATTCACCAAATGAGAAAAGATAGTCTTTCGAACGATTCGCAACATCTGAATGTGGCAATATGTTTTATGAATCGCTACTTTACATTTCTCATCATGCATTTGACACATCTTTATTACGTTGATTCACCTCTAATATTTCATATATCTCGCCTGTGACCGTGAATGAGACATGTGAGGCAAAGTTGACTTACCTGCTCAGGAACATGGATGCGATTGGAAAATGTGAGTTTGAAGGGAAAGGTTGACTTTCCAAATAAATCGGTCTGACGAAATGGCGTACACACGAAATGGGAGGCTTATTAATGGCCATCGGGAAACGAATTTTTCGCCAAATGTGTTTCCTCGAATTTCCTCGCGCACTCTTCCCATTGTTTTCTACTGCGGAAATGCTCTGGCGACTAATTGGGAGTTCTAACGTCCTGTCCCAAACGCACCTCTTGTGATTTGTGTCGAAACACATTAGGCGTCCCGTCTCTGCAGCTACTTTCCATTACACTTTCTGAGATCAATAATATTTCAGTATTTAGTCAGACTTTTCAAACAAACCTTTTTAGGAAATATCTTATGCTTTCAAGAGTTTTAAAGCAAGTACAAAGCATGAAATGTATTTTAAAACTAGTCATTCCAAAGAAGACATATCATGGAATATGCATGAATGATCTCTACCATTTGGTAAACTGTGCGAGCTGTAAAGGGCACCAGATTCAAGAGATACAGCTCGCGCTTAGGATGAAAAAATAAAATTAAAAAATTCTTTCGAGTCCACTGACCCTTCGAGATGCTTAAAATAATTAACACGCGTCCCTCGACCCGGAAACTCATCGCGCCGCCATCCATCGCCCCCCCCCCTGCGGTGTTTTTGTTAGCGTAATTTGAGTCAATGATGCGTGGAGCACAGTGGGCTTCTCGGCCGTGTTGATTAATTGCCTCCGAGACCCTAATCGCGGATCGGTGGAGTCGGATCGTGGGTTAATGAAAGGCGCCATATTTCATGGAAATATTGTTTTTACAGCGGAACGCTTGTTGCTTCAACGGATCTTCTTCCAGTGTGCGGAACGCGATAGTATCAATAAAGATTGCTCAATTGGGCGTGAAAACGTTATAGATTTATTTCGCCAGCTTTTTGCCTCAAGAGCAAACGATAACTTATATTTGGGTTCTGATGCAGAAAAATAGTGTTATGTATTTTTGAAAGTTAGGCCGATCGCATAATTCAGTAATTAAATTTCTTCTATATTTGTTTTGTTTAACTGTTATTCAACGCCCGTGTGACGTTGGATGTGAATTCCAACATCTAATGTGATCAACGTCCAACATCCAATGTTCAATGTCCAGTGTCCAATGTGATTCTGTGTGACAAAAAACAGCTGAGTACTGTTATAATGCACAAGAAAGTGACACCTTAACACAAAGTTTCTTATCCTCTTGTTTCAACATACTGGGCACTAAATATCTTTTGTTTACTGTTGAGGAACATTTACGAGAAGGAAGATTTGAGATAACAGAATTAGATCATGTGACCGTAAAGAATTCGACAGTTATCACCAAGAAGCGATTAGCAGTAGCTGAAAATCTTCACGATCAAAACTGTTTATTCAGAAGTATTTGTGCTTGAGAATCTTCAATAAAAATAGCGCTTCCGGTTTTTAGAAAAACTATTTCAAAATATAAGTTGTTTACACAGTAACAAATTTATTTTTAGTTATAAAATTCGAGTAAGATCTTCACTTTTACATTTTATATGAAAATTCTAAATTTTAAATTATTTTGGCTCAAAAACATGCAAATTCTTCTTAGTTGGAACAGCTAGACCGAAGAAAAAATCTTATTAACGTAGTTATTAGCTTTTCCACTGGCAGAGTGGCCGGGTCAGCCGACTTATTAAAAGACGAATGTGCATAGATGCATGTAGGTTTGATATGAGGCAACGTCGAGGCCGTTGCCATAACGCGCATGTCGTGCCCCACGACCACCGTGGTGGGGGGTGGGGGGAGCCCCTCCGACCCTCTCCTCCGAGGAAGGAGCTCAGCATTTGAATGCAGCGCAGGAGTAGAGGACGTGCGCGAACTCCGCTGCGCGCCCGCGATCATATTCGCGTTGGCCCACGAAGCCTCCGGCTGTTGGCAGCTGTGGGCCGCTCTTATGAGGCTGCACGCGGGCGCGCGCGCCGCCGCCGCCGCCTGATGCATCTGCTCCCGGGGCGACGTGGGTGGCGAACGCGTGTCGAACGAGGAAGCGAACACGCTGCGACGTCGAGGCGAAGAAATGAAATGCAAAAGAGACGCGGTTTGAAACTGCACCGCTTTCCTCTTCTGAGGGAACTGCGGTAGCTTGGCAAAGCTATTAAATGGAGGGATCCATATTTTTTAAACTTAATTGATGAAACTATTGATTTTGTTCTTTAATTTTATCAATTTTAATTTAACAGCACTTTGCATAAAAGGTATGTAAACAATATGCTATTAATATTTCTGTTGCTGTTCCTTGAACATTTTACTTTCTCGCATACTACTCATGTAGTATAAACAAATATTGTAATAATGCTGCAAATGAAACGCCTATGAAACAGAAAGTAGTTCGAAATCGTATGCATTTTTCACGCTTTGAAATATTAAATTCTTAAAATACGTTAATACTTTAAACAATATTAAAATAATTTCACAAATAATTCCTTTTGAAACCTATAAATATTTTTATACTTTTTTTATAAACCTGTCCCCGTGGGCTCCCTTTCCAGGCTGCCATTGGTGGCATTAGCTAGTCTTATAGGGAAAAGGACAAATTTAATTCGAGAAGGAAGCCCGCAGGGTGATGGAGGTGGTCGGTGGCCGTTGGATCGAAACTGCTCTCGGCGTGCGCTGACTTCCCAAGCAGCTGCTGCGCTGTATGCATCCCATTAAAAAAGAACAGGGGCGTTACTTTCGATGATATTTTCACTTGCACCGATTCACTCACTTCCTTGTCGTCTACTCGATGCCAATAGCTCAAGAACTAGCAACTATTTTCTGCTTTGAAATACAACTTAGATATTTTAACATGTTAAAAATATCAATAATATTACAAATTCGAGAATATTAATGGTATTAATAGGAATTCAAAAAATAATAATTATAACAGATAACTTATTATTTGTATTAATATAAGATCAGAAAAACAATGGGCAAGGTTTTAGGCAACCTATTAAAAGCATTTAAACATCATATTCATTCATATTCATAATGAGATATATTTAACCTTTCAATAACAACTTCCTGCATTTAAAAAAGCACTTAATTATTATTCTACATTTTGAAAATTTTGTTCGTAATTCGTTCAGAATGTTTGAACTCTACGATCGTCTTTTCTCCTTACAACATTGTCTATCTTTTTTCCTCTTGCTACGTATATGCTCGTCTGACATTACTTGTTAGCGTGTCCATTTCCGCTTATGTGATTATATATCGCTGGGCCACAATTAAAGTTATTTCGCAGGCATGACGCATTCCGTTCATTATTTCTGTTCTTTCTTTCGTTCTTTCTTCCTTTCGTTTTCACTTTCTTTCTTTGTTCCTCATTTCTCTCTCTTCTTCTCGTTCTTTCTTCCATTCTTGTCAGATTGAGTCTTCTTTGTTCGACTAATGAGTATTTGTATAGTTTTTTTCCAAAGAGTAAAAGTGAAGGCTCAGAGGCGCAACGCCACAATTCTTCTGTTCGTCGTCGCGTTGAGGGGCCCCCAGCTCTCCGCTCCATGGCCGAGGGCTGGTGCGGGTGGCGCCCTGGCGCAACGGCCGGCGACGGACGGCCGCGCAGCCATTTCATAAGCGCCCATATTTTATTCCGCAAAATGGCCGCGCGGGATCTAGATAAAGAGCGCCCCGCTGCCGGGAGAAAGCCCCTAGAGCGGCGCGTGGCGGCGCGGAGACGAGGCGACTGTCAAACGGCCGCGTGCAGGGGCGCCATTGGGTCAATAGAGGAATGAACTGGTTATTGAACTCGTCACATATCTCGTAGCTTTGGGGCTAGTTTAGGTAGCAGGGCATCAATAATGATGTCACTGCAGTACCTCTGGCCTGGAGGACCTTAGGGTTCGACGACTTTTTGACATCACCTACACACCTATGTCGAAATCAACCGCTGAAGGCCGAAAAAGAGTATTCTAGCGGCTGGCTGTTCTGAACGGTAGTTTTCCGTGGTTTCTCTGAGTAACACCAGGCGAATGCCGGAGCAATACCCTAACGGGCCGCGCGCGATCTTTCCTTCCTCTTCCTTGTTGTATCTTCACCTCTTTAAGATACTTGCATACACTACACTACTTTCATACACTACCACACAAACCGAGAGACCGGTCAGGAGGCCACAATTTCCCCGCTGGGGCGGAGGTCCGCTGATGCCGATTTCTCGGTTGGCGCCGGATCTCTCCATCCAGCAGAGAGAGATTAAAGCCAACTCCTGCGATAAAAATCATTCACTAAACTTACGGGACACACGAACGTAGCAGTTGAAGCCCCCGGAATCGCCAATGAAACAAATTCATCTTTGGGGACTGTTGCAGCTTTCGGGGAATGACACATACGTGAGCCTCTGCAGAGAGTTTCATGCGTGATAAATAAAAGCCATTGAGGGATAAAGGCACAGACTCTTGGTTAGCAGTAGCTGCTGAAACGTGCTTTTTTTAGAAAATGAATATGTCTACATTAATTTAACCACTTTTTAGCTTCTTTTTTTTTCTTTCGGTACATGTCTCTCCACACTATTTAGTAGATGTTAAACATTAGCATTTATAGCTACAATAAACAAGTCACACAACTCTATTCCATTTGTCATTGAAAAATAACAGCTGTGCTGCATTAACACTAGCTGCAGCATCATTTTACACCTGTGCTCCGTTCCCGAACACGAGGAAGCCCCGGTACATCGTATACTTGGCTTATCTCGTTTTATCTGACAGAGCCTGGCGCCGCGAAATATACGTTCTGCGTTAAGGATAACAGTAATTCGGGGCTTCCTGCTCCGAGACCCATAACGCCGCGCGGCGGGGTATCGGCGATCGGAGCGCGAGAGAGGTGGGCGTGGCTGCGACGGAGCACCGAATTAAATTAGAGCTTCTCCCCTCCCCCCCACTCCAGCACGCGCGAGGGCCTGCAGAGAGCGCAACCGCCAAGAGGGGAAAAGATCGCGGAGACGACGCTCGCAGAGGATTTACGAAATGGAAAATAACGAAGTGAAATTGTGTTCTTGGAACATCGATGATACGAATCTCGATAACTCGAAAATCGATCGATCGAATTTTGATAACACGTTAGGTCGATGTCTGCATAGCCTGGAATGACTAGATTGCACTGGGATGGGAGGAAGTGAAAATTGTTTCGAAAATTTTATTTGCCGCCGATTCACAGAAACATTTCCCAAGTGAGGGCGTCTTTGTCACGAGTTTCTGCACGTCCTTCCCAGCGCTCCAACCCTTCTCACTCCAGTCACAGAGAAGCCTACCTCCTGTAGTACCACCAGAGGGGAACGACCGCGGAGTCGATGCTACAGAGGATTTACGAAATGTAAAATAATGATAGTGAAATTGTATTCTTGAGACATCGATGATACGAATCTCGATAAATCGAAAATCTATCGATCAACTTTTTATAACACTGATAACACTTTTGATAACACTGATAACACAAGACAATGTTGGAGTAGTCGATGGATTGAATCACACTGGCTCGACTCGAAAGTCATGGGACCGACTCCAACTTCGATAACTCGAGTCTCGATTACTCGAATGTCAGGAGGGTGCTGAAGCAGTACTTTAATAAAGGGGCCACGGACCACAAGCGATCTTTCCTTCCTTATCCCTGTCCTCTCCCCTCCCCTCGCATACATTTACACTTTCATGCACTCCTCTTCCACATGCGTCAGGAGATCAGTCGGAAGATTAGAGCTTATTCCGAGTAAGCAGTTCCACCTGGCGGAAATCCCTGAAGAGGGAAATCCCCGATAGCCAACGTGTAGGTGGGCGTCAGGTCTTATGTTCTATCCGGGAAGCTAGAACCGCCACCGCCCATGGCTCTCACTACATTGACGAGACTAATGACCACAGTGACTTGCATCTCTGGAAACAAAATAAATCGATGGCGCGCAGATCGATGGTGAAGCGTTAATAGCAGGCTCGCAAGAGTATGGGCAGAAATAAAACTTGTTTTGAAATATTTCATTTGCTGCCGTGTCACATACCCATTTTGTTGAGTGGGGCATTGCGTCGAATTTCTATACAAACTTCACAGCGTTCCATGCATATTCACGAGTCACAGGCAAGTCTGCCTCCAGTATCACTTTGAAAAATGAACGTACGAAGAAAAATTTAATATAACCATCCAATGTCGTCACCTACGTTGTTTTAAAGGATGAGGAATAGTTGACCGTGGTCAGAAGGTGGTATGCATATGAAAACCTTCCACTTTTCTCTATGTCTCCAGCGCTGCCTTCTTCATGTACATCTACCGTCATATTTCTTCCAGCAAATTCAAAACCATGCGGATGTAGGACGAGAACCCAAACAAACAAGCCACGACCTTGCGCGATCTTCCTTGTCCTATCCTCACCCCCTTAGTTATCACACACTAACATGCACTACACTACCACAACTCCTGGAAACTAGTCAGGAGTTTGGAGCTTGTTTCGGCTGAGGAGGTGCCACGCTGGGGGGAGATAGCTGGTTGAGGAAAATCCTCGCAGGCCGACGCAGGTCGGCGTCGGATCTGATCAGCCAGCGGGGGAAGATCACCGCCACCTCCCGCGGCAAAACATGCACTACACTTATGGGACCGGTTGGTTAAGTATATGAGAAATCACTAATGAATCAATCAAAATCCAGCGAACGCTGTTCTTTGTCTCGGTCGCTTCCGCCGTGCCTGAGCCTTCTCGTGCCTGGCTGATGGAGTCGCCCCGGCCTCCTCCCACGGGCGCAGGCAGGCAGGCGTTGGCTGGCAGCCCCGCGTGCCGCGCGGCGTGACTCAGCGGCGCTCCCGCGCTGCACCCGCGTGCCACCCCGCCCCCCTCCCCCGCCCGGCGCCACGCCTCCTCGCCGCTGCCCCGGGGCGACGAACTGCACGGGCGACGCCGCCCCACTCGACGGGCCGAATGCTACCGGGGATCATTGCTATTCTTTGGAAGGCCTGAGGATAATTTGATCCAATACAGTAGGCATGTTCAAGACGATTCCTTAAGTTTTAAATCAGTGACATGATGATATGTACATTCTCATACTAATGATGCTTATTTAATAACATCTTAGGCAAATTTATACTTGTTTTTCTAAAGAATTTTACGAAATTGAGATAGTGCCGTATAAAGAGAAATAACAAGTGTTCTAATAATAGTAATAATAATATAATAATAATTAATAGTAATATAATATATTATTATTACTATTATTATGGCTTTCTGGTAATACGATATTCATTTTTATACGTTCAATAACAATATAATTAATCCATAATCCTTATTAACTATTATTACCATCATTATATCACGATGAATAGTAAAATTTAAACGAATATTATTGTGCACCAGATGAACCCTTGTTTCGCACAACAGGAAGTAGGCCTACTGTATAAAAGTTACAACATAAGAGTACAACCTAAGCATCATATGAAAAATCAAATTTCCTCATAATATTTATTCATATCGATCAGTAGATATTCTCTTTGGGAGATGAAATAATGGTGGTTTACAAATTAGGAAAAAACCCAATAACGATACAATATGAACTCTGCTTTAAACATGTTTCTGAAAATTGAAAAGTTCTTTATTAGCCAAGATCTATACATACTATATGTTGCAGAAGGATACATCAGGAAATGCTACTATCCAATTTAAAAACGTAAAGCATAGAGTTGCGACATCACTAGTCTTTGCATTTAAAAACATTCAGTCTTTAAACATAAAAACTTGCTATCTTTTCTTCGCATACTAATCACTTCACACTCTCACACGCTTGCTCGCGCTTGCGCTTCTTCGGATCTTGACACAACCAACCAACGTAATTAACAAATGACGGCAGAAAATGTTCATTCTATTAGCGTAACAATTTTGTTATCATTTACTATTTTTTCTATAAAATCGGTTAATAATAGTAAAGGATATCACATCTGGGTCTACTAAGTGAGGCTATTTAAAATAAAACAAAAAAAAATTGGTGAAGTAAAAATCTCAATTTTTTTGTAAACAAAAAATAACGGTTTAAATAAATCGGATTTTGTAGTATATAGAATGATTATATTGTATGATACTTGGTACAGTACTATATTGTCGTTAATAATTATTTTGGTCCCACAAATCACATTCACCAGTTTTAATGAATCCAGTCAGGTAAATACTTCCCGTGTAAAAACGGAAGTACCTTGTGAGGTATAGTTCAACTATACAATGTGCTGTTAACTCATCAGCATCTCACTCTTTCTTTAATATTGATTGCTGTCATTTTGCATTACTGGTCCCTTCTGTGTATTGCCAGACGGTGAAATTCATTTTGTATAACAGAACGACATTCCATATTCCTAAATGGCTGCACAAAAAAGATTTATTCTCACGCCTCAACCGTTCTAGCCTGAAGCCTAGCCGCTCCGTTACCAGCCTGAATCATTAAATTTGCGAAACTGAAAGAAGCAATAAGTATTGTTAATATCCTTAGAAATTTGATGCAATAAGTGTATTTTAGCGTAATATGTCATGTCTATAAGTACTGCATAACATATTCTATTTCTAAAACAGAATGTTTCACAATATTCAGTTGATGAAATTATTGTTGATGAGTATTGAAGTTCGTAAATTATTCTTTACAACCGTACAAAATTGCGGCTATGGGACATAAACATGACGATGAAACTCGATTCCTAAAAGAAGATCGCAGATTGGTCGTGCTTCCCCAAGTCTCTCCAGCAAGCCGTATTATTTTAGAACATTATAAACCAGCTCCCCATGTGGAGTGTTCCATTACCTCCCGTCCTTGTGTGAAAATACCCGCCCGCGCGAGTCCCTTTCACCTCTGCTTCGTCTAGCGCACAGCGCGCCCGTCAGCACCTCTTCGCCGCCCCGGCCACGCCTCTTCGCACGTGGCCACCGCCGGGCCGACTCCGCCCGCGCACGCATGAGCGACCAGCTGGCAGGCCACCGGGGCGAATCCCACATGGCCAACTTCGATGCCGCTATTAATGCTCAAAAGCTCCGCGAACTGCTTGTGCGTGAAGGATAAAGGTGGTAGGTCGCGGAGGTAAAACCTCCAGCTCCAAAACTGAGACTGAATAAAAGCTGAGAGAATTGCGTGTGCGTGAAAGATAAAGCTGGTAGGTCGACTAGTCAAAACCTCCAGGTGCAATGTTGATACCGCTCAAAAGCTCCGCGAATTGGGTGTACGTGAAGGATAAAGGTGGTAGGTCGCGGAGGTAAAACTTCCAGCTCCAAAACTGAGACTGAATAAATGCTGAGAGAATTGCGTGTGCGTGAAAGATAATGCTGGTAGGTCGACTAGTCAAAACCTCCAGGTGCAATGTTGATACCGCTCAAAAGCTCCGCGAACTGCATGTGCGTGAAGGATAAAGGTGGTAGGTCGCGGAGGTAAAACCTCCAGCTCCAAAACTGAGACTGAATAAAAGCTGAGAGAATTGCGTGTGCGTGAAAGATAAAGCTGATAGGTTGCCTAGGCAAAACCTCCAGGTGCAATATTGATACCGCCCAAAAGCCGAGAGAATTGCGCTCGGATTACAAACCAGAGGGGGGACTAGACCCACGATGCCAATATTGAGATCACCATTACCGGACAGTAGCTGATTATCGTGTGCGTGTGTGAGTATTGTGTTTGCAAGGGAAAAAGTACATCGCGAGGGGGTCTCAGTGCGGGGGCGGCTCTGCAATGTAATCCAAACTAAATCTAACATTCAGTATTTTCAATACTGTGAAATAAATATCGTGATAAAAAGCTGTTAAAAGTGCACAAAAAACTACTGTAAAACGGCCGATTGTGTTCCCTGATTATGTTACTTCTTTCATTTGCATAGGAACATTCTCGATAAAGTGCTACTGATGTAATGCCAAAAGCCTAAATGATTAAAATCAACTTAAAACGAGTTTAAAGATACAATTCTTTCGACAGATCTTGTAAAAGTTAGGCGTGTTTGTGAAAGTAATGGTCTGTATTTCGTAGTGACGAACTGCATGTACACTTTTCTCTGTAAAGAGAAGAATTTTTCAGAAAATCTCCGGTGTGTGTGTGTTGAATTCCAAGGTTCAGATATATACCTAAATTGAATGAATCATCACAGATGCACAAAAAACGGAACATAATCATCATTTTAAAATGAAAAGAACCAAGTTAAGAAAAAAATTAGGGTAAGAAATGCATTAAGGTAGTTTAATGACAGACGATATGAGAAGATAACTTTAGCCGCCAAATAAACAGCTGAGCTCAGATTAAAAGAGTTCTGCAAATTGACAAGTTTCGATATGCATCGCTTTTGGGCTTGTAAAGAAGAGGAAGATAGAAAAGCGAAAATGAAGGCACCGTGTGGCTTTACTTCATCAGAAGCCCAGTGACCACGCACTGGCGGGGAGGGAGGAGTCCCTAGCCATTCCAACGCTGGGAACACGCGGTCCGCCGCGCGGGTGCTCTTCGATGCCGGGCACGTCCGGCGGCGGGGGCGGCGGTGCGGAGGCGGGCCGCGCCGCACGCCTGCACAAGAAATTCGGGAGCGGGGCGTGGCGGGGCGGGGCGCGGAGGTGGCAACGCTTCGCGACGCCCGGTGGAAAAAGGCTGCCGTGCGGAGGTGGGGGCGATGGACGCTGCGCTCGACGCCGTGGCGCAACACGTGCAGCGGGCAGGCGGGTGGTCACGTGACCACACGCGCTCCCAGCCGACCCACTCGGTTTCGCAGCTCATTTGGGAGTTAATTGCCCGACGGCTGCCGTGGCCCTAATGCTCCTGCCCACTGCCCGCCCACGCGCGGAGGGGTCTGCCATGGGCACGACTGGCTGCTCCTAAATCTCTCTCTCACGAACACCGGTAGCTCTTGCCTTTTTTTCTCCCAGGAACTATTTCCTGAAACATAATTGAAAAATTAGAAATATCATTATAATTCTGCCCCCGTTGCTTTCACACTTTGCGATTGTACGTTCAGTAGAGAAATAGCATTTACAGCGTAACATGGCCTTTTAATCACTACTTGCAACAGAAAAATACATTCCACTGCGCCAAAATTGTGATTGGCAACTGAGCCTTCTTCATAACGTAATGTCGGTGTCGAACATGTTACCGTCCATTGTTCAACGAGGTGTCGCCAGGTGTTCAGTATTGCTGACATTTAATGCTCATATAAACTTGTGAGAAGCACCACCCACAAGGTTCTACACTGTATAACTGTAATAAAATAGCTCATCCCTGTTGTATTCGATATCTATGTATCCCGAATAGTAAATATACTAAATTTTTTGGCTTAGTTTTAACTGACCAATGTCAAGAAATGTCGTTACTGCAAATTTTACTATTTCATAATTTACATTCCTGATAGTGCTCTGCATTTTGAAAATTACACTTAAAGCATTCAAATAATTCTTTGGAAAGGTTCATATTTTCAATTATCATAATCGTTATTTGATTATTGAAAGTATATATTAATATTTTACAGGTTTGCTAAAAGTTTATTTGGTTGTAATTCTTCCATATATAAATATATATATATATATATATATACACACACTTGAAATTCAAATCTCGTTTTTAATGATCACTTCAATTCTTTAAAAATTGAAATTATGAATCAAATATTTGCTCGAAATGATTTTGCTTCAAGTACTGTCTATCAGTAACACTTATTTTATATCGTAATTTCGTTAGATAAATATTTCCATCTAATTGAAACGAATTGCATCTTGAATGTCTACTGTAACAGAGAGCCAATAGTATCACTGTCCACCTCGACCGCTGTCGCTTCGCCCCCAATCCCGCTCCTCCGCTTGCTATTCCGCGCGCGTCCCGGGCGGTGGCGCTCAAAGCGCTGGCGGCGCCGGCGCCTCGTCGTGCGCGCGCGCGTGCGTGCGTGAGTGCGTGCCGCACGGCCCGGTCGCGTGCGTGCCAGGCGCCGCGTTGCGTCGGTGGCAGATGAGCGGCTGGAGCGCCGGCGGCCTTGGGCGCGCGCCGCTCGGCAAGGCTTCTGCGAAAGTCTCGATCGTCGTCTGCGTCTTCTACCGCTTTCCGTCTTCTCCTCCTTTTCCTTTTTACCCTCTGTCGCCCCATTCGTCTTCACCTACCGTTTACTACTTCTTTTTCGCCTTATTCTTTCTTCACCTTCTCCTTCACCTTCTTCCTCCTTCACCTTCTTCCTCCTTCACCTTCTTCCTCCTTCACCTTCTTCCTCCTTCACCTTCTCCTCCTTCACCTTCTCCTCCTTCTCCTCCTTCACCTTCTTCCTCCTTTTCGTTCTCCCGTCCTCTTCTTCACATCCTCCTTCTTCTTCACTTCCTCCTCTTTTTTCACCTCCACCTCTTTCTTCTCTCCTCCGATTTCTTTTTTATTTTCCTACTTCTTCTTCTTCTTCTTCTTCTTCTTCTATTTCCTTGTCGTTCTACTGGTTATTTTTATGTTCTTATTCTTCATACTTCATAGCCCGTCAACATTGACTCTCTCGTACAACAACAACTACAACAACAACAATAACAAGTCTAATAACCAAAAATTTCAAATCGAAACTAAGTAACTACTAGGTCCCTTGGATTACGTTGTAAACAACTTAATATATATTTTGATCACCTTGCACAGTTGGGTATTAAATAAAGAGAGACTGTGAGAGACTCGAAACCATTGAATCCTAGAGTAATTTGAATTTGTAAAATTGAACTTCTCGCGCCTTCATGTCATTTAAATACTTATGTAGGAATAATTTTCTGTTAAAAGATCTGAATTGGTCGTACGCCATCCTACATTTTCAGGCATTATACATTTCTATTTCTGTAAAAGGTCTATTCTTAACATTCTTTTCTTGTAAAACTAAATAGGCTGGTGATCATTTCCAAATTTGAGCATTCTTTTCTAATGTGAACATACGTTTCTCCATCTTTCTCTTAAATACCCGAATTCGCACCATGGCACTCTTTTGTATAATTCTTTCGACTTGTAGCCAATTACTTTCCTAGTTACTTATTATTTTATTTAGAGTCTTCCTCTGCAGCTCGTTTCCCTCTTCCTCTGTTGGACATTAATTATATTATTTTTTTAGTGTGTCAAGCTTTCATGTATTGTAATAGTCATTTTCTGCCAATTCGGTTAGCTTGGTATTTCTCATTGAGTTCAGGATTCACTTTCATGGAGTATCTCCGAATGCGCATGACATCAGAACAACCCATCAAAAAGATATCTTTTGTACATTAAACCTCATATTTAGAATGTGAACTGTATTCCTTTACTTTTGCAGCCGGGGCCAAAACTAAATATTTTAAACTTTTCAATTTATAATAAACCATAACATCATTATAATAATCATTTGGTGTATTTTATTCCAGTATGCATCGATTCCTTGAAAATTATTCCAGCTCAACTGGGCTCTTTAGACAGTTGTATGAAGTTATTCTTGTAGTACTAAATGAAAGGTTTAAAACTTGGAAAAGTTCGAGAGAATCGAGATCTCAGTATCATATATTATTCGAATCTGAGAAAACCGAGAACTCGCCCCACCTCTAATTAAAACGACGAAATCCACTGCACCTCGTCGCCACCCAAGTCCCGCGTGGCGTCAGCACCCGCGTCCCCAGGCTCTAATGAGCGCCCGCGGCCTCGGCGGGTAATTGGCGCCGCCCGCCGCCGCCCCCGCCCTCTCTCCAGAACAAGGCGCCCGTCGTCCTGCGTCCCGCCCTCCGCGCCGCGCCCAACGCCCATCGCCCAGGCGGTCACCGCTCCGCGCACCCATCCCCGGGCTGAGGAGGCGTGGAACAAGGCGCTGTCACGCAAGAGGCACGGCGCGGCGCGGCGCGGCTTGGGTTACATGTGGGGTCATTTGCACTAGCACTTTTTTCTTTTCTTTTTCATTAACATCTTTATTCCTCTCTTCCTTCTTCTCTTTCTTTCCCTTGTTATTGTTAAATATTATTAATATTATAGTGCTTTTCTCCGCTCACTTTCTTCTTCCGACTCTCCTCTTATGCTTTTCTTTTGTCTTATTTTTCCTCCTCTTCTTCTTTCCCTTCCTTTCTTCTCCTCCTTTTCCTTTTTTCTTCTACTCCTCCTTCTTTTCCCTTTTCTTGTTTTCGCGAATAAACCAAGTAATTTCTCTTAAATGAGATTTTACAGTGTTATATTTCGTTTCTGTCTGCTAACTGTTCATTCAAAGGTTGTTGTCCCTTGAATTTCTTGGAATAATCTCTTTTCTCATTTTCAGCGGCGCACCCAAGGGGGGGCATAGAATAATGAACTATACCTCCTTAGTCTATGGCGGGGACTCATAGGGCTTCAGCTCTCCTTCCTCAGAACCTATGATTGTATTCATGAATATAGTTTTTACAATTTTTTTAACAAAAATAATTCAATATATCAATTACTATTTACATAATTAAATATAAGTGAAAAATGCAATTTACATTCGGAATAAATGAAAAATTATTTTCAAGAAAACATCAAGTTAGAACTACAAGTTTTCTGTTCAGAAGCATTATAAGTAAGTTTCCTTTGTACTCAGATTCTATTTTCGTGATCTACCTTTTTTGTTGTGTTTTTCTTACGTTAATCGTTTCTTCTACATAAGCCAATCTGTTCTTGGGCATTTTTTTGAACAGTAGATTTGTAAGGTAGCCGTAACGATATGCAGCGCTTATGACTTCTGAATTTTGGTTGCTGGATAGCTTTGCGACTGGATAAACTACCGTTTTTCTGAGCATACGTCTGATTCTTCACAGTTAAGCCTCATGCAATAACTGTGTGTTTGCCGGAGCATTGAACTTCTACGCTGAAATTAATCACTTAAGCCCATAGGGCACTGTATGACCAAACCAGCTTAGAACTTGAATAACACGCTCTATTCGGAGAGGAACCTTTTGCCACAATGTAAGTTGCGCTTTAAGTTACCCAATTAAGTTTATTCGTACCCCTCGCATGATCTCCGGCGATCGTGTCCTGGTCTCTGCCCCAGCATTCACACACACACACACACACACACACACACACACACACACACACCCTTTTCCTGGGACGCAATTTCATTACAACGATAGCGACGAGAAACTTAAGTAATGTGCTTCTCTATATGTGCACGTTTATAGTCTATCCATCTCGTTATTGAAACTGTAGCGTCGTTGGCAACCTGGCCTTTAGTTTCGCTGATCAAACTACTTCAGGTCCTGTCGTTTTCTTTTTCTCTCGCACGACCTTCGTCGGACGCTCCTCTCCGACCACAGTCATTTATTTGCTGCTCGGCTTCGACTCCTCCCGCGACCCAACGGCCCGCGAATTATTATGATTACGTCTATCTCCCGGCAGCGGGTAAGCGGTCGGCGGGCTGTATCCAAATTACCAGACGCAAATTATCACGTACCTGCTGCTCTCCTCGGTCAACCTTTAAGTCTTTTGTGTCGGTCGCACCGGCCGTGAGATCCGCTACACGGAAAGAGAGAAGAAACTGGAATTTCGCAGTTAATAACACGTAATATCCTCTGAGAGGTACTATATGGAGCAACGTTCCACGTTTCCTAACCTCACCACCATTCTTATTGTTATCGGCTTCCTCGGCACCTGCTCTTGCGACACGGCAGGCGCCAAGGCTTTCGACTGCCGAAGGTCGGTCGATATTAAGTTTCGCCACTTGAGTCGATTTTAATCGCTCGGTGATGGACAGTTTCGATAATGCTGGGTGGCAGAATATTGCATTTGCTTTGGGACCACATTAATCTTATTAAGTGAACGAAACGCTAGACCCCCTACAAATCATTTACGGTGGCTGTAGTTCGTGATGTTTGATGGCCCATTTGCATTTTTGTTTAAATTAATTTCCATTGAGCACATGGTGATGCTATGAAAGTCTAACGTCTCTCTCAACAATGCCACTAACAGAACCTTTTTATATATTGCAAGTTTATGCAAAACATATGACATTCCGCATGACACACGGAAGTGCAACCACCACTGACTCTTCCATGATATTTCATTTATTAAGAGAATTATCATCATTATTCCTAACTTTCTTCCTAAATTATAAACTTTAGGTAATTATTAATTAAATTATAATTAATATTTTCTTCCATTAGCAATTGCTGTACATCTGGTCTTACAAAATCAAAATGTACCACTTCAGCCTTTAAAAGGGTATGTTCGACAGGGCTAAAGGAATCTCTCTTCTTCTTCAAACATCATTACTTGAAAAATAAGCTCTTTTGAGTTGCGGTAGTAGTGCATTTATTAAACAGAGTATGCTTGTCAGTCCATGCCATTAAAAGGTTTGCACTCGATGTATGCTTCCCTTTGTTTTCGTTTACATTAAGTTTTGAGCAATCATTCACAGAGCATTGATATGAATGGATAGCTCATCTCAGCTTCGATGTTTTCTCAATAATATAATACTATTATACTTGCATGTGAGTTTCGTAAAAGCTATGGCATCGGTGTTAAAACAAAATAAGCATTCATGAGTGCGTTCCCAAAATTCGAAGTTTCTGTCTCTGCCGGCCATCCTACTCCTATGCACAAATGCCTTTCATCTCGTTTTCTTTACAGAACATATCTATGCACCCATGGAAACACTCAACTTCTCAACTGGTAGAATTTTGTGGATTTGCCTGCAGTTCACTGGTCCAAAACCCAACCTCCCAGATATGTTTACTCAATCTAGCAATAACTAACCCATTGTTCGTGGGTGCATCTAGGGGTGCATTATGATGTCATAGAGAAAGGATATTACTATTTGGCAACTTAATTTACATATAGTATTTCAGAGTTTGATAAATTATGTCGAGTTTGATAAGTATATATGAATGGGGGAAAAGTAGAACGGTATAAGTGACATTTTACAAATCCTCAGAAAAACGTGTTTATTTTAAACTATATTTTGTGGCAATGTATTTTTTTATATTTCAATGAATAATTGAAATGCCTTGGTTTTAATGATGAAACAAAACACTACGAATTTACAGTTGTATTGACTTAAATGAACAGATTTATCAGAATTCAGTGTTACTTATACCGTTCTGATTTTCACCCATTCATATGAGTTATTTGACCTCGCATTAACTATAATTTGGTCAGTTAGTGAACAAAAAATTGATCAATAGTTGTAATCTGCAGTAGAAATAGTAATGATGAATATAAATCCGTGAAAATCTCAAGAAAGAGGTTGTGGTGATAATGTGAAATATTTTTCTAGATTTTCCCACGCGATAGTCACAATATAACAGACCTCTAACACAAACTTCTTAACGAGTGTGTGGTATGAGATAAGGCAACTTACACCCTGTTATGGATCTAGGAATGTTAATTACTGTTGTCATGAATGACAGCTTCATTGACGTTAGTGGTTAATGACACTAGCGCCAAGTGTCTGATAAACGAGACGGAAAGTCTGTTTAATGATCCAAGCTCAGTTCACGTGCTACCCTCGTGTCAGTGAGTATAACAACAGACATCTAGGTATCTAGAAATACGAACAGTTGACTTAATCTTCCCGGAAACATTAGTTCCGTTAGTTGCACATTTGTGTTCATATTCTAAATGTTCATTTTTTAGATATTCCTATAAGGGACTTATACTAACAAGTGGAAAATTAACTTTTCAGAACTGATATAACAGTATATTCCGGAAAGGGGGTGAAATGCTCACAAGACAAGTTAAAACGTGTTACCGCTAAAGAAACAGACGTTTGGTGGATTTGAATTCTGTCTTTGACAGGAATTCACCGTTGACTTTGGTTCTACTGCAAGCTTCTAGTATCAACCCTATGCCACTTCGCCTCCTCGCCTGCTACTTCTTAATGCATAACCGACTCTACACACACCAGGTCTGAAGGGAATGGAAAGACGTTTTTGGTTAAACATTATTGTTGTTATTTTTCGCTGATATTGTTGTTGCTGCGGATGATATGCTATTTTTGCTTTTGTTGTTGCTTAGTTATATTGATACATTCTTAACTTAACATCCAAGTAATATTTTTAGTTTATGATTATCGTTATTTTTTGTTAACAATGGTGCAGCAATATCTAACATTTTTTCTTACAATTCTGTCGTTTCTTGGAATAATATTTGAAACTCTTGTGCTCTATAGCTTGTGGTCATCACGTCAGCCAATTACTCGTAATCACGACTTCGTCAGGACAAAGGGAGTGTCCTTTGAACGCAAATCCGTGTCATCGTAAATTAGTACAGCAACCTTCTTGCACGCGTCTTCCGCAGAACCGTGGATGAAATTCCGCCGGCCTTGACTCACTGCGGGTGTCTCCGAAGTGTGTCATTTGATATGCACCTGCAATTCCGTAACGGCATCCTTGCTCAATGGAATTCCTCGGGCTCGCTTGGGAACATGCGCACGCGGCAGACGTGATTCGGCACCGCAAGCGCCTTGGTGCCAGCGGCAGCGGCAGTTCTGGAGAAGGAAATGCTCTCCCGTAAATTCCGGGCGTGAGCAACCGCGGGGCGCGGCGCGGAGAGAGGCTGTCGTAAGGCGCTTGGGTGGACCCACGCTGCGCGTTCACGTGGGCGGCACCCGCGGACTGCGCCCGCCACGCCACGCCACGCCACGCCACGCCACGCCACGCCACGCCACGCCACGCCACGCCACGCCACTCAACTCATGCCGTTTCACTCAACTCATGCCGTTTCACACCACTCAAGTCATGCCGTTTCACACCACTCAACTCATGCCGTTTCACACAACTCAAGTCATGCCGTTTCACACCACTCAAGTCATGCCGTTTCACACCGCTCAACTCATGCCGTTTCACACCGCTCAAGTCATGCCGTTTCACACCGCTCAACTCATGCCGTTTCACACCACTCAAGTCATGCCGTTTCACACCACTCAAGTCATGCCGTTTCACACCACTCAAGTCATGCCGTTTCACACCACTCCGCGGGACGCCATGCCATCGACGCCACGCCACTCTGTCATTCCACGGCACTGCTCATCGGTACTTCTCTCCACCCACGGCACTGCCTATCCGCGGCACTGCCCATCGGCGCCGCGCTTATCCATTCCACGAACGTCATTCCATTCCACGTCATTCGCTTCCACGCCGCGCCCATTCCACCACTCACCTCTACTCAACTTCACGCAACTTCACTCCGCCATACTCCACTCCGCCACACTCCACTCCAACGAACGTCATCCCATCCAACTCTACGCCACGCCATCCAATTCCAATCCATGGCACTCACTCATACTCCAAGTATTTTAATAACGACTTTATTTGTGTGGTTTAATTCTCTTCCTTCCTATATTTTCTTCATATTAAATCAATTATACCCAAACATTTCTGAAAACATTTTTCCCAAAATTGTAACAGTACGAACATGAATCCCTCAATAAGTGAATGAAAAGTAATAAAATAACAATGGATTGACAGAGAGCTAAAAAGTCACACATTTTCTATTTAAAAAAATACTGCTACTGAGTGAATTACTTAGAATCAATTACTTGAAAGTAAATGTAATATGTAATTATAAAGCATGGCAGCGTGAAAATGTCTCGGCAAGACAATCCTGTCGTCAGTTCCAAGTAAAGGGATCAACCGTATTGCCTTACGCGCGACACAATGCGTGGCAGGTCGTCCCCACATGCCGCCGCCTTGACTCGGGCGCCCTCCGCCGTGGCCTTCGCCGGTTCGTTGTTCCGCACGCGGTGAGCGGCGTGCGTAGGCGCCGAGCTGCGCGCCGGGAATTCGGACAGGGAACCGCCCCACGTCATTAGCACCTCGAGCGCCACACTGCAGTCGGCGCCGCCGCCGCCGCCGCCGCCGCCGCCGCCACCGCCACGCCACCTCCACCGGCGCGCCGCCACGCACGCCACCGCCACCGCGCGGCCGCCGCCACCGCACGCCGCCACCGCCAGCGCGCCATCACGCCACCGCCACGCCCGCCACCGCGCACCGCGGCCAGCGCCGCACCGCGCGCCGCCACGACCCACGCCGCCACACGCAGCCGCCAACGCCACCCACTGCCACCGCCACCGCCACCTGCCCGCCGCCGACCGCGCTGCCCGCCACAGCCACCGCCGCCGCCACCCGCCAGCCGCCCCGCACGCCGCGCCGCCGCCACGGCCACCGCCACCTGCCACCGCCAGCCGGCCGCCGCCACCGCCAGGCCGCCGCCCCGCCACGCCACGCCACGCCACCGCCACCGCACCGCCACCGCCACCGCCACCGCCACCGCCACCGGCCACCCGCCACCGCCACCGCCACCGCCACGCCACGCGCCCACCGCCACGCACCGCCACCGCCACCGCACCGCCACCGCCACCGCCGCCGCCGCCACCCAGCCACCGCCCCGCCACCGCCACCGCACCGCACGCCACCGGCCACCGCCCACGCCACCCCCACGCCCGCCATCCCGCCACCGCCACCGCCACCGCCAACCGCCACCGCCACCGCCACCGCGCACCGCCACCGCACCGCCACGCGCCACGCCACCGCCAACGCCACCGCACCGCCACCGCCGCCACCGCCACCGCCACCGCCACCACCGCCACCGCCAACCGCCACCGCCCCGCCACCGCCACCGCCACCGCCACCGCCACCGCCACGCCACCGCCACCGCCAACCGCCACCGCCACCGCCACCGCCACCGGCCACCGCACCGCCACCGCCACCGCCACCGCCACCCCACCGCACCGCCACCGCCCACCGCCACCGCCACCGCCACCGCACCGCACCGCCACGCCACGCCACGCCACCGCCACCGCCACCGCCACCGCCACGCCACCGCACCGCCACCGCACCGCCCGCCCGCCACCGCCACCGCCCGCCACCGCCAGCCACCGCCAGCCGCACCGCCACCGCACCGCCACGCCACGCCACGCCACCGCCACCCGCCACCGCCACCGCACCGCCACCGCCACCGCCACCGCACCGCCACCGCCACCGCCGCACGCCACCGCCACCCCACCGCCACCGCCACCGCCCGCCACCGCCACCGCAGCCCACCGCACCGCCACCGCCCCCGCACCGCCCCGCCACCGCCACGCCCGCCCACCGCACCGCCGCCACCGCCACCGCCACCGCCACCGCCACGCCACCGCACCGCCCGCCCCGCACCCGCCACCCCACCGCACCCGCCACCGCCACCGCCACCGCACGCACCGGCCACGCCACCGCCACCGCCACGCCACCGCCACCGCCACCGCCACCGCCACCGCACCGCCACCGCCACCGCCACCGCACCGCCACCGCACCGCCACCGCCCACCGCCACCGCCACCGCCACCGCCACCGCCACGCACCCGCCACGCACCGCCAACCGCCACCGCACCGCCACGCACCGCCACGCCACCGCACCGCACGCCACCGGCCACCGCCACCGCCACCGCCACCGCCACGCCACCGCCACCGCCAACGCCACCAGCCACGCCACCGCACCGCCACCGCCACCGCCACCGCACCGCCACCGCCACCGCCACCGCCACCGCCACCGCCACCGCCCACCGCCACCGCCACCGCCACCGCCACCGCCACCGCCACCGCCACCGCCACCGCCACCGCCACCGCCACCGCCACCGCCACCGCCACCGCCACCGACCGCACCGCCAACGCGCACCGCCACCGCCACCCACCTGCCACCATCCCACCACCACCACCACCACCACCACTCGCCACCTCCGCCCACCACACTATCACACCAAACACAACCACCACCACCACCACCATCGCCACCTCCGCCACCACCACTATCACCACCAACACAACCACCACCATCGCCACCTCCGCCACCACCACTATCACCACCAACACAACCACCACCACCACCACCACAGCTCTCATCGTCATCACCACTGCGGCCAACTCCGCCACCGCTACCACCAACTCTATCACAACCACCGTTACCGACAGCACAGCCCCCAGTTCTTCTGCCGGCCCCGTCTCCTCCTCCTCCGCCACCGCCGCCGCAGATTCTATCACAGCCGCCTCCGCTGCCCTCAGCGTCTCCGCCGCCATGACCGTCTGCAAGCCGCCACCGCCATCACCGCCCTCCCGCCACCGCCTCCATCACCATCGCCTCCTTCACCACCGCTGCTTCCTCATTCCAGCTTTTGTCACCTCGCATCCATTACAATGCTGTTTCTCTCCTACACACCCCGAGCAACGTGCTGTGCTTTGAAAGTAGGCCTGTTGATGATAGAAAGAGTGATTAAACTATACGAATTGAATTCAAATTGCCTTCATTATCTAAGTGAAGGAGTTTCATAGGTGTTTGGATGTAATCAAACCTGCCGTCGTACCTTGTTTAATAGAAATAGACTAGCATTGAATTACATCATAATGTTGATCGACTTCAATGAAAGGGTTACGATAGAAACAACATATTTCAATTATGTTGTTTCGAAATAGAGCTATTTTTTCAGCATGCAATTCGCTCTTTCCATTTCACCTCCACTTATGAATTTGATACTGAAGTTTGAATTAAAATTTGATTAGATATCTGGTTTTTGATCCATTTTCCATTCACATTGTTTATTTCTTCTTGATACTTGAATAAGTATTTTTTTGTTACATCTCAACTGCGTATATTTTCTTCTCTGAACAATTTATAAAGACTTCTTTCCAAAAAACTATTATAAACAGCGACTTTAATTATTATGAATGTGAACATTCCCAAATCGTTCATTCTGCATGCTGACACTGATTATGCTTCGAGTACACGTGTGCTTGTCTCATTAGAATGATGGTTACCCCGGGAAGATTAAGAAAATGTGTTAATTTGCATGCGATTAGTTTCTATAACTTCACCTGCGTTGGCATTCCATGCCGCCGACGTGTTCGTACCTCACAATCAACCCGCGCGATCTCCTTTGCCTCGTTGTTTACGTGTCTCCCGCAGGGAGGCTCAGCTATGCGCTACGCACTGCGTTCTGCTTTATCCAGGCGGGGCACAGCCGCTCTGTTGAGAAACGGTATCATTAGGAGCGACGTTTCCAACGACAGTCGCACATATTAATAATGTATGCTGCATGGGCATTCAAGGATTTCACACCGGTGCCAAAAGGTGCAGTGGTAACGCAGTGATGGGCGTGGTGATGGGCGTGATGATGGGCGTGATGATGGGCGTGGTGATGGGCGTGGTGATGGGTGTGGTGATGGGCGTGGTGATGGGCGAGGTGACGGGCATAGTGATGGGCGTGATGGACGTGGTGATGGGCGCGGTGATGGGCGCGGTTGATGGAAGCAGTGTGGTGCGGTTGATTGGCATGGTGTGGTAATATGATGCGTAGGTAGTATGGTGTAGCGCGCGGTATTGCGTTGTGAGGGGTGAATCGTGTCGATGGGTGCGCTGATGGACGTAGTGATGGGTGCGGTGATGGGCGCATTGATGGACGAGGTGTAGCGCGGTGATGGGTGTGATGTGGCGTGGTGATGGGCGCGGTGAAGCGTGAGCGGTGTGGTGTGTTTGATTGGCGTGGTGTGGTGTGGTAATATGATGCGTAGATAGTATGGTGTAGCGCGCGGTGATGGGTGAATCGTGTCGATGGGTGCGCTGATGGATGTAGTGATGGGTGTGGTGATGAGCGCATTGATGGACGAGGTGTAGCGCGGTGATGGGTGTGATGGGTGTGATGTGGCGTGTGATGTGGCGTGGTGAAGCGTGGTCATGGGTGTGATGTGCGGTGGAGTGCTTCAGAAGGCCAATAATGCTCTTTTGTATATTTTATTTTGGTAAATTGCAAGGTCGTTCAATAAGTTGTGGCAACTGCATTCTATCTTCCAAAAGAAAATAAATTGATTTCCTTCACTTCATACATTGATGATCCTCTCCAACACTGTATGAGATGTCATTGCCAATTTGTGTCCATTAAGAATAAATACTTCTGAAACAGGTTTCGTTTTCGAATTAAAGAATCCAAAGTTCGTGAGTATTATTCTCTCGATCCAGCCACTTTTTAAGCTTTTGAAGTACCAAGTTCACAACAAACACGAATTTACAATTCCACTATAAACCTACAAATAAAATAGTCATTCCAAATAATCCGAAGATCTTAAAAACACTGTCTTCAGAAAAGAATGGTTGATCATGGAAAAGCTTGCCACAACCGGCAACTAACACTTCACAGCAGGAAGTGAGAAAAGTATTTTCTAACAATGCGTTTTCTTTTAAATTTTAAAATCTGTCACGACTGGGGAAAGATGACGAAGTGCCCATGTACCCGATTACCGTTTTTATCTTCCTTCTGATGCTTCTTCACAAAAGAGGACAGGTACTAAAAATGCGTTTGTCCGGACAAACCATGTTTTATTTTTCATTCGATGGCTTCAGGATGTACATTGTTCCTGAGGAATTTACGTTACATAATGTTTTTTGCCGGTATGCCTTATGTTCCTGTTACATTGTGAACGAAGAAAACGAAGCAATGGAAGAGGCGTAGTGCACAATAGTAGCGACCCCTCTTCATCTCTACAAATTTCTTGAAGTAGTGACGCAGCATAACCAACGTATATTAACGTTTAGTGGATGAAAATATAAAACAGCAACTTCTCTTTTATTATTTTCTTTCAGAAGAGTTATTTAGGTAATACATATAGAATTATAGAAAGTAACATTACGTGGACGAAAATGTAAAAGATTATATTTAAGTTTCTTTCAACCTGGTTGGTTTTGGTTTCCTTGAGTATAATGTTGAAATGAACTCCAATTATTTTGACAGGTTATTTTTTATAAATATTACAATGATTAAATCTAAAAAAAACTGGTATGAAGTAGTAATTTCCACAACTAAGATCTCGTTTTAAAACAAATATACGTTAGATTAATGCTCATTATTAGAACTAATTAAAGAGTTGTAGTAAATCTGTTTTCTATCCTTTGTCCTTCATCTTTGTCAAAAATTTGTTGTTTATTATTTACTTGAAGTAAGTATACTCTTTGTAAGTTTCTAAAAAATGGAAAATCTCAATCCATTTATTTAATTTTGACGCATTTATTTTACATTCTGCGATGTTTTTCTTAAACAATTCTGTCATCATTTTATGCCTTGCGAATAAGAGATTACAATACATATAGTTAGGATTATAAATTGAAAGTATGAAAACAAATGATTTACGACTCTAATCATCGGATGTTACAAAAAGATGCATGTACTGTCAGTAAATTAGAGCTAAAATAAATGTTTAAAGTGCGTAATTAATTTTGTAGGTTATTCATTTCGTATTTTAAGATTGCCTCTAGGCGCGCATGCTTAAGAATTGAGTATAAGAACATCGCACGGATACATAGAAAGTGCCATGTACAATAAACTATATTTGGCCTATGCTAGGCTCTGGATCGGTAGCGTTGAATCGGAATCACGACCCAGTAACTTTTTGCCCCGGGGTGTTGGCAACAGCGGCCGTTTGTTTCTTGTCCGGCCGCGGAAAGTCTCGGCGCAAGCGGGCGCCTCTTGGTTTCCCCGCGAAGCGTGAAATATTTGCGTGCTGCTCTCGTAATGCTCCGCTTTTTATACGAACAAAGAACGACGCAAGGTCGCGAGTACTCGAGAAAGTTTAAAGGAAATTGCCCCGGGCGAGCGTAACGGAACCCACGTCGTCGGGGGCTACTTACAAGAGCTGAGCCTTGTCGGACACGGCCGGGAACACTAGCGCGTATTATGCGCAAACCCGCTTGGTGGGCGCGGCGGCGGATCGTAAAACACACTCGGCCACGTAAAGGGAACCTCCCACGTTTGCTTTCTGCGCCGGTGGAAATTGAGAGGAAGTCAACAGACCGTTTGCGTAGGGTTAAGAAAAGAATGTGCGCTTCTTGAGCTGCTGGAGAGAAGTCAGTCGTAAAGTGGAAGTTTAGATTGTCAATGAGGCACAGTGTTATAAACGCTTTTTCGTTGCAATACAGGGGATCAGAATTAAATGTATCAATAAATTAATGTAAATGTTATGGCAAAAAATACCTTCTCAATTAATGTTTGGAAGGATAGGAATAAGAAAAGAAACACAATAAGGTAATGGCAGTTCTTTCTTGTGTGAAACCTTCTCTGCTGTATGCTAAGAAACTAAGATGCTGGGAAACAAGAAAGTTTAAATTATCAGAAGTATAAAGCTCTCACAAGAAACTTTTTAAGATTCAGTGGATGTAAACAATAACCGGGAAGGCCTAAAAAATAGACATGCGTGACGTTTGTGAATTACATAGTCCGTGACACTCGCATTTTCTCAAAAACTTAAACATACATTACTTCTGATTTTTAGCTTTATACTTCTATTATTTTATTTATATTTTTCCAACTGATTTGTTAAAATTGGCAATATGCATATTGAAATTCTCTCTCTTGACTGATTAAATCGTAGATAAAAAAGTAATCTCTTACTTTACTGTACGTAGTCAACGAAAAAGGTAACGTGTTTATTAAAATATGGCCGAATGCTCTTTTCAGGCCATATATATGCTAAAATATACTGAAGATTTTCGTATTTGCTGCCGTCAGGAGGGGCCTTATAAAGCGCATAATATGTAAATTTTCTGCCGTGAGACTTGATATGCTGGAAGCAAGCTTATCTCTTCATGCTAACTTGCAACACTTCATTGCTCGAAGTGTGCTTTTCCCACCGCAAGGTGTTGTAAACGTGGTAGGTTAGGGCTAGTCCCTTGTCCAACGTGCAAACGCCATAAACACAGGTCGTGACTCCCGCCGCCATGTTTCACAACACGCGTATCGAGGTTCCTTCATATTAATTGATAGTTCTTCCACGACTCTTAACGACGATTAAAGCGTAGGATACTTCTCACAACTCTTAAAGATACACTCTGGGGTTTTACATTCTATATATGTGTTGATCGAATCAAGGATTTTTAATTTGAAATCGGTGATGAACCAAATAGATATATAAGGTATGCTTTAACGGTTTCTTTAATTCCCCTTTTCCCTAAAATGTCTCTCGTTTGCAAACTGAGTCTCAAATATCCAAGCACATTTTTTCACTAAAAACTTCCCTCAAAAAGTAAGTCAAAGAAGAGGAGAATATGAATTTGAAAAAATTTTCAAAAGTAGCCGACGATACAAATCTTTAAATTTATAAAGAATGGATTATATAGTGTTGGACCCGCTAGTGAGGAAATATTAGGGAAAATCTTTCGTAAAAGATATCATATTGTTTGTAAGATTTGGTTTAAAAGAAATTAAGGGAACAAACTTGTTTTTTTATTCTTTTCTAACATAGCTAGTTAATTTGTAAACTTTTGCTGAATAGTGTGATATCTACTTATCTCTTCTCAATGAAATCATGTATTACTGATTTGAATGTGAGGTTCAATCGCAGTGTGAATGTTATTAAAACTTATATGGTACATATGTGCAATGTAACATTTGCCTTTGTACATTCACCGATATTATCCGTTGCCCCTCGTAATATCAGGAATCACAAGAAAACATGTTAAGTCTACAATATAAGCTTCTCGTGGCAGTACTCTCTTATATTTGTCCCTACATTTGTCAATTCTTTGTGGCCGATATTCATTCGTAAAAAATATTTGATGAGTGAATTTTCGTTCGCATAGATTTCGAAAGCGTCTCGCTGGGTGGATATGTGAGATGCACCAGGCTCTAGTTTTACTTTCTCCGTTCGGGGTACAGATAAAGTTATGTAATGCTGCCCGAAAAAACGGTGAATTTTCGACTTAAAAAATTTTATTACAGGATCCTGGTAACAAAAAAGTGGATAAATCAAGTTGATAAATTTAAAAAAATCCTCTATGACGTGATGTAGCCAGAATGCATGTTTTGTGGGTCTTTGATACCGTAAAATCGAATGACGGCAAAACAGCGATCAGTCTGTCTCCATCAATGAACAACGTTGGAGTTCAGCCGTTCAGCCGATTTTCTCGAAGATCGATATTCTCCAATCGATCTCACTGATGTCGCGGCACTATGAATTTGAAATCCATATTTCAATTGTAGGGTAGTGGTACTCCCAAATTTTAAAGAATGCTTTTGAAAATCTCAAATCTTTGGCTCGAGCCAGATGGACAGGGGTTTCTTAGATTTGGAACAAATCCTATGGTTTAGGCGCTAGTGGAATTAACGTACAAACGGACGGATGGACGGACAGACGCACGTTTTGAAAAAAAAACTTTTTCGGTATCAGGGGACCCCAAGAAGTGTATATTCGTTCGAATCTGGAAATAGATTTTCCGCAGCATTACATTACGTTCACTATACTACGTATGTTACTCCGTATATACGTACGTAAATGGGAAAGTAAAAATAGATTGTTGTATTACGGTAATGTAAATTTTTTCAAAAATTTGAGTACTTTTTGCGTAATTTTAAGTAATTTTGCGTGAAAATACGGGAGAGAAAGTACGTGCTGTTTTAGCACCACTAGTTTTTATTAACAGCTGAAGAAAATTCATAAATGGAAAACTAGTATAATATACTAAATAATGATCGGTGATTCAAAAGAAACATATTTTATGATAGTTGGTTTATGTTATTTTAGAAAAATTGTCGATTTGAGACGGCCAATTCGACTAGATTCTCTCGAATATTGAAATCGACAGATAAGCTACTGCCTTCGGCTCCCGCTATTAATATTATGCCTCCTAGAGTTCACCAACGCAAAATTCCTCGCTTGGCGCGCGAAACTACTACTAAGGTACTTCTACACAATTAAATACGCGCACGCTAGTGGTCCATTTCAACTGCTTGTCAGACAGAAGCTAGCCTGCTGGGCGTGTCTCCATCCCACTTCGCTGCCGGCACCAGTCCCGTCCCGCCCCTGACCCGCTGGGCAATGGGCCTTATGGCCCCGCCCCTTATGGCCGCGGGGCCTACGCAGGAAGTATGACGGCGCCGCATATATGAATCGCGAAGCCCCCTTGCGCAAACGGCCTCCGGGGCTGCGGTGAGCTTGGGACACAGCGTGGGCGGATGCTGGCAGCGCGTCCAACGTCTGAGAAACATTGCTATTCCGACACACCGCTTGTGACGACCAGGGATTGCACTCTCATGAAATAAAAATGTTCCAAAAGTGACCATACATCACATTACATTTACAATCGAACGAAATGAAAATGCTTCACTCCTGCCGCAGCGTCGCCACTCGAATGTGTGCACAAGATAGCATTTATTATGATGCATCAGATAAAATATTGTGGACTAAACTTAACCAAGTAATCGTAAACGTACGAATATTCTGCTACTTTGTGAAAACTACTGAGGTATTAAATTTTGTGTGAATAGATAAAAAGGAAAAAATCCGTACCATATACAGAAATCCTTACACCTCAAATCGAGAAACGCCAGGTTTAATTATGAAAATTATTGCAGTATGATCTTGAAGGCTCGCCGCATAAATTGGCACGATTTATGCCACTCTTTATTAGCTTTCCTTGACTTATATTTTTTATACATAAGCCAAAACAACCCGTTTTGTCGAATTAAGGATTGTGTTATTTTCAAACTCCGCGTTCCTTGAAATAACTGAACTGATAATGTCACTGAATCGTTATAAGCACTAGTATCGACGGATAGCTGACCTAAGAGTACTTTAATGTTTTTCAATAAACTGGAAGAACAATCTCGCACATGTTACAATGACCGAGAAATTAAAAAAAAATAGCTTAGAGTGTCCATTAGTCTGAACTAATAATGGAGATATCCTGTGAAATTAAACACCTAACTATTGAATTACGTGGAGAATTCGCGGAGAAAATGTCCAACCGAAAAGAGTCTATCAAATGATTTATAACAGTATACCATAATTAATTGTAACCACCGCCCTGCGTCCCTGCTCTCAGATATCTCCTTCTTCTACGACCCCAGCTCCACGTCCCTCATCTATTCCGCCTTCCATTCCTAAGCTCGAGGCCGCTTACATTATTTTGCAACACCCCACGCCCGCTACCGCCTGTGGCTACTCGCGCAAAAAACGTAATTGGAAGCAAAAAAATTCTGAGCAGGATGCACAATGCATGTTCAATAACGCGTCGTATCCAAGATTTCATCCACGCCGACAAGCAGATAAAAGCGTTAAACGCGTCACGAAGATGAAGGCGGGTCGTCATTTCGCAAGTTAAACGAGCACATGTGTGTAATTGATCGCGTTGCAGATCTGCAGAGGCTCAAGGATTCTCGTCTACTCGCGCATCGGAGTTTCCCAGTGTTGGTGTAGGAAATATTACATCTCCTTGTCACATAAGTAATTTTAATTATTAGAGGTATTACAGAGACCGTTCTGAAATAACTTCAGAAACGGTTTTCTTTTTACAGTAAATGGACCGTATATTTATGTTCCCATTAAATAAGATTCAACTTAATTGGCATTCCATCTACCGGTCGTCACAGTCTTCGTCATTTGCCACTTCATACTCATCAGTGCTTCTGACGTAAGAACTAAGAAATAATCAAGGATCGCTAATCTATAATCAAACATGAAATATTTAGAAGACTACAAGAAAGGGGGAAAGATACTGTATAATCAAATGTACTAAAGTGCTATAGAAATTGAATCTTTCATTTCGAAAACCCATCAAGTGTCAAATTCTCATTTCGAGAAAAGTCGCCTAATTTTTCTGATTTCAAATATATTTATTTATTAAAGTAGTTGATGAATGAATATTTTTCATATTAATATGCACTGAACCATGTGTCTATCCTCCTGGAACAATAATCCGTTTCTGAAATAAACGATTCAATTAAGAAAATCGTATTTTATTAAAATTATATTATTGCATACCACATTACAATTCACACCTCGTTACCATTGACTTGACGTTGTATTATGGCGACGAGAAGAATATTATGATATCATTTTATGAAAACCAAAAATTCCATTTCGTCCAATTTCAAAGTAAATTTATAATGTAAGTAAAAATATAATTTTGAGGTTGACAAGTACAAGATTCTCAATTAATAAATTATTTACTGAAGCTTTTCTTCGAACTGTGAGTGGTGAAAATAAGGCGTTTGAAGATATAATTTTTAAGACATTTTTCTGAAAGACTATTTTCAAATTTGAAATAGAGATAGCAAATAAATTTGTTATTAATTCTTATGCATCAAGAACGGAAAATATTTTTAGTATCATTTTAAAGCTCGCATTATTCATTCATAAATATTGAAAAGTTATTTCTTTGCCTTCTACACGAAGTCGCCATGCTGCTTTATTCCGCACGTAGTTTTCGATTATTGTGTCCATTTCAGATTGGGAGGAGGAGCACGCCTCCCTCGATATGTTCAAGTATATCCAGTATTTTAATTCCAAGTTCATTTTTTACTGAAGAGTGTTTTACTAAAGACATAACGTATTATAACAATAATAACGATATGTTTAATAACATTAAGTATCTGAAACGATAACATGGTTTTCTCATAAATACTCTGCCTTTATTCATTAGTCGGAAAGTTAAAAGTGCCGACGAATGGAGTATTATAATGTTTTCAATCTGTCGGGAAGAAGCAGAAATTCTCAGCAAACCATCATATTTTTTTATAAATACAATGTTTTCTATCACTACTACTCGAACCGACACCATTGTCTCATCTCCTTTTTAAAGTATGTTTTGTAAATTATTATATTGAGTCAGTGAAGAGCTAAGTACTTATTTTTATTCCACCGCGTGCGCCTTCAATGAATGAATAAAAATATTTCGGAGACTTTAACTAAAACTCCGGGGAGGGTCACACTTCTTTTCATGTCCTCCCATATTTTACATGTCTAAGACGCCCATGTCATTTATTAAGTACTTTAATGCTAAAAGGTCCATATGATTCATTGTGCCCTTTGTATGTGAATCAACAAATTATTTTAAGTTTCGTCTTTAATTTTTACTGAAGTACCTACATTAATTTATAGTTAATCTTATAGTCTATTAATAGAATGCGAAGGTCTCCATGTTTACGAAGTAGCACACATTTAGAAATAAGTACGTTATTGTCTGAAGTGTGACTGAAAAATCTACGATTTACCAACTTGAATCTCCCATTTTCTTAAAGCCAACACTACATTCAAATACCATGCAATTATCGTTCCCACAAAAAAGGCAATCATTTTTCGTTTTGCTAAAAAAAATGTGAATGCAAACCTTTCCGTTATCTTCACCACTTTCCAGCCGCTGACGTCCTCTTTAAGGCTGCTCAATGCGGCTGTCTGTGGGTGAAGCGACGTGGCTCGTCGCAGTTGGAAGGTCAGTGGGTCTTCCACGAGGGCCGCTGGGTAGCGGCAATTACCCAGACCTCTCGGCTTGAGTCGTGTCTTGGCGCTTCGTTGGCCTCTCGCCGCGGCGCGGCGCTGCAATCGAACACGTAACCGCGACATTCACGTTCTGCCGCCGTCGGAGCTGTTGGTAGAAACCGCGTTCAATTGTTGGATTTCCATTAACCCTTTACAGCACCGCACGGAGACATTTCTATGTTCACTTGGCTGGTGGGGAAGAAATCAATTGCTTTGAAATTTAGTGCAGCGTTCGTTTCTATTCATCCCAGATAGCAAACGTTGTTTGTAAATGTGTTTGAAAAAAGGCAACGGATAATTGCGAAGAAACTGCACTAGCTACAATAAAGTTGAAAGCCCTGCTTACCACTTGTATTGGCATAATTGGTGGCAAGAGCCCTGTTTCCGAAAATTGAGCGCTTCTAAATTCGTTTCACGACTGTACGATGTATACGAAATACGACTTTAGTTTAATTTTGACGTGAACGAAATAGCTGGTTCGAACTATAATTTATTTCTCCTGCGTACATTGCCAGCCTGAAGCCGGAGCAATATCTAAACAACAGGTCGTCCACTGGACGTAATATCTCCTCCCTTGCTCTGATCCCATCCCTATCTGTAAGCATCGCAAAAATTTCTAAAATACCGATGGGACTGTTAAATTTACCATATGTACCATCCCCATGAGCTCCCTGAGAGTAAATAAATAAATAAAAATAAATAAACTTGTAATTTGTAATGATATTTTAAGAACTTGAGCTTTTAGTCGTGAAGTTGTGTGATTGAAACATTCTAGTTTGATTTAAATAACAAAAACTTCGATTTGTTTAAATCTGCTAATAATACAAACTTCTCCTTTACCGTTTATTGATCTTAATAAAATATTCAACTAAATTATGGAGCTGATATTTAAATGTATCGCTATTATTGTTTTTTCTTGATTGGGCAGATTCCTAAAGCAAGAGCGAATGAAAGTATTAAGAATCTGGCAACACTTCTAGAATGACAAAATGTTCAAACAATTATCACCCAAGATCCATGTCACTTATCAGAACCAAAAATCTTTACAATCATAGTGCTAATTTTGGCCCAATACTATACAACACTATTATAGAAAAAATTCCCACAATTTACCACTGCAATCTATTTATATTGAAAATTAAACACGTGATACAAAATATTTTTAATTGGTCTGATTTGATACCTTCATAAACCGCTAACTTTCTGATTTAAATTTAGTGACAAAGTGGACAATTAAGTCAGACAATATTAAGTAGGTAATTTCTTTTTGTAATGTCATTTTTAATGTTTATTTTATTATGTTAAGAAGTATTTATAATTTGAATGTTTTGTATTGTCGATATACTTTTCTTCTTGTTCTTTTGTTAAAATTCAATATTCAAAATTCAAAGCAACTCCTTGAGCACGGCATCCCTCTTTCAAAGTTGTGTTAAAATGTCAAGATATTGAAATTTAATAATCACTGCTAACAATAAAAATTATTATTACTGTCATTCTAAGTGACCACTTATATTCACAATCCCTTATTTCTTAACGACTCCCTTTTCCCCTAAAGGCTCGTCTACAATTGCGGCCGTAATTGTTATTCCGTCGTTCGCTGAGGAAAAATGAAATGACTCGAGGATGGCTGCGCCACCCACCGAGGGCACGCGCGCCGCCCGGCGGGAAGCGAATGCGTGGGCGGCGGTGGCGCGCCGTGACGTCACGCCGCATCCAGCTGCCGGCGCGTCATTGAACGTCCTTGGCGCGGGGGCGGGGCGGGGGCGGGAGGTGCGGACACGGCACGCCAGGACGGACCGGTGCAGAAGGCGGCGTGGGC
>BOPP01000024.1:4380216-4403133 GCA_017312745.1 Gryllus bimaculatus | reverse complement strand
GCCCTGGGCCGCCCACGGAGGCATAGGTGTGGGATTTAATACTGGCATGCCAGTGGGAAGGGTGACTACGACGGATCCCACCACACATTTTCTCTCTATTCCCTCGTCCTTTTTTTTTTCTAAGGTTTTAACTACTACGTCATGAAGCGACCACGATGATTGTTTACGCTGGGGTAACTGTAGGGCAAATACGATACGAAAGAACAACACCAGCACACGCAAACATCAATACCTGAGGCGTGAGGGCGCCGAAATCGCGACCCTTCGAGCCGACGCAGTTACGGCCCCACAGCCTCAACGCTCTCTGCTATCCAGGTCGGCTTCACTCTGTTTTGGTAAAGAGTTACATTTTTTTCTTTTACTTTTCGATTATTACAACCTTTAGGAACGTTTAGTAATAATTTTGTATTTCTAAGCTTATAGGATGTGTACAAACAAATACGAAACCGTCATAATGCGAAATCGGTCTTTGGGTATTCCTGCGCTCTCAGCGTGCCGTCAGGTACGCGTTCACATGCAGCCAATCACTTTGAAATCGTATTTAGTATCTGTCAATGTAGAGAACAGTTGACATAGTGAATGTTGAATTAATTCTTCCAAAACTGGATATGGTCATCTGTGTCTCTTTGGGAAAGGTTGCAGAAACAGAAAATGTTCAAAATATACATGCCCTTGGCATACTTCAGAAATTAATATTTTAATTCATTCTTGCAGGGTATTATTCTAATATATTGCCCTAATATATTGCCAAGGTCGCTCCTTCTCGTAGGTGTTCACCAGATACCGAGATGGCGTTGGAATATTAGATGAATTGATGTTAATGTCTCGTGCCTTCTAAATTTCCCATCGTTTTGATGACATTTCTGATCTGTGTTATATTTCACTAGATTTTACCTACGTTCTCGATGGTTTATTTCATTGTGTTATATTTTTTCGAGTTGCTTTATGCTATTTTCAATTTCGAATTTTCTATTATTGACTTCTGTTTACATTTTTCTCTTGTTTTCATTTTGGTACTGTGGCTTAAGCCCGTTTTCAGTTTTTTCTCGTTTTTTTCTCGTTCTGAATTCAATCAATAAAGCGATTTTGTGAAAATAGTTTCTGATTGACACAAAAATGCTTATCAATTAACTAAAACAATTTGTAACAAATGTGAGTTTTTAAACAGGGTACAATTTTTTTAGTAGTTAAATCCTATTAAAGAGCACTAATGTCAACTACATTCCAAATGCAATAAAATCAATTCAATGTTGGATTTGAAGATTTAAATAACTTATATTAACTTAAATAATTGAACTGAATTAGTGAAGTAAATTAATTCATTTCATTTATTCGAATTATATTTGTGCTGATTCATAAATTAGGTTACAGTTAAATAATTTTTTATCCAGAGCTTAGTTTTATAGTCGGATACAATCACTCTGGAAACATCATGCCTGACTAAAATGTCGCTGATTGTAGGTCGCACTATTATTTTCTCTCTCCAAGGCTGACTTTTCTTACCGGCATTCTAAAATGCATTTAAAATTTAAACAAAACTCTGCATTAGTAAATCACCTCATCACTTAGATACGCAGTGTTTCAAGCGAAATCTATTTTCTTTCATGATTATTCGACCAAACAATGAAGTGCTTGACATCACAACTGGAACTCAGCCAGAACTGTTTACACTGTCATTCAAACAGAAGCGACGTGATTCTGACTATTGCCACATCACTGAACACCAAAACTAATTACCGACTTAATCGATGAATCCGACCTTAAAGGTATTGTGCGACCGAACTTGTGATCTTGGGTGGAACCGTTCAGCTGATCGCACAGAGGTCGTTTAGTGGATTTGCTTGAATAGGTTTTTTGGTGACTCGGCGTTTATTGCTTTTGAATTCGCAAACAGAATTCGAAATTTCTTTACCAAAACTAATTTCAAAGTAATGGCATCCAGTACGCAAATTTGTTGAGCGTGTATACTATTATTTAACCTCGTGTAGTTTTCATTGTTCACATTCAGAGAGTGCATTTTAATACACGAGTCATATTGAAGTTTGATGTGATTTATTTCGTTAAAAACAGTAAAAACTGCTCGTGAAGATTGAGGAAGAAGTACCATCAGCGGGCGTTTTCTTGAGCTCCAGAATCTCTTACCCAGATTTTAATAATAAATAGTTGAATTATGAATAAATATGTTCCAACATAGTAAGGTTAGCAATTTTGGAAAACTAGTTATTTTCTTTACCAAGTTATAAAAAATTTACTTGCATCGGTAACGGAACTCCTGATTTTATTATTATTTTTTAAAATGCTAACAATATAGTAACCCATACCCGGCCCTACTCCTACGAGAACTAGCAAAAAGAGAGGTCAACTAAACGTGCGCATACTGAAACTACGTATAGTTTGTAAATAGTTAAGTTTTAGTCAAATTTAGTAATTAATTTTAGAGTATTTTAGTACATGATTGTGATATTCTCTCTTTTCGTTAACATTTAACAGCGTGGTGAGTGGGTTCGAATTGCAGAACGTCCTTGCCGCAGGCTGTGGGGGTAATATTGGTGGTGATGGTGACTGTGGTGCGGGAGAAGGGAAGAAGGCGGTCCGCGCGGAAGGTCCCGTGTTCGAACTTTTTCGCCCTTCTGACGAAGTCATTGGCACTCTGACTACTTCACAGGGAATATTTCAAGAACATTTTGAAGAAAGTGTTGTACAACTTCATTATGAAGATCTCGAAGAAAATTTATAGTACACAATGTACTTTCCAGAAAACGCATGGGAATAGGCCAACACAAGTTATTTTTTATTACTTCACAGAATATTGAAGATGTGTCTAAACATATTTGTATTCATTTTATTTCGAACAAAGTGTAGATGCCTTCAGAAAATTTAATAATATTTACAGTATTCAAAATTTTCATGTTTTACATCTTTAAAAAAGATTCATACAATTTGCTATTGTAATGTTAGGAAAGTGTCATCAAACAATTTTCTGAAATTTCTTTCAAGTCGTATTCGTGTATTGTATAAATTTTCGCACTCAAGAGAAGAGCAAAATTTCTTCTGTTATAATTTTGGAATCACTTAGTTCATTTTAAAAATTTCATGTCAACTATTAAATATTAATTTCAAGTTGCTGTACTCAATTAATCGGGTAATTTTGTAATTAATAATTTCAAACACCTAATAAGTCCCATTGTTATTTGGTACATAACAATTGTAGCAAGCCAGTTAGCTGATTTATTAAACATTTTTACATAAATTCTCGTCTCAAAAAGCTCTAAACTTCCTGTGGTCCTTCTAGTCTTCGTGCTCCAAAAGCCTCTTTCAGTTTGCATGCGCCCGTACGTCCTCGGTGACTAATGGACTTGACCGTCCTTGCATATCTCAGGTTGTGGCCCGCAATTCCTGGCGGTATTCCTGGCGTCACGAGCCGCAAAGCAATCATCCACTTTTCTCGTCTCTGAAGAAACAGTCGAGTAATCCTCCACTCACCTTCTCTATTTCCTGTCTTATTTTATGGAATTTATCGCTTAAATTATGCATTCAGAACGTGATTATCGGTTTTGTTTTTGCATTTGTAAACGAGACAAGAAAATATTCAAATGTCTGTAAAAATATATTTTCAATACTTATCCATATTTCAAAATCACAACCACTTTTTCTGCACGGGAGGCAAATTAGGTAATTCTGACAAATGCCAGTGGGAACGGTGTCTTTCCGACTCAGGTTACCTTTTACGTTTTGTTTTTAGTGAAATAAAAACACTTTTTATGTAGCCACTAGTAAAAAATGTTATTTTTAGGGCATGTATAGCCTTCTGAAAGTTCAATATTTATCACTAGAACTAAATGTGAGACGATACTCAAATGTTCAGAGATAGCAGTGAATGCACAAAAAAAATACGGGCGTTCGACCTCATCAGCTTTTACTGATCTTAATATATCATAGTTCGCAATGAAGTGATTTGTTAACTCGAATTAAATTAAAATGATAATCAGAAACACTGTCCATTAAGTAAAGGTAAAAGTGATATTATTTTGGACGCAGGATTCCGCTACTCAACCTGGTGCCTCATATCGTAACATTTCCTACTACCAAAACAAAATACCACCATTACCATTACATACCCGTAAAGCTCACCAAGAGTAAATGCATATTTTTGTTAATGTTAACATTTTACTTACTCTTTTGTACTAAACATTAATTTGTTCGGAAATAAGCACAGAATTATTTTAGGGTCATTAATTTTTTGATTCAGTTTCACTACGACTTACACATTACAAAACATTACGTAGTACAACTCAAAATTTTTTTCGTGACTGGAAACAAGTTGTGACATGGTGACTGACGTGGCAAATTATTTCAATTTTGCTTTTATTTCTTGAAAATAAATTCACATTTTGACTTAAAATATTCTTTAACATCTATTTTTTTGCTACTCGACATAATTTCTTCCAATTGTAGACATGCCATTCTTGATCAAAAACGATCGAACGGTAGTTCACCGTAAATAAAGACGAAATTTCGTCGTTTGGGAAGCAAAAATGTTCTTTTGCAAATATTAATCTACATTTTGATTTTCAGTCTGTTTTACCAGAACAACCGGCAAATATGTTAAAAAAAATTAGAATGACATGCGAATAAACTTGGTACTCACAGCCCTTTATGGATTTTTTTAGTAGCAAATATTTTTGAATGGTGAACTCTACAAATGTATCTTCAGCAATAATTTTAAATAAACGCACTTAAATACAATATTATTAAGACAAGACACACACACACACATCATAACTCAACATATTAACGAATACTATAATTTCATGAACATAATTACGTTTTAATAAAAACTTTAATACAATTCCAAACTGTTTTAATTAACAACAGAAGAATTTTTAGACATTACCATAAACATTTTATAGAGTATTTTCTTTAACCTCGAAACTATTTATAATATCCATGGAATGAAATGTATTTAGTACTGACCATTGTTGAGTAAGTTTAGTGCTAGGTACTTTGGACAATTTTCTAGGTTTTTGTGAAATTCACTTTAGAAAACTGGATTGATTTCCTTGGTACGTTGTGGGTATGTGTACGTTATGTGCAATGTTTTGTTTCAAACAAACCATGGAGCATTGTCAAGTAATATTGAAGTTTTTTATTAAAATTAAATTGTCGTATTTCTAAATCTTAATTGACCGCTTTACTCAAAAGTTGTATTCTATATGTCCAGACAGGTTTTAATATTGATTTGTAAATGAATAGTATGTTAGTCAAAGACACAGACGAGTTTGTTTTCTAGATGCCAATAGTATTGATTGATTTCGATTTCGCGAGCTTCTCTTTTCTTCTTGATTTTATTCCTCGTAATTTTTTGGTCGAGCTATAGGCACAATTTCAACAGCGCACCACACGACCTTAAACATTTGTTTCAAGATCTACATGCAAGGGAAATTCAGAAACATCTTAAAAGACTTTCTCCAACCAAAATATTGACTATTCACCACAGAAAGCGTGGAAATTTACTGAAAGTCCAACCAAACCAGTTCGACGTATTCGTGTTAATGACGGCAACTGGGCTACAACCAGCATAAAAAGCGACAGCATTTGGGAAACGCATTGTTCGTCGGCCACACCCGGAAAAGATGGAGGACCTCGCTCGCGCGGGCGGTGCCATTTGTGTAAGTGCAGTTGGCAGCGGCGAGGGTGTGAGGATAAATAATCCATCTCACGGCGCGCCCTCACTCCGCCCTCGCGCGTGTTCGTCGCTGGCGGAGAGCGCCTTGAAAGAGCGCCGCCGATGCTATCAGGAGAGGCCGACATTTTTTTTGCCTCGTTCTGAATACGGTTGCGAATTGAAGTGTTGTGTAGAAGTGAAGTGATGGGTGCTTGGGAGGCATCGGGGACTGGAAGTGGTGCTGGCGGTGTAAAGTGAGACCGCGAGTAGACGACAATTATCACGAGAATCGGATAGTGATTCACGTGTCATGTGTAAGTAATGTATGTGGTATTTAGTATATTTTTTTGAGATAAAGATGATAATTGTTTTGAAAAAGTTCTTTAAATTGAACTCTCTTCGATTATTCTTTCTCACCTTAATAGAGGTTGCTATGGGTAGAACATAGCAAACAGTGATGGAGAAGAATGTAAAGGAAAATATACACAGTAGTATATTGTGTCGTAGAACGAATAGGAAAATATTAATTAGGGGAGAGTGAGTTGGTGCTTCTATTGGCAGCAACAGAATCTTCGGGGGAATAACAACATTGCGAAGATAATCGCAACGCTGATAGAAACGGATTTGTTACAACGTGTGACAGCAGAAGCGGGGCGCCGCGGAGGGGCTTGCAGAAGTACCGGGGAGAAGGTTGGTGGAGGAGGTACCAGAGGAGACAGTTGAGGCGACAGTGGTTTCTGCGACAAATACGGCGGTGATGGGGTGGGGCACTTGGCTAGGGGTGGTCACGGCAGACGCTGAAATTTATGCAGGATCAGTGACGTGGAAGTAACAGAGTAGGGGTTGCTGGGCACGGCAGGGGCGGCTGAGGCGATATCGACGGTGAAGGAGGCGGCCAAGGGGTGGCGTCGGCCAAGGGGTGACGACGGCCAAGGGGTGACGACGGCCAAGGGGTGACGACGGCCAAGGGGTGACGACGGCCAAGGGGATGGCGACGGCCAAGGGGATGGCGACGACCAAGGGGATGGCGACAGTCAGGAGGATGTTGATGGCCAAGGAGATGGCACCAGCCAAGGGGATGGCGATGGCCAAGGAGGGGGATGTGGCGACGACCAAGGGGATGGCGTCGAGGATGGAGTCGGCGTTGGCGAAGGAAGTGGCGACGGCGAAGAAGGAGCCGGCGACACCAGCGTAGGCGGAGCCGGGTTAGCGGGTGTTGGAGGAGGCGTCGGCGGCCTGGAAACGCGGTCTGGAAGCCAATGCGAGGATTTGCAAGCGGCGGCGGCGGCGCCGCAGTCGCGACGATCGGGCGTTTCGTCACACCGTCGCGCCGCGCCGCGCTGCGCCGCGCCGGGAGCATGACTGAAGTGCAGACCGTGCGGGGGCGGGGCGGGGCGGGCCGTTGGGCAATGGCTGCGCCCACTAGCCCCGCCGGTGACGACGTGCGGGCAATCGTTGGGACAATGGCGGACGCGATGGGAAGAAGCGAGGAAGTGGGAAATGGGGTTGTCAAAAATAATGCTGGATGAAGAAGATATGATGGAGTCAATGGAAGTAAAGAGACAAAGGGGGCAATGCAAAAGGGGCAAATTAAATAATACAATGTGAAGCAATAATGTGTTCCAATTTTGAGATAATGGTGCATCTGAGAATTTTTGGTACGACAACTTGGATGTGTGAAAGTTAACACTTTTAAAGGCGATGATCTTGATAAATCATTTCATCTTCAACGGCGCGTTTTATTTCTACATTACGTTCAACGTTGTTCTCACAATTGATCTATTTTGATATTGCATTGTTTTTCTTATTGACTTACTAAGCACATCTTACCAAACCTCATTTTACTAAACTTCATAGTCAGTGTTGGAATAAACTGTTTCTAGTGCCTTAACGTAACGTTTGTTGCGTGATGATGAATCATGTAACTTAAATTTGAGGGCTGGCCATAATAGTCAACATCCGTCATAAAGGAAAAAGCTTGTTGCAAGATCACGATAATGTAAATATAGTATCGAGCAGCGCTGCGTGGAGCGATTTTTGTAGACAAAATGTGGCAAAACGAAGAGTACAGCAGATAAGAATGATTACATTATGAGCATTTAAACGTGGTGTGTGATGTTTTCGGAAAGGCAAACAAATATGGCTACTATTACGGGTATACCCGACATGTGGTGATTATGAACTTGAATACGAGAGAAAACATTGTCAAAACCAGTAATTAGAGAGAGATGCTATAAGAAATCAGTTTTGATATTCAACGCGTACTCACGTTGACAGATTCGCTCCACTCGAAAACGTATTTTTGCATATCTTAAGTAGCTGCAGTATTTTTCTATGTGTCCTCCAAACAGTTACCGTTTACTGATCCATGTCCGTCTGAGAGACGGAAGTCCGAGAAACTCAAACTTCACTGTCGAGATATGCCGCGTCTCAGCCGCAGTTGCCAACTGTCTGACCGTCACATTACGACCTTCTTCAGAGTGAAATGCGCTAGCATTGTGCCTAGGGCGTGATGCAACAACTCTCGCAAAGCCAAGACTTAAAACAAATTCCGACCGCGGAGACCTATGTTTTCAGTTCCACGCGATTTCTTCCGTAGCTCGGAGAACACTATACTGTCGGGTTTGTGAATCACGAAACGAAACGTAAATGTGGATGATAATAAGAAATAAAGGAATTTTCACCCGATCCTTAATATGATTTATTATTGAAAAAGCTACCTATTGCATACTCACGGTTAACCTGAAAGAATGTTCCGCATCTGTCGTCCCTCACTTGCGTATACGCGGTTAATTTTTCTTTCCTTTTCTCTTAATTTATTAATTTCTCATGCATTCCGTAAACGAATGCAAGTGGGCGCGTGGGCGTGCTGTGCAACTGGTACGTTTGCGCACGAACGTTCGGCATCCCGGCCACGCGTCCCCGGCATGCACACCGGAAGAGGTCGCTCAGTGCATCAAATGATGTTACTGCAGTGCCTCTGACCGGGAGGTTCCAAGTTCGATTTGCGGCAGAGGTCTGATTTTCCACACTATGGAAGTCAGTCGCTGTCTGAAGGAAATTTCTATCAGCCGGCTACTCTGATCGTTAGTTTCCCGTGGTTTCTCACCAGGCGAATGCCGGAGCAGTATCCTAACAACTATAGGTCACGGACCGCGCGCGACCTTTCCTTCCTCTTCTTCGCCCTATCCTCACTCCTTACGTACGCACACTCTCACATGTACACTAACATACACGTCGCGCACATGTCGGGAGCTTAGAGCTCGTCCCGGCTGGGGCGGTTCGCTGGTCGCGGCCCGTTTGCCCTGCTGGTGCGAGGTAAGTGGTCAGGGGAACCCCCGCTAACCTACGGTAAGTCGGCGCTGGATCTCGCCATCCCGTGGGATGGGATCACCGCCACCTTACGAAGTGCAAAACATGTACTACACTTACGGGAGTAGTGACTTTTCTTCTTTTTTTAATATGACGCGCCCGGAATCACTAACAACTGAACGCTTCCACGTGTCGTGATCGTGGGGATGGGGCGGCTGCCCACGTGCACGCGGCGTCGGGAGCGCGCGCTTCTTGCTCTGCCTTCCTGGAGAAGGCAGGGCAGGACTCCAGCGAGCGGGCGTGCATACACGTGAGCGGCATGGAGACGAGAGAGGGCTTCCTTGTGCATGGATACTCGCGCCGGAGCCTCGCCTATTTGGCTCGGTAGAATGTGCAGCAGCATCGGGCGTAGGATCTCGGAGCAGAGGGGAATCAAAAATTGCGAGGCGTCGCTGGCTCATCGAAGCTGCGCGCTTCGCTACGCTCTATTTGTGAGCCATTGTGCACGTATGATTTCATGCTGGTGTTGGTAGGCGGAATATTTATATTCCATTCGGTTTCCTTATGATTTCATTTTCTTTTGTTTTTTCTCGAATAGAAATCAGCATCACTCCACAAGTAGACTTATGGGGTTCAGCTTTTTTTTTTTTGGCACATCAGAAATTTGGGACTCTTATTTCATAAATAAAGAGTTTATTACAAAGTGTTTATTTTAACAAGACAATTTTCAAATTTTGAAAATTTTCAACTGAAATTATTACTTCATTTATTCACGCAAAGCAGCCTGAACTTTCACTGCTAATGTGAGGATTCACTCACAATTCTAGAGACACTTTTCACACATTCTGAGAAAAAAAAATAATACTCACATGAAAGTTCCTGCTGAATTACTCGCCATAGCGATAATCAAATATCTAGTTAATGCATAAGACAGCGGTTTAATCTGTTAGGCAAAATAAGTGAAACAATCCCAAATATTCACTCTGAATTTAAATTTCGTACAAAAGGTATCAATTTTATTTTTTCAAATTTATTCAAGGTATTCAAATTTATAATATATATTCACTAGTGATCAAAATTCTAATGATTGCGATTCTCCAACTGGATCATAAGAAATAGTGCCTCGATAAAATGTATATATTCATTCTTAATTGTTCATAAACTTCTCAGTTGTAATGCACACTAATTAAACAATGGTTGTGTAATAATGTTAGAAATATTCCAACGCGCTAAACGCGAATCTAATATGCAACCACCTCGTACTGTGCGTATACCGCAACATAGAACGGAAATTTCAGTTTTGAAAGTCAATAATGCATTAAAACGTCGTACATTGGATGCAGTCCAGGGATGCCCGTTCCTTTTCATAGTACCGCAATATCAGAATGACAACGTGCCTACAGCTGAGCGGCCAAGTCACGCAGTGCTGACGCGATGCTGTGTAGGCAAAGGCTGCTTGTGCGAGCGCTCCATAACATGCTGATCAACGAGCTTCCACCGCCCGAGCTGTTGCTTATTCAGTGAAGCAGTCACATGCCAGGAGCGGTTACGCAAGCCCGCGCTATAAATTGGAAGTTCAGATTTGATACGTTCTGTAAAAATTGTTACGCGGAACCGACTTTGCGTGAAACACGTGGCGTTCCAGATCACACGATTCTAAAAACAGAAGAGACATGTAGTGACTAACCTAATAATACAATTTTGTCTGAAACCCAGTACATTTTACTTTACACTAATATCTCATCAGTTTTATGTTTGTATCTCATTCATACAAGCAATATTACAGAGTTTATTATTACCTGCCCTATGTAAAAGTTCTAATGAACTAATTCTCAAGAATAATCATATGTTATCTTCGGCAATTTCTTTTTTTGTTGTTTTTGTGTTGTTTTTTTTCTAAATGTGTAGATGAAAGGGCGGACAAAAAACTCAACACTTTTCGGGTATTTTAGATATCTGAGATTGCCTTTTCTCTTTGCACTCCCTCTCGACTAAAACATTAATTTCCGTTGGCTTCCCCTGATTTCATTAACGTGCAATAATGGAAACTTTTCTATCTTTCTCGCCCAAAGCCACGTCCACAACTGAAAATTGTTGCATGGCGCTTTGTTCGCCGTAAATATATTTTGTGTACTGAAGTTGGCGCCGAGAAAAATCTGTGTCGTTTGTGTGTCTGGGCTTATTGTGACCGTCGCGTCGTTTGTTATGTTTGTATTCATAGTCTATGGCGGCCTCTGTATATTCCCTTTGTTATTTGTTTTTCTTGTATTTTGTTCTTCGGCTGCAACTTACTTGTCATTATGAGATGGTGCTGAAAGATGAACACTTCGTATTTATTCGCGGTAGTGAACACTTTTGAGGTTATATCACCTTAAGTAGAAATTATAGTTTATACTGTTCATAGTTCAAATGATTTGCGCCGCGAATTCCTTCGATGTGCGCGGAAAAGCGGACTGAGCGCGCGTTGTGAGGAGTGAATTTTGGAGTGCGCTACCGTTCAGCGAACACAAACAGGAATTCAGTTCGCTATTCAAAATTTAATATTGTACGCGGTATGCGGCGTAAATGTTTGCTAGTGAGGATAGTAAATGGGAGCAAGGTCTTTCTTAGGATTATCTGGTGCCCAAGCATGTCCAGTGCCCATAGGTGTCGTCCATAAATTATGTAGCGCAAAAGAGGGGGTGGGTCGAGGCAGCATTTCTCTGTGTTTCATAGGGACAGGGGAACGTAGTTACGTAACGTAATACGAGTTACGTAACGTTGATAAATATTTTTATAGTTTGCTGTAATCCTTTTTTATTCAGGGTTATACTTAAACATTAAAATATTTACAATGTAAGTTAACAAATATAAATTATTTAAAATTATATGTAAATTGTTACAATGAGTAGAAATATTTTTAATTAGTGATTTATTGAATCTTTGAGATTACGAAGAAAGGATTCAAAACTTATATTTTATGTATTCTAGAATTCAATTAAATTGGCTTAGTGGACGCTGACCCTTGCGTCATCCATGATACGTATGCAGGGCTTACTGTCATACATTTTTTCGTCTTCATTAAAAAATTGTCTCCAATCTTATTGTTAAGTGCAGTCCGCATCGTTAACAAATTCTGTCTACAACCATCGTAAGTTTTAATATATAACGCAAATAACAACTCTTTGTTACTGCTTTATGTTCATTATTCAAAATTGGAGGGAGAGGGAGAAAGGGCTACAAAATACTCCAAATTTGCGTTACGTAATTTGCAGTCGGCCGCGTAGATTCCAGGCAGTGCGTTCAGGGCGGTGCGTGCGTGCGTGCGGGCAACGTGCGTGACGGCGCTCGTAAACCCGCCGCAGCGCATGCGCTGTTCTGCGCCGCTCGCGTGAGTCTTGAGCGCTCCGAAAGCGAGCCGCTCTGAATGCGCTGGCGCAGATAGGCCACTTCCTTTATTACGCGCGCAAATCTCGCCGCGGCGAGTGCGCGGCAAAAAAGAGGCAAGAAAATATAGAGAGGAAAAACAAAACCTTATGGAAAAATGTGGGAATGAGGCGCGAGATATTAGCACTTCGTTGTGTGCAGCTCCGCGTTAGCTTTATGGGCTCTTTCGGTTTAACGACTGGTCGATTCGCTTCTGCCCGAGTGGAAGATAACGCAAAACATATGGGTTGCGACTCCCGTGCGCTGTTGTTGGGGGGGTGGGTGGAATATCTTAGATGTTTCTTCAGCCTGTAGCATTCCTTGCAAGTACGTACAAAGTAAATCTTCGCGTAGATAAAAAGTAAATTATATTCTCTTAGAGACGTTCTGCTAAACACCATGCATTTCTCTCATGTGTATGTAAACTTTGGGTGTAGTAGGAACTATAAGGTTCACTCAATTGTACGGTAAATTAGGGGCTATTGTCCATACGATCGTGTAAATGAAAATGAAAAATTACACTTTTAACAGAATCTTCTAATATATATCTTCAGTCTACTGATACTATTCTTTTTACATATATTTCAGTTTAGCAAACGAATATTTCAACACCTGAATTACGAATGGATTAGAATAAATTCGACTTCATGAGTACTTAGTAACAATTCCATGTTTTATTAAGAGATAGGGCTTTTAAATATAACTTTTGTCCTTTAATTTGCTCTTCTGTGGTAAAATATCCGATGACAAATATATTGGTAAACAGAAAATTTTAATATTTTTACCACTTCAATTACTCATATTTTCAGATGTGTATAGTAACTGTTTTACGACCAGTTTAAACTCAGAAAACACAGAACAATTCCGAAAACGCATCTAAATACGATTTCTTAGTATTTTTCTTTCAACAGGAAATGCCTGGACTTCTTTCTTTGCATTCTCAAATGGTGGATGAATTTGTCACGTGCTAAATTACATCAATCAGTTCTTCTCCAGTAAAGATGTGCGTGTGAAAACTCAGTTGGTCAGAGGCATACAAACTCTCAACCAGTCTATAATTCCCTCCGCTCCAATTAAGCTTAATTAATGAACAGATTTCCCGGTGGACGTACAACTTAATTGAATTAATCGGTAGTTCGCAAGTAATAATGGTCTTTTGACTCGCTCATCAGCATTAACAAAGAGTAATAAAGCAGGTCAATTAAAACAAGAGCGACCACCGACGTTGTTATTCTTTGGTAGTGCACTCGAGACGACCTGGTCTCGGCGGGACTCGAAGGCAGTCAGGTGTAACCAACTTTTTGTGTCACATCACCGTGAACACTGGAAAAATCACTGGAACCTTACACAAACGTATTTTGTGGTGCATGTAGGTATGATCAGAATCCAGTACACATTAAAATTCTTTCTTGTGTCAGAATGCTTTAAATTTTTAAATATACTAAATATTTACTTACAATCAGTTCATACATGGAAACCAACAAGTAAAGTTTGATGACTTACATATGTAATCTTAAACTACATTAAATGACATGTAATAAAAATATAAAGAATTCATTGTTGGAATGTCAAAATATTTTTATCAAATTAATTTCTGCAATTTTATTTTATATCAAACAATATCATAGACACGATCATAAAGTGCTTTCATTAAAATGACATTTTTTAGTTTTACCATGCAACTCTACTTGTTCTTTCTTTTCGCGCCCACAAGCTTCATTTAATGATGAAAAACTTCGATAACTTTTGCACAAACTGAAAATTTTCCTTGCTCACTCAATAACAGAGAAACGTTATTGGTTGTTTAATAAATGAATACATGAGTTTATTGAATACCTATTTCTTTTGAATTTGGATAGTTGTAAACCCATTCGTCTTTTTATTTTTAATGTCACCATATAATTTATTTCGTTAATGAATAATCGAAGCTGTGGAAATTTAAGGGTTATTAAAGCTATGCTGCCGATTTTATAAGGGCTTCGGGAAATTTTGCCCAATGGTCTAGTCTCTTTTTCTTAATCAATTGCTACAATTTCACGGATGAACCGTGAAATCACGATGTCTGAGGTGAGTGATTTGAAAAGAAATGATGGTCACTTCTTTATAGCCGGACGATCCGTGAGAAGTCTGAAAAACTTGAAGCCGAGAATCTAAATCATCGTGTTTTTACCTGACGTAGATGAGCCTCCAACGCAGCCACCGTGATCACTGAAGGTCGTGTATTTAGTTGGAATAGTCTGTGGTCTCACCAGAGCTCCTAAAAGCTATTCGATTTTTTTCGTGAAAGTTTGAAATACAAATCTGGTACTAGCACAGAAATATTTAGTCTTATATTTTCTCCGATTCGTATTTATATTATTTGGTAAAGTAATGGGTAAGGAAACATTATTCAAGTATCAAGACAGACAAACGTCAAATGGTCGAGCAGAAACGTCCTTTGCTTGATGAATAAACAGAAGATTTCCGTGAATAATGCTCACATTTTAGAAACGCAGTAGAACTGGAAGAGCATTCATTAAGTTTGCTTATATAATGACTGAAATTATCTTAAGAATAACATTAAATTGCAATGTGCTGACGCCTGCATTTGTAGCATATACTCCTTATGCATTATCTTATCTTTCAAACATATCTCTCAAACGTTTAGAAAGGTTTTTACTTAGAAATATTCCCCAAATTTTATGTTTCGTGATATTTTTAATTCATCTATTTTTATTTTACAGTTTTTTGCAAATATAATATAAAATTTAAGTCTGTTTTTAATAGATAATGAACAAGAAGTGGCTGTAGGTATGTTATCTCTATTGTTTCCTCTATTGGCTCCGACAACAACCTGAGATGAAATTATTATTGGCGTTGTCATTGCCAACTATTGTTTATTACAAAACAAAAGCTTTTGATGCCTTAGCCATCATCATCGGTTTCCTGCAATCTGAAAGCCACAAAACGACTAGTTGGCAATCATTTTGTCGCTTCCAAACAGCAGGAAACTGATGGATGATACCCAAGCCATCGAAAGCTGCTCTTGTAGTAAATGATATTGTTGACAACGGACCCCGCCAGTAATTATTTTATTTTAAAAACCCAATGATAACACACCGATAACTACCTGAGAACCAGCAATCCGTGAGCGTTTCGGCGGAAATGGCCTGCGCGCCCATTTGTTTATTTGTTGCGCGCCGACCGCCTTTGCTTGCCCGGTGCGTGCGCGGCGTCCCCCACGCGCGCCTCTGGTAATCGCGCTCCCTGCTCCCTGCTCCCCACGCCTCCCCACCCGCGCGGATGGGGCGCGGCGCCGCCCCGCACTCCAATGAAGCGCCCATTGAGTCATGCGCTTGGCAGCCGCTCCCGCGCGCGGGGGCGGGGCGGGGGCGGGAGCGGAGGCGGCGGCAGGGACAGGAGCAGGGAAGAGGTGGGAGACGCGCGTTTTTTTGGTGTTTTTTTTTTTACAAAGAGCTAAAGAAAATGAATAAGTAGTACTCTTCTATGCCCTAGAAGTGGGAATAATTTAGTAGGGAAGCGACTGAAGATAAGATGTATCGGTATTTTGATATAAAATCCATAGTACATTTTTGGTTCATTCAATTCATAGTTGGTTGTAATCGACCTGAAAATTCGCGAGCAAAGATAATTTATTTGGTCGTATCAAATTGGCTATTTTTTGCTTAGAAACTGAACACAAATACCTTTAAATACTTTTCTAGTAACAAACACTTATATACTGTATATTGTGAGGGAGGGGCGGGGGGATTAGGGAGGTGTGCGGGTGGAGGGCAAGGGTGAGAAAGGGGGCGTAGGCTCGGGTAAGGGAAGATCGTGGGAGGCGACGGGAGCGGGATGAGTGCGCGCGTCGAGGCGGAGGGTGGGGAAATGGGATTGGAACAGAGAGGCTGAAAGGGAGACGAGCGGCGCTGGAGGAGTGTGCGGATGGGGAGGCGCGGGGAATGGGATTGGGGAACGGGGTGAGGCGGTGTGTGGGTTAAGAGCAAGCGGACGTGGGCCGGGGGCAGAGTAGGAACGGATGTTGGGCTAACGTAGGGATGAGCCGGAGGGAGCAGGGAAAAGGCGAGGGGCGGATGCGAAAGGGAGGAATCAGAACATCAGAGATAAACAGACAAGGAAAAAAAACTAGCTGTGCGAGAGGCGCCAGGAGTGAGGGTGACGAGGGACAGGACAGGAACGGGAAAGGATCTGGGGTAGGGGGCTGAGGGCGATGTGATCGGGCGGTGGTGGGAAGCGGTGGCGGCGCGAAGAAGGGCGGAGGGGAAGGGGGCGGAAAGGAGGGCAGAAGGGGGCGGAGTGGCGAGCGGAGGTGGACAAGAGCGAGGGAGAGGCGCCGGGGGAGGGAGGGGGGCTAGAGTGAGGCGGCTGGTGGGGGAATGCCCACAGAGGCCAACCCGAGAGGGCAAGAACGGGCGGCGGGGAGTGCCGGCGGGGGCGGGGCTCCGCGCGCTCTGGGCAGACCCGCGCCGCATGCCGCCGCGTCGCGCCGCGTCGATTTGAGCGATTGTGCCGCCCGCGTTACGGAAAGCGCCACCGCCCGCCTGCCTGCCTGCCTGCCACGGGGCGCAGCGCGCGGTGGGAAATGCGCGCCTGGCAGCGCCGCGTCGCGTGGGCCCGTGGGGTGTCGCAAAGCGCTCGTTCCTGGGATTTTTGCGAGCGTACTCGAGGGGAACCGGGGCGCCGCCGGGCCTGGGCCCATCGTCTTTCACCACCCGCTTGACGCACTTGGAATGCTAGCCAAGTTTTATGGAATTCGGTTGGGAAGGAAAGTACAGATTCACTCCATTTGTTTTTATAATAAAATTCTCCCTCTCTCTCTCTCTCTCTCTCTCTCTCTCTCTCTCTCTCTCTCTCTCTCTTATTCCATTCTTTTATTTATAAGCTAATCCGTTCACTAGGCATCTCATTGTGATTTATCAGGTTTGAGCAAAACAAAAAGAAGTTTACTCCTTTATAGCGAGTGTATGTAACAGGAGTTAATACAACTGTAAGCACGGGAATAAGATTTTGAAATGACTGAAGCGGATTTATCCGAAAATTCATATTTGGTAGAAGTTGAGGATAACATTTCCGTAAATAAGAAATATCTATCCAATTTTTGTTACTAGAATCTACTTCTCAGATCGCAAAACATATTTCGACAGGTGGAGGGCTTAATTTTTTTGATTTCTTGCTCATCTCTCCTGAAATTAATTAATCCGCAATTTTGAAACGCTTCAATCCAGGTTTCTTTCTTCGAAGAGAAAGTCGATCACATTTATCGTGTGAATGAAGTTATACAGAATTACGATGATGATGATGACGACGAAGATAATGATATTTTTGAGGTAGTTGAATTATTGTTTTGTACAATTCCACTTAACACATTTCTTTTCGATTTAAAAAAATGTTATCTTCCAAGTTAAATATAGTGTGATATTTAAAAAAATAAACTTTGTTAACTAACACATCCTACGCATTTATTCTGCTTAATTATTACGGTCATATTTGTGTTGCTTTCAACATTCATCCTTTTTTCTATTCGTGTTAATTTAAAAAGCGTCAGACTGTAATTTTGCGTGGTATTTAATTTCTCTTCTGCTTTGTGAATATCTCCGATAAATCCCAAGGTTCTCATAGTGTCACAGAGACTAAAACGTTGTTTATACTACACTTGTTGGGAGATCCAATTATTTGAAACATGACACGTGAAACGCAACCTTTGCTTCGAGCGCTTTGGGATAATGCACGGCGCAAGCCCTTTCCCCGTAATTGACACGTTGGAAGGCCGGGCTGGGCCGGGCTGTCCGGCGGGGGCGCCGCCTGTGGCCGCCCATTAAGCCCGCAGTCCGCGTGCTGCGCGGCCGTGCGTTGAATCGCCGGCCGCGCGGGATCTTGTATCTCGCGAGCGCGCCGGCGACGCATCTTGACATTCGCCGGCGCAGCGAGGGCATAAATCTTCATTTATTGAAAGGAGTTTTGAGAGCTCGCGGGATCTGGTTTATGTGCCGACAACACGCACGGGTCGTATCCCTTGTTGTGCTGTCGTTCCTGGCAGTCGCTGGCTGCATCGTGGTAGAAATACACGCACGCGCATGTCTGTATATGGGGGAGTGAATTAGTATCGCTTATAGGGGGACGACTGCGCTAATGAGAAGAAATTGGCGCGTTGTGACAACCCAATAAGAATAAGCCCGTGAGTGGAGATCAAGGGAAGCGATTTCTGATGCGAGTATCGATAGTATCGCTTGGTAAAAAGCATAGCCCAAGCCCTTGTATACTAGACTGTCTGCTCTGTTGCTACTCTAATGGTAGCGGAAAAGGCAATGTGAAGTTGTCCTGTACGGAAAATGTGCTTTTCAGTTTGATTTTTGACCTTTATCCCAAGAAAAGTAACGTTTGTCCCTGAAAATCTGTTCATGTAAATTCTGAAGCCTCATTGTGAATGGTTAAATATTTAACATTTGTTGGATTTGTTGTTCCTGAGTATGGAGCTTTTTTCTCAAGTTTTAATTAAAGAAAAATTAATTAATTGAAGAAAATTCATTCTTATCGCCTTGTTTAAACTCTGTTTCGTGATTAATTGCTTCCTTATTAAGTAGATATCTGTTCAAAGATATTTACCTGTATATTGATTTATTGATAATTATTGTGATTTATTTCAATTGATAATATCGTATACAATTATAATTTCTTTAAAATACATGCCGAGCTACGCAGGAAAAAAATTCACGTAAAACTGTGCGTATACGAATATATATGGATACATTTCACCTCATATTTCTGTTTCATTTCTTAAAAATTAATCAAGTATATCACAAACGAAATTTAAAGAATAATTATTTGAGTTATTTTAGTGAGTATAAAAATCTAGTATTTATCAATAAAATAAAATAGATTGTAAAGACATTCATACTTTAAATCAACACTTTAAGTTACGTAAATTTTATTCATCGCCAGAAACCAGTAAAAACTGTATGTGACGTATGATTAATAATCTGTTCTCTTGATTTACAGAATTCGTATCCCACCCTTTTAATACAGAGAATTGAATAATGAATAAAGATACCAACGAGCGTGTTTGTCAATATTTGATAACAAGAAAATGTTGCCCCGGAACAATAGAAAACTATGTGTATCCGCACTAACTACATATTTGAGATTGCAAACACATTTATCCTCCTCAAATATCCCGTGCGATCAATTTGTGTAAAGCCGAGTCCAGTGCGGGGGCGGCGCGGCCGGCGCCGTGGCCCACATCGGATCCAGGTCATCTGGCGTTGCGGCACTCGCCCTCCCCACCCGCACCCCTACTCCCCTACTCCCCTCCACCTCGCCCCCTCCTTCCGCGCCTGCCTGCTTCCCCGCCGCGCGCCGCAGCCGATCGTGCTGGGAACACCGGCTGGCCGCCGACGATCCGCCGCGTCCTCCACCCGCCGGGGCTGCGCTGCACCGCACTGCATCGGGCCGTCGCGGCCGGCGTATTCTGCATTGAAAGCGAAAAGAAAGTTGGGGTTGAGTGATGCTTCATTTACATAATCTTTTCCTTGTCTGCCTTCTTTTTCTTGCCTGTCTTCTTTTTCTTGTCTCTCTCTCTTCCCTTCTTTTTCTTGTCTCTCTTCTCTTTTTCTTGTCACTCTTCTCTACTTTTCCTTGTCTCTCTTTTTTTCTTCTTCTTTTGTAATATGTCACTCCTCTTTCTTCTTCTCCGTTTTCTTCCCCTTATCTCTACAATTCGATGTCCCCTGTTCATTGTTTTTCTTGGTTCTCCTTCTCCTCTTTCGTCGTCTTATTTTCTTCTCTCCTTTTCATTTTGTTACTCTTACTCTTTCTTTCCTTTCTTTATCTTGTTTTATCATTTTTTTCTTATTTTCTCCGCTTGGTCTCCTTCTGCTGCACCCTTCATTCTTCCGAACCTACCAATGTAAGGTTCTAGGAGAGACTCATTTGCCTGCAGTTTTACTTGTTATTGTTGCTAGAAAACCTCATAAACACAAGCCTATATTATGCCCAAAATTAAGCATTATTTCATTATTAAAAATTATTTATTGTAAGAACGTTTGGTTTTCCTGGTGTGTTGTTTATTATTTTGTTTTTCTTTTGAAGAAAATGTTGCGACTTATCTTTACTTCGAATTTCGTTCTTTTTTTTTCTGTTGAGTCTGTTAATAAAATATTATTATTTTGAGCAGGTAGTCCTGACTGTGGAACAGTGAAAAGCGAACTTCTATTACAGGTTGTATTCATTCTGAAATCTGAAAAAGTACCTTTACCTTAACCTTAACAAGATAGAAATCTGCGTGAATAATCTTTCGCTGCATCGTTATCTTCATTATTCTACCGTTTGAAACATGTTATCTACACCTTCAACTCTTACTAACCACTTTGATATATTGGGATTTGAGCTGCATTTACTCACCAATCGATTTGACATTGCTTGCGCCCAAATTCAGGCCAATATCTCAAGGCTGTCGTTTATAAATTAGCGTAATTCAAAGTGGACCGAGGACAATTCATTTCTGTAGCAATTAACAAAATCCCATAAATATTGCACTAGCGGTATGAATTATTCTGACATTATCGGCGACGCATATAAAATAAAACATCTGGAAGCGATGTCTTGGCATGGCAGAGAATGAACTTTTTTCACGAGGTTTCTTTTTATCAATTCCTTGTTTTATAGAACCGTTGTGGCCTTTCTTGTTTGCCTTCATACTCTAATATGTCCCGTTATATTCCAGGCGCGCCGTGGCACCTTGCACATTAGCCTTTGCGAGCGGACCGCCTGCTTTGACATGTCGATCGTGCGGGTGATACCCGGCCGTATCTCGTCTCCATACGTCACGGAGACATCCGAAATTGCTGGCGGAGTGCCCACATCACATTGCTACTACCTTACAGTGGGCTCAGGATAAGTCACGCTGTAGCAATTCGAAACTATTTGTTAAATAATTCGGTTAGTGAAGTGATTTTTTTAAAAAAATTGCTTACTTTATTTAGCTTTAAATATTTAGTAATTGGAGCGTAGTTAGTTTATATAATGAACATATTTTGTTCATGCACGTGTGGGTGAAATCTTCTGTAACACTTTCACTAGTGAGGTACACTGAAAGAGACCTCGATTTCAGCAGTAATTGTGAAAATTATAAGGATATAATAATTTATAATGTTTTATATCCTCATAAGATTTCCAAATTAGATCTTCTTCGACGAAAACAATAATGATACACTTTATCTACATCTAATCAGTTCATTTAGAATTTTTTTTTAATTCGTTGAAAGGGCTTATTATTTAACAGACCGTAAAATATAATTCACATATTTTCCTTTGCTTTTATCCTTACAAAAATTCGTAGGAAACACTGTACGTTCCCCGGTGCCAGAGAAGCAAAGTTTATTATGACTGGAATAGAGGTTGCAACATTTCGCGAAGGCGACTCTCTGTCTGAGCAGCCAGCATGATCTCAGAAGTTTGGCAGAGTCTACTAGTACTCTTACATGCGGTCAGCAAGCCGTTCCCTTGATTTGCGTGATTTTTTATTTATTGCTCCCCCTCTTACGTAAGATTACTGAGTCATTTATGTGCTGTTTTAGTTTATGCGTATTGGGAATATACATAAATATAAATGGATGAAGATAATCGTTCATATCCTTTCGGAAATAATACGTTAATACTAGTGTTTTTGTATTTTGGGACTAAACCATTTCTCTTTAAAATTTTTGTTTGCATTTACATACAAAGAAGAGAAGCAGAAGACCATTTCCTTGTTGATTTGTCGCGCCTCAATAGGAAAATTACGTTTAAAAAGTATTTTAAATCATATTCGGAGTATCGATTATTTTAAATATTTATCAAGCATATCCTTGAATGAAGATGTTTAATACAGATTATATATATTTAGTATATTTATATATATTTAGTTTCACGCTCTTAATTTCACAAATCAACAGATACACTAATGGCATAATTACATACCATTTTTACTCTTGTCGACATGACTCATTTTTAACCCCCGACTTCTGCAGAGGGATGTATTAACTTATCACATATGAATTGCTTTAATCTTTCAAAAACGGCTCAAATACTGCTATTTTGACGTTTTAATGATCCCACAAGAATCAAAAGGATTGATTAGGAAACGTCATACATTTGGGTGTGTCTCAGGTAATTTGTTATTCTACGAGGTTCGGTTCAGTTCACTAATACTAAATGTAGTTAATAATTAGATAAACATACAAAAGCTAATATTAATATTTTTGCTTCTCGCAAAATTCCTCTCAGAATGCCTTGTTTCAGTCCACCGCAAGCTGTCCGTTGAGTTAATCGCATTGGCCGTTTGACACTGTGAACTTTTAATTTGCCTTCCCTTTCCCAGCGTCGGGTGACGGGCGTGTGGGCGCGGGCGTGGGCAGGGCTGCGGGGGCGGGGGCGAGGAAGGTAGTGGGCGCCGTTATATAAAGCTGTGGCGCCGGCGCGGATCGTGTACGCCGCCGGAGGTTTGAGTAACAATTGAAGTGCGATCGCGGTCTATGAACTTTCTCTTTCCGCGCGCT
>BOPP01000024.1:4355823-4372779 GCA_017312745.1 Gryllus bimaculatus | reverse complement strand
TGAATATTTACTTTTAGTCCCCATGTCTCACTATACCGTTCTAGAATATTTAAACTATTCTGTAAGCTCTCAATCGTCTCCGAGCACAAAACTAAATCATCCGCATATATACTCTCTACCTACTACACGTGCGACCACGACCCTTCAGTCGGTCTGATCGACCAAAACTCTGCTCCCTACTCCCTATTAGTAGTTCCCCTTTGCATCCCCTATTTCGTTCTCGCACATCTGTTTATTTTCTCTCTGTGTGTTTTCGCTGTTGTCAGTTTCACCTAATAGACGTAAATGTCGCATTGTCTCATTCTTCACTCCGCCAACGTGTGGTAATTTTCTAACTTACAACTCATTCGAACCTCTTCATAGCACGATTTCTCTTGACCTTCTCATTCCTCTCCTTCTGTCCCTACTTCACACCTCGTCGCCATCTGACATGATTGATGCTATTGCCCGAACCAGAACCCACGACTCCATTTTCACTGTTTCGCACGAGAAGTACCCCTCCATCGGTCCCCGCTCTCGTTCTTGATCCTTCTCCTCTTCTGCACTCATCCCGACTGGGTCTCTCCAATCCCAGTCTTGCTCCTTTGCGTATCGCTCCCTCTTCTCTGTCTTGGATCCTGACCTTCACCGCATCTGATCCCACTTCCCGCCCAACCCGTGTCGTGTGGAATGGATGCGTTGCCTCTGGTTCCTGATTAGCGGGCACCTCCCTCTCCGCTGCTTTGAATGCTATCGGCTCTTCGATCGTCTTAATTGGCTCATTAAAGAATCCATAAATCTTCGTTGATCTGCTAGCTATTTCTACATGCTTTGTCTCGGGATGGGAATCGGGCTTCTGATCAGATATATTCCAAGATGCACTTGAAGATTATCGCGATTCTATAGAAAAGTGCGAGTAGTCCGTCGCAAATGAAGTGTGAAGGATGGCCTTTTTGAACCAGAGTTGCGATTACTGCGTGCGGTATAGTACCATTGTTCCGACTGCAATACTCAGGCATAGTATATTTGTTACATGTAAATAGAGAATGGTGAGGAACAGGGGAGACAATGTTTTTTTCACGCATTACAATTTTTTTTTACTCTTCTGCTCACGAAGAGTTTGTCTTTCAAGATGTCAAATGAAAAAATCAGGTGGATTTTGATAGAAATCTCTTCTTATTACCTCAAAAGTATTAAAAACTTACAAAAATATTCGTCTCAGTTTCTATAGTAATCTAAAAAGTGCTGGTTGTGAAATGCAATATTCTTTAGTAATAAATGTATGTTTATGTTCCAGGTAAGTTGAGCAGCATTGCTGACGATTTCCCTGACCCTGAATGCTGTATCTCCGAAGGTGAAGTACATAATTACTATCTTTTATTGTTGTGAGTATTGACGAACAACAATAATGGAAATGAATCGAATGATAAATAATTTGCGTTTCCGGAAATAAACATATTGAATTTGTTATTTTGTTTCTAATATTTGCCTTTTTAAAACTTGGTAAGATAAGTAATTAACTGATTTCTATAAGAGATAAACAGAACCACTTGAACGTTCTATAGGTCACGAGTAAATAAAAAAATAAAGAAATTATTTCCAAAAAAATCAGTCATAGTCCCTTTTTACAGAATGCATTAGTGAGACATTGTACATGATGGCAATATGTAAGCAAGAAGAGTAAAAAGTGTAAGATTGAACGAAATTGCTATCCAATTTAAATAAAAATACCGCTTGAACTTTGTTTGTCCGATTCAGCTATAGTGGCACAAAACTCTTTCTCTAGTTATGAAACTCCTTACTCTGCCGCGTCAGGACGAGGAGTCATTGGCGAATGACTCTTTCCTCTTCACAGCACACATTGTTCTCGGAAAGGTCACTCGACGGCGAAATTACCGCAGTTCACGTAGTTCGGATTCGCCGCTCCGGTTCCAGCCAACCGGTTTTCTTGACTCACCTTTCACCGGCGCGCGATTCCCGCATTGTTCGTAAAAACCCTCAGGAAAGTGCAACTCCTCTAAAAAAAAGAACTCAGAACTCAAAAGAATGTCAATGGATCGACCAAGACGTCAGTTGTATTTGTTATCGTGAAAATGCGTAACCCTCCTAACGCTGTCTTTCAGGTGTTGAATTGTGAAATATCAGATAATTGAGCGAAAGATCATCGGTTCATGAGAATAAAGATGTGTCATTGCGAGTCACGAAATGTACACGAAAATAACGCGTGCTGCAATTTGCCCCATAAAATGGAGATAGGTTCATAATGTTCAGATAAAAATATGAAATAATCATAATGAATCATTATTCAATATTTACGACTTCAGATAACTAATATATTTATGACCTACTGTAGATTTTACTAGTTAATTAATATTTTTTGTATTGCAATCATTCATTAATAAATTAAAATACCAGAATTAAAATTCATATTCTCAGATTTTTTAAAATTATGTAAAAAATTGTTTTCTTCTAATATGTATTAATTTATAAATAATATATAAACGAATATGTATAAAAGTATTCAATAAATAGCACAATGGAAGCACAAAGACGAAGAGTTTGGGAAGGCAGATGAACGCTGACCTACAATAAAAAGACTGGCAGTCAAACTTGGTGGCAGGCAGGCAAACAGAAAGAAATTAACAGGAAATGCAAAAAGGAAGGAACACATTAGAACCGTACAAAACATGGCGTTATCGATCGTTCTCATCAGTTAGCATTCTCAGCCCCGGAGGGCGAGCGCACTTCTTGTCAGCGTGAGAAATCTACACCCAAGTCCTGTCAAGGTTCGAAACTATCAGTGCCACTCATTCTCAGCTACTCTCAGCAGAAAGGGCAGAGCGTACTCTGTGCGAAATTTGGTTATAATTTGGAAGTTTTGCCTTGTGAAAGACACCATGACCTCTTTCAAAAGAGAAAATAATTTAATAGAAAATTCTAATTTCTTTGAATAAAAAAATAATTTAAACCATATTATTTTCAATTTCATCACTTCCGCACTTGCGTAGTTTCAATAGCACAACTATGCAGAGATTTTCAACTTGGCTTTTGCGATTAAATTTTAATTCAGTTTTCATCGTTTCTCTCACTGCGGCTTGTTAGAACAAGCCATTTTAGTTTCTATGGATAGTCCGTTTATTCCTCCTGTTCAAGGTGCAATAAATAATGCGCTGAAGATGTTTAACAGAAACACTTAGTAAGCAATGAGCGGTGTCGAGAGAGTCTGTGATGCCTCCTGCATTCGTTATGCATCTTTGCCTATTCGTTCGCCGACGCACCCCGATGGCGCACCCCGATAACAGGTCTAGTGTCGGTATCGTTCATTCCCGATAATGGCGGTACGGGAACTAGCAAAGGGCAATCAGACAGAAATGTAAGCTAAATAACATTGTTATCCAAGTTTTAGATTCTGTATGTTCGAAGGTTTAGTTTTGTTGATTGTTTGATTTGCTTGATTGAACATAAGGTCCATTTTACAGGTGGCTCAGGGCATCAACTGATGTCACTGCAGTATCTCTGATCGGGAGGACGTAGGGTTCGTTTACCAACGGGGGTAGGATTTCCGACACTAGCTGGATATTTACTAGGTCACATTGTGCCGCTGACTGGACAAGAACTCCAGCGGCTTCTTTCACTTATCGGTGGTTTTCCGGGGTTTCTTTGATCAGCACCAAGCAAATGGGACACTGACCGCGCGAGATCTTTCCTTCCTCTTCTCGCCCTATCCTCACCTCTTACTTGCACACTGCTTGCACGTACTTCACTACCATACATGACGGGAGCTTAGGCGTTGTCGCGGCTAACGCGGAGCCTCGCCGTTGGGAGCGCCATCAAGCGAAAGATCACCGCCACCTCACGCGATAAAAACAAAAACTACGCTTACGGGACTAATGGTTATAGCCGTTGACACGTCCAAAAACACGAAAAAACAATCAATTGCTCAAGCCGTTTATCCGCGAGCTTTTGCCAATACTCTCATCAAAATGCTTAAAAACATTCTAAGCACGCTTTGTGTCTCCTAAGCCGAGTAATACGAGAAGCTGCGCCGGGAGGCGGACAGCGTCCGCCCATCCTCCGCGCAGCGCCGGGCCGTGTCACCAGCCCCCTCCCCCTCCCCCGTAATGGGCGTGAGCAGAGCTCGTTACTTCGGCCGGCGCTGCGCAGTACGCGCTTGTCTTCTTGCTGCGCCTCGTTAGGCGCGCAGCCGCTGCCGGTGCCGCCGCGCTGTCTGCGCCCGCCGTCTGCGCGTCGCGGCGCTCGCCGCTGCAAGGTCACGTGTGTCGTCGCTCCGGAGGGTGTTCCACATGGTCTCCGAATCAGACCGATGCCTTTGCCAATGTGTATGTGTAATCGGCATCTAACTTGAAAAGGAGTCGAGATACTTAAAAAAAATGTGAATAATAAAACAGTAATTAATGAATAAATAAATAATTAGAAAGGAAATAAAAATTAGTATATAAATGAGTAAATATTTATAATTATACTCAGATTAAACCACTGGCATTTCAAGGTCACGAGGTGGAAGGAGAGGTGGATTCTCTCATCCATCCGAGAGCTTCGTTACGGCTTAAAGTTTTGATAGTGGAGGTTCCGATTGGATGGCAGTATTCCCCTCTCTTTCCAGCTCATGGCCGTAAATTGCCATTATGTTTAAATCGTAATATATATTGAAATTTTAAGGTAAACAGGAAAATAAATAGCTGAATTTACCGGGGTTGATATATTTATCTTTTACATTTACTTTCATTTAATATATTTTTTCATCATAATATTTCCACTAATTTAATTTCATTTTATTAATTTAATTAATTACTCTGTAGTTGTTTTTTTATTCTTATACTTTTGGATGGACCTGTTAAATTCCAAGACACTAATAATCGCAAAATATAGAAGTTGTGCCAAAATACAACTCGTGTTTCCATCGTGACGTTTCACCTGCTCTCCTACTCAAAATAATAAAACTAAAAAAAGTAGTAATAATAAGGTATTTTTTTATACGGACAAATAAAGTTGTATATTGTTTCTTGGGTTTGTTCCAATGTTCATGCTTCTCGTGCCACCAACAATTCCGCCATTATTTTCGGCATTTATCTCTAGACATAGCTTTCATTCCTTATCGTATCTTGTCTTGGTCGCTATTGAGGAGTGACAGTACTAAGTTCACGAACAAGGCCGTACTTCTCTGTGTGATTCGCAAACCAATTAAATAAGCAAATCTTGTTTCCTCTATTATTTGCTCATCTTTGCTAATCAAAGAAGGAGTGGGACGTTTTGATGTAGTTCCGGTAATGATCTATTGATTTGGATCCGAAAAATGTAAAAATTGTGTAGAATAGTTGTAGTAAAAATGTAAAATTAATAAGAAAGTTTTTGATTCACTAGTATATGTTATCTAAGAAAGAAAACTTGCATAACGAACAAATAAAATCACATATTTTGACATGTAATCAGATGTACAGAATATTTCTATTCTAGTTTTATAAGGAGCTATTATCCAGTGCGACGCGCTTGTGTAATTGCGGATTAAAATATGCGATATGGATTAAGTTTCTATTCGGTAGATTAATACGTATTGTTCAATTGCTTTAAGTATAAAAGAATGAAAATGAATCTGACGATGGGTATTATTGTAATTTTTTGAGGTTTTTTTGGTGTTTAATACTAATTTTGTGTTGTCGATTCTTTTTTAAATATGTCCGATTCAATAAAATATCAAACATTTTGAGTGGTATGTTCAATTCTATCTAAGGTTTTTCTCTTATAACATACTCAAGAGAGCCACACATATAACCAATTGTAATTGTGCTTGTACTTCAAACAATTACTTAATTGAAATGCTCCTCTGAGAAGCGTTACTCGTTTTACACAATGCATGGAAGCCATGTATTTTCTCACATTGAATACATGTCGCACGTCTAAAACCGATTTAAAATTAAAAATAAAATTATCAAATATCGTCAACAAATAGCACCTTCTTTAACTTATACCACTATCGGTACAACTATTGCATTATCTAGATGTTCCGTAAAGTACAAATTGTGTGTTCGTTAAATTTGAATAAGCAGATATGTTTAGAAGCTGTGAGATCGACCGCAGCGCCCTAGCTCTATAGAGAGCTTTAGCGCACCGGATGCAACTGATTGTGGAACAGATGGATTCCGAGACGTGCGAACGCGTTTCTCTCCTTTGTGTGTTTGGCGTTGGCGTCGGCAGCGGTGGGGGCGACGAGTCGGACGCGCTTGTGGAGTCAGCCGGCGCGCCACCCGCCTCTCGCGTCGAGGCCACCGACGCCATCAGAGCGGAGGCTGCGATCCTCGACACCCGCCGCCCTCCAACCACCACAACATCCACCGCTGCAGCCACCTCCGCCACCTCTGCCTACATCGTCACTCCTTCCTACCCAGCCGCTCCCACCCCAGATATCAACGTTCCCTTCATCTAAACAACCACATCCACTACAGCAACCACTGTCACTTCCGTCTACATCGTCACTCTAGCTACCATTGTCACCTCCAACTACACAGCCGGGTCCATTCTAGGCACCATCGTCACTCCTTCCTACCCAGCCGCTCCCACCCCAGATATAAACGTCCCCTTCATTTAAACAACCATATCCACTCCAGCAACCATCGTCACCTCCGCCTCTCCAGTACCGTGCACTCCAGTCACCCGCGTCACTTTCGCTTACACAGCCACGTCCAATCCAGCAACCACCTATGTCACTTCCCCTTTCGAAGCCACGTCCAATCCAGCCATCTATGACATCATCTCAACCTCACGTTGTTCCTAGCCACTACCGACACTGTCAGCACTGTCCGTGTCATCAATTCCAATTACTGAGCTTGTCGTCGACCGAAGTTATGATTCTGACATCCCGAAGTCTGCAAACACTAATGCCAATGTCTTTCTTGTCACTACCGCAGTTACAACTGCTGCAATTTTCGTCTCTCACATTGCTTCACGTACATCATCACCATCACCGTTACCTACCTCTACCTTCAAATTACGAATCCCTGCACCACCAGAATCTCCATCGCCATCGCTATTGCTTTCGTATGATTACCCTACCTGCCTGCTGCCGGCTGAGGTCGCTCGCACCGCCACTGCAGTGTCTTTGATCAGACGTGCCTAGGGTTCAGTTCCGACCATTCCGGCTAGAGAAGAATTCTAGTAGCAGGCTGCTCTGATCGGTAATTTTCCCTAGTTTATCCGATTGATTGATTGCGTGTCAAGCAAGGGCTGTGGTCATTCGTCCTGTAAGTGTAGGACATGGAAGTGGTGGTGGCGGGCTTCCCCCACCTGAGATGAGATCTGGTGTCGACTTGCACGCCGTCTTGCGAGGTTCCTTCCTTCCAGGTATCCTACACTAGTGGAGCACCTCCCAATCTGAGGCAAGCTCTAACCGCCCGACAGCAAAATAATCAATCAATCAATCAATCAGTCTTCCAGCCTCCTCCACCGCAGCTGTCGTATTTCTCGCTGTGTCTCCTCCCTCACGATACATTTGTCTCCATGAACATTTCACCCGCTATCACCTTCATCTCCACCTCAGTCTCCCAACGCAATTTTCCTTATTTCTTTTCTCGACGTCACTGCCGACGTCCGACATCGTCGCCGTCGATTCCGCAGCCGCAGCCGCCGCCGCCGCCTCCTCCTCAGCCAACGTCGCCTCCGTGGCTGTTGCCGTCGCAGGCACCGCGGGAGCATTCCTCTCACGGCCGCCTTCGTGATGCGACGAGTTTTTCAGTTCCCGAGAAACGTCGGGAACTCTGCGCGCCGCATCATCCCCACTCATTTGGTACCTCGCCGCTCGCGCGCTCGGCTCAGGCCTTGAGCTCTCTGGCATTCTTCGAGTGGAATCTCCGATTGGGAATCATAACAATGACAGATGGTTGGCGATGGTACAGCTGAGCGCACTCCAAGTGAACGAAGGTTACATAGCCAGAAAGTAAAACAACTCGCGTGAATTGTAATGCGTTCTTTTAAACGTTGTTACATAAACGGGGAAAAGAGTATATTTTTTTAAAATTCTTTGAGTCGCATCCACGTTATTTCCTTAGGTTGTCAATAAGAAGGAAACACAATTTCATGGGGAATCTTTACTGTAGGTGATGCAGTACATACTACACTACAATTCCACATAATCGCCACTAGAACTGATATTTGTCATATCGTGGGATACTGATTTGTAAATCCTGTGTTACAGAAAACCGCTGTCTGGAATAGGTACGATAATATTGACGCGTAATACTGTCAAAACAGAAATTTATTTAGATGTAAGAAAATAATGAAATTGCTGGGGTCGGTTTCCGGACTCTAGGGTGGCTTATAGTCAGCCTCACGCTGATCGTCTGACAAATGTTTTACTGCAGCATTTCCAATGAAAAATAAGTTTCACTTTATTACCTTATCATTCTCTCATTCATTTATGTTTTGGTTCCTAATTATCTGTTGTGTAAATTAAATTCATTAAGTACATAGCTACAAAAGAAATAAAATAATAATATGTACAAAATACGTTTAAAAATTCAAGATATTCAACACTTCGTCCCACTTTTTGGATCGAAATGATGAATTAATTACTAGAGTAGTAGTTTATAATTTTATTAGTTTTCCTTTATGGTCTTAATAATTGTTCTAGCTCTGCACTTTTATATTCCTTTCTGTGTTATTACATTGGCATCATCTTAGCCATTTTTGGTATTTAATAGGGTTCTAAATTATTATTTTGAACATGTGTGCCTATGTTCGTCTTCAATCACATTCTGAATTTGGATTTGAAAATACGAGAAGTGTTTCAATTACCCTGGCTGTGATTTGCACACCTGTTTTTCCCCTGTGACTTGCACAAGCGTATTGAAAAAAAAAACACCCACCGTTATTACTCGCAATTCAATTCTCATTAGGTTGCGGCGGCGCGCGCGGTTTGAATAGGCGAGGGTGGGGCAACGACGTGACCTCTGGCGAGAAGCATTTAAATTAAGACACCTCGCTGCACCGCCTGCCTGCAATTAAGGGAACACGGGTGCCCAAAGTTCTCAAAGTCGCGTGACGTTAATGCCTGACATATTCCTAGTGCTGTTCATTAGTACGTTGACGGGTGATTCAACACTTTGTTCGAACATTTAACACCTTTTTCAACAATCGGGTAAGAAACCTACATCCACTTTGTTTAGCCAACCAAAGGGAGATGAGTGGGCTCTACTAACTATTCAAGAAATGGACGTTTATGTAAAACGTTTCCTGAAAAGCAAAATACTTTAAATTTTGTGTATTGTTAATTTGTTTTCTTTTTTACATGGACAATGTGCTGATAGAAAAAAAAACTTTCCACTGTCGAGAGTTTCTGATTTAAAATAGGGCGTATAATACAGAGTTTCGTTAGTTATTTAATATTTTTATCGTAAAGAATAAAGCCTTTCAGGTACGAAAACTTTATCTCCATAAATCACACGTAAAGCTTTAGAATTTTCACTGAGAACTCATTGAATAAAAAGAAATTTGGATATCATAGAGTGCCGCTTGTAAGGATAATTCTGCGGAGACAGATAAATTATAATAATTTAATTTTTGTTGCTGAATGATGAAACTCTGCGTCATATTAATTATTACATTTTTGAATGTAACGTCATGCAACCATTGAAGTAATATTAAATAAATTGACCGTCCGTGTTGTGGAACTATTTAAAATTATTGATAGTATGTCCAGATGAAGAACATAATGTCACGTTTCCTAAATATATATTTCAAAAGAATGTTTGCACTCGTACTCGTCACACGACACTTTCTTGCTCGGCTAACGACGTCGAAGGCGGCTATCATTGACAAATTGAATACATGAAGATGATGTCTTTCATTTTGTGTTGTTCTTACACTTGTTGTATTAAATAAACTACTTCTAATGCGTTGTGTAGTCAGACTTCATCTGTTGGGGACCTTTGATACTGAAAAATTGTTTTACGATAAAACGTCTATCTGCTCGTCTGAGAACAACGCTAGCATCTAAACTCTAGGTGGGATTTTTACAATTGATATCCCCGTTCGATCTGGCTGATGTCGCGGCCCTTTCAATTTGAAACGAATATTTTGATTTGGGAGAGGTGCGTTACGTGAAGCCTCAAGGACATTTTCTTAAGTTTCAGGGAAAAGTTTCTTAAAAATAGCTTCATTTTTTTATAGAACGAAGTATGTTTATAAGAATAGCATAGATCTTATTTTTGTGTAACTGTAACCGTGTAACTGTAAATTTTGAAAATTGCAGAAGTTAACATTTTTTAGCGTCTTCCTACAATCACAATATTGATAATAGATATTGTTTTTTATTCAATCTCCTCTTTAGAATTAGATGAGTTCGTGCACAATTTAAAAAAAGTTTTCGATTTATTTTGCGTGATCTAAAAACAAAAAAAGGAAACTTTTCTCAAAAACTGCTCCGTACTTTTTCCTTATTTTTTATATATTTTGGATGGCGCAAAATACGCTCATAAAAATGGTACAAGTTTTTATTTTCTTTGATATCTCTGAGTTTTCGAAAACTATTGCCAAGTTTACAAATAATGCGATAAAGTGGGTGCTGTTGTAGAACCACTAATTTCTCATCTCATATGCCCATTACGTACCTTTTTCTTTCTCTAAAACCTTTGCCTGTAATGATAATCGGTATGGATTACGCTTGTATGTTTTGCCGAGGAAACAATTCAACCTCAGTTGAGGACCCTTTCATCGTGATGGCTTCGTGTCCAGGCGCTTCAGACGTGACTGCGCCGTTAAGGCAAGCCTTGTAGCAGCACGCCGCTTGCTTGCTCGCACGCCCGCATCCACACACGCGCGCCGGCCGTTGCGTAACGCAACGACCGGAAATAGGTGGCGCTGCGAGCGCGAGTGCGACGGGCAGTATTCAAAAGGACTCCGTGCACTTTTTTGAGATGGGTCATCTATTATTAAAGGATGGCGTCATTTGCAGAAACTTTGACGCCCATTCTCAAAACGTGGGTAGCAGTATCCTAGGGAGCTATAATTATTTTTTTCTTTGGCAGTTCTCGCGTGAAGAATTATTGTTCCTTAGAATTTTCGCGGTCGTAAATTGAGATGTCGGTTTTCCTGCTCTCCTTCTCCAGAGACGTACATACACTTTTTGTTCATTTTCGTTCCTTGTGTGGCTAAACCAAGGTACAATTCAATCTTTGAAAGAATATTCCTTTTCTTATATCGCATACTGTCAGTTGCAAAACACTTATAAACATCATTGAAAATTATTCTACATTATAGATCGTGTTAATTTTAAACCAATATGATATGCAATAAAATATTAATGATAAATAGTATTTTCTCACACTCTTGTGTATTTGAACTTTTGTAGGGTATACATATGCAATAATAAGTTAGTTTTATATATGACTTTTAATACAAACATTGTATTAATTACGACTGTTGTATTAAGTACGTCATTATATAAGTCATACTACGTTTGAAACCTCACTGAAACGTCTCACTGGCGATCTCAGTTGATTGAAACTGAACTCTTCCTTTTAACTATTGGGTAGTAAAACGCCTTGGGGAAAAAACCGCCTTGATAACGATTGGCCTCCAAACAAAGTTAAATCATCAATTAGACAAAAACATTTTAATCCGTGTTTAGAGACTGTAACTCCTCTAGCCTCTGTCATGACCTCCGCAAACTTAACAATCTAGTATTATTTCTGCAATGCTGACTAACGCGCGAAGCAAATGAGTCACATAAAGTACGTCTTGTACGAGTAGTTACGTGCTGTATGCAAAAACAGCTCCGGAGTTCGCCTGAGGAGACGACTCGGCGCCGGCGCCTGCCTTGGAGCCCGCTCAGTTTCTCGTAAAACAAAACTTTAACACCGACTTGATGCAAACACGTGAACATTCAAAGTGAGGCGGTAACTGCTCACGCCCCAGGATCGTAGAAAGACATTACGGTTAATGAGACCATGTTCAGAGATAGTTGGGAAGTCGTTTGATAGTTCAGTCTTTACCTTCTCGGGGGCAGTGGGAAGAAGGATAAGGGGGAAGGGCGATAGGCGGAGATTCCTTAACGTTGGGTACCGATTGTGTAACCTCCAGACCACATCCAGAGCTGTTTGAAGGCACATTTGAAAGATTGGGGAGCGGATCTATTTTTAAATTGTATCCCCACCCTCCACAATGGCGCCCTAAATGCTTGGTATCGATTGTGAAGCGCCCAGAGCATCTCTAGAAGTCGTTGAGAACTCATTTGCAAGCTTGCGGAACAGATCATTTCTGAACTGAATATCCGCCTCGATTGTTTTGCTTCTGGACACAAATGTAACTTCAATTTAACTTCTCCCCATAGCAAATCACACAGTTTTTAACTTTTTTTGGCGTAAATAAATATGTGTTTAGATTATTTTCTACTTGAAGACCACCTTTGGCTTTGTTGCAATAACGTATGTGGCTTGTACTTTCCCTTCTAAACCTTCGTAGGGCGGGAGCTCCTAAATTTGAGTCCCGATGGTAGTTTCCAGGTAACTCCCACGCACTTTAGCTCCAAATTATTTTTCAATTGTTCTTAATGGACAGCGACAGTTAAAATCATCAACGGACATCAGCCATAAGAGTTGCAATTAGTTTCTATGGTTCCGTTATGTCGATGAAACAGGAATACATTATAAAAATATGATTTGCTTTTTTGTAATGCTTGAACACATAGAGGTCGATTTGTTTGCTCACTCCCGACACGGCCCAGAATTATTGTGAATGTTCTATTCGAAAGCCTTGATCCCTAACGTTGTCAATAAATTCTGATTTCCAGATTAGCGGCCAGAAAATGTCACGACAAATATTTCGGCAATTCTTATCCATTACTTGAGGCATTTCCCGGCTGAGCGATTATGGAATCTGATTAAAAAGAAAATCATCGGAGAGTTTCATTTTGTCGAACCATGCTGCATGTGCAACAAGGCCATTGTGGATTTGTCGCCACTCGGAAATCACGTACTTCTGCCTCATTCAAACCCGCGTTCTAAAGAGTTAAGAGACTAAGCTAATTTCCCACTCACCGAGGTGCACAAAAAAAATGTTTACGCACAGGGTGACAAACGCACTAGTGAAATGAATCACACTGTTTCGTGTTTCATGTTCGCACATAAAAAGCGGTGAAGTTCGCCCGCGGGGGGGGGGGGCGACAACCCGGCGCCGCGACGCCAGCGTCGGCGCGTGCCCCGAGCGTCGCGACTGGTCGGCGCCGCGCGCATGCCCACGGGCGGTTTCCGGCGCTGGGCTCGCCCGCCTTCCGCCGCATAATGGGCTCGCTAATGGCCGCCCTTGAGCGACACACATTGCGTCCGGCGACGCTTTTTGCACGGGCGCGCGGGGCTCTGGCGACCCGCCCAACAGAGGCGCGTTCGTGTAGCCAGTGAAATGAAAAACGGGTGTCGAAGGTGGCACAATGAATAGGATGTGATGCGCTCCAGACGTTGGCGTGATTCATTCCATTATGGTTCGTTTCACAAATTCAATTTACCAATTCTATTTGCTTGACTCACCATTTCAATTGACTCGGTTCAAGAAGAGGTGGCTCGGGGAATCAGCTGATGACATAGCAGTGCCTCTGACGGGAAGTCTGGATTGGACCCCTGACGGTGGCAGGGCCATGGACCGCGCGTGATCTTTTCTTCCTCTTCCTTGGTTTATCCTAATCCCATCTCACTATCGCACATGCTGGAAAACCAGTCGGGAGGTTGGGCTTGTCCCGGCTGGGGCGGTGCCCCACTGCTGGGAGATACCCGGATAGGAGAAATGCAGCTACCCGAAGGGTAGGTCGGCGCTGAACCTCGCCTTTCAGCGGGGAAAGATCACCCCCCCGAGCAAAACATGCACTACACTTACCGGAATAATGACTTTACCAGTTCACGCGCGCGGAATCTCTAGTGAATCGAGTTGGTTCACTGACGTACCTCGTCAAAATGTTTGGCTTATTTAGTAGTATCATGAAAAGACTTTTCCATATTCAAAACTTACTATTCTCCGTTGACAACAACTTATTTGCTACATCAGAATTTCCAAGCGAATCATATGGGTAATCACGGAGGGGCGTGGTATTTAAATTGAGATGATCTTCTCTAGGAGAAAAGTACGCACACTTCTCCCCGTAACTTTTTCTCCAGTACGATTGTCTCAAATGAATTTCATTCCTTTTGCCTGCTGATAGTTATGGAAACTTACGAGAAAATTAGAAAATATATTTAAGAAGATTGCTAGCTCGTAACTGCTAATTACAGAAATCCGTAAGCCCATATTGCATATATTTTTAATGTTTTATGTCAGAGATGAGAGCAAATAAAAATGATCATTACTACGCAAGACGAGAACTTAAATCGACAAGCGTCTACGTATTCTCATTATGCAGAACCCTCCTTTTATGGGTATCTAGAAAGCTCGGTACACACTATAGAAGAATCTCTTATGGTCATGAACTTCGTGGAGCTAAGCCCTCGGTCAGGAGAGCGCCCGCGCGGTAGCTCAAAGCCGCGTTGAGAGGTCTTCTCCATTCTACCACACCTGGCCATTACGGTCACAAAGGCGGGAGCGGGGACAGGCCGTCGCAGAGCGGAGGGCTACGGTGGCAGCGACTGCGGAATCATCTGCATCCATCATAATTGAAATATGCTAATAATTCACTTTCCAAAACATTACTCCAATGAGATTAACAAATATATTTTTAGAATTGGAGATGGCTGTACTCCAGTATTTTGTCATAGCTTCAAAACGGCAAATATCGAAAAAAATGACTTTTATGGTCTGGAAAATACTACAGGTGTATATTTGTATGTATCTAATGAACGTAAAGCATTTTTTTTTATTTTTGAACGGCGATGTGATACGAAGTGCAAAATTTTATGATTGCAATTAAATATTGATTGCCTTCTAAATCTTAATATTGGAGATTATTTTTAACTCAACGACCAATACGTGTACGAATACACAATAACTTATAAATGCAGCTCTCTTTTAAGGTCACCAAACAAAAAGGTTCACGTAAAGAAATAAATATGTACTGCGTGAAGACATTTATCTTCACTGATGCACCAGATGTATTAGGTGTTTTAATGCAGATGTATTTACACTTGTCATTGAGGCATATAAGTATTGACGGCGTGTATACGACTACTGTTCTTTTTCCACAAAAGAATAATGTTGTGAAAACAAAGCAGTTTTGTAAAATATTTGACAATTCTAAATTAAATATAATAGGTTGTATGTAGACATCTTCATCATGTTAGTGCCTGTCGTATCAATTTCTAAACAATCTTACGTATTGTATGTCACATTCATGCTGATAGTACATCGTTTTGTTCTTGCATCATCAAAATCCATGTTGATTGGTTCAAACGTTATGAGGGTTGGAAGATGCACGAAATCACAGTGACAATCGTAACCCTCCCCCCCATTCAGTCACGCAATCGGGTTTTTCAAACATTTCCTAAAGTTTAAAAGTCTTTTTAAGGCAAATTAAAGAAGCAGCCAGGAAAAGCTTAAGGTGAATTTTTTGAAAAGCTCTGTGCATGCTGATAAAGAGAAGGAACGAAATGAGTGCTTATCAATATTAAAATTCCACGAAAATTAATGTAATTGTTTACCTGTTTGCATATTGAGAACGAATAAAGGAGCTTCCAGAATTCTACGCAAGAATGAGGGCCGAATAATCAATTTAAAAGTAAGCCAACCACAAAAGGGATTTAAGGGATTATTTGATATTGATAAGGAGAGAGACCGATAATCTCCTCTATTCATCTTTCGTATCTCCTGCGAGAGTGTACATTCCGCCATCCTTTGCGGAGTCGGGTGGTTACTGCCGCTGGGCGTTCGTTGCGATCCACTGTGCGGCGGCGGGCAAGGCGCTCTTTATCCGCGGAATTGGCCCAGCGCTGGCGCAACGGCGCCGCGCGGCTGGCGCATCGGACGCCGCCGACGCCACCATTGGGAAATGTCGCGAAATGTCAAGTCGGCGGCGGCGGCGCGGGCGCGGGGGCGCGCTTTGTCTGCGCACGAGAGCGCCCATGAATGCGCACCCGCACGCGCCCGTACCCGGCTCGCCCTGGCTCCAGAAGTACTTGCGCCCGAAGACGCGCTTCTTGGGCGTGGTTGGAGATTATTTTGTACGTGAAGGTTCCGAATAGTAAGAGATGCTGCTGATGATGATCGGGGGTTTCAGTACACCATGTTTTTTTTTCTTTGCGTGTGTGTGTGTGTGTTTTTCTTTCATTTTACGGATGCGATGACTGACTAGGCAGTATTAGCGATTAGTCTGCGCTGTACCTGGCTGATGGGGAGGTGGCGTTAGGACGCCGTCGCTGATAGGGCAAAGGGTTGGAGCCCTGACTGTAGCTGGTTTTTCGAGTTGTAGTTATATAGCTGGGTCGAATTCATTATCGTTCGGCTTCTTATTAATTACTAACTACTAACATCAGTCTGACACATTTTCCCGATTGAATAGTAAAATCTAAAATATTGGAACAAAAAATATCGTACATCGCAGTTTTTGCAAAGTGAGTAAAACATAATTATGATAGCCGTGTAGCAATATATTTTTGTTATACTCAATTGGTAATTCAAATCGGTTTGACTTCTTTGTTTGATAATTTTCTAATCTCGTATTACTATGTCTTACGACTAACATTTCAGAAATAAATATTACCTTTGTAGCTCAAAAAACTCCCGTTACGTTACAAACAAACGTTAATTCCAGTTACGTAAAGGTTGCTTTAAGGAATGAGTGTACAAACGTATTTTTTGGACTGAGGAACATAAGAGTAAATTTGTACGAATGCCGAGCGAAAACGACGACCTTCTCTGGCGATCTGTCAGTGCGTACGTTCCTGCGAGGCGCTGCTGGCAGCGCTCGCGGCGGGAAGAAAGTTGGAGAGCGCCGCCGACGGTCACGAGCAGCCGTGATAGATGGCACCCCACCGTAGTGCTCCCCTCCTCCCC
>BOPP01000024.1:4309588-4355805 GCA_017312745.1 Gryllus bimaculatus | reverse complement strand
CCATTCCCCCTTCCCAACACGCCGCCCCCGCCGCTGAGACGCTAATGGCCCACAGCATTCGCCGCGGCGTGTTCCCGGCGTGATGGACGCGCCGCTTGGTATATCATGAAGCGCTGTGTGTAAACGTAATGGGCCTGCAGAAGGCACATCGCTCTCACAGTGGCAAATCTTTGTTCTTAATAAGAACCGCTGTGAGGGAAGGTGCTGCAACGTCTGTGAGGCGACAGTTTGGAGAGCGTATTATTTACCTTGCGAAATATGAGTATTTAATTATTGGACATGCGTGATGCGTTTCGAATGGATCCCAGGCACTCGGGGCTGCTCGAGGTGGGAAACATTCGTGAGGTTACGAAATTTCAAGGCTTAACCCTTCTCTTTAAAGAGCTCCGTCCGCGGATCTTCACGTTGGTTGATGAAGTGCAGTTTTAAAACGTTCTTGATGTATAAAAACGTTGTGGATACTTAATATATGGGGGCCCTTGACAAATTTTAGTACCAAAGGGAAATAATACTGATGGATACTCAGATGAACATTTATACATGTTCGTGTTTATTTTTTCAGAAAATGGTATGTTCTCTCACTTATTGCAAATCATGTGTTCTGAAGATATTTTTCTTGTTATTCCGTTTTCCTTTCCACATATTGACAACATTCATTACACCACATACGCTCTTTATTTGTTCCTTCTTCTGACAGTCATGGACAGGTTTTCAATTAATAGATATCCAGAAAATGAGTCCCTTCATTGTTTAAAGAGAGGTAAGTATTTTATTGACGATTAATTGAATACCAAATAAATTGATGACACGGATACATTGCTGCTTTGTAATATTCCGTATTTCACAACACGTTTGAAAATGCCTGTGGTCCCTTTAAATTGGGGCATAAAAGGGCTCGTGTCATAATGAATGTCGCATATGCCTTCGACCGCTGGGGCCTCGGTTCGATGTCCGTTTAATAGATGTGAAGTTTCTGGTAGTGGTGTTCTCTTGTTGCTTCATCATCATTCACTTTTTCTTCATTATTGTGATCAGCACATTATCTCGTATGTATTTCTGTCTCCCCCTCTCTCTATCTATCCCTCTTTTCCCTTTTTATTTTCTACCATTTTTTCTTTCCCTTTTTCTTTCTTTCTCTCTTTCCTCTCATTTTACTTTCTCTCTATCTCTCTCTCCCTCCCTCTTTCTTTCTTTCACTCACCCTCTCTGCCAGTCGTCCTTTCTTTCCACTCTCTTTCTCTCACTATCTTTCTCTGTCTTTCTTTGCCTCGTTTCCTTTCTCTTTCTTTTATCTGTAGCGATATTTCTTTCTCTCTATTCCTTTTTCTCTCCTTATTTCTTTTATTCTGTCTCCTTCTTTCTTACTATCTCCCTCTCACTCTTTTTCTCTCTGTGTTTCTATTTATCTTCATCTCTTTCTATTTATCTTCATCTCTTTCTATTTATCTTCATCTCTTTCTTTTTATCTTCATCTCTTTCTTTGTGTCTTCATCTCTTTTTTCTTGTTCCTTCTCTTTCTTTCTATCTCCCTCTCTTACTTTCTCTCTCCATTTCTTTGTATTTTTATTAATTTTTCTTCCTCTTTCTTTATATTTCTTTCTTCCTCTCTCTCTCTCTCTCTCTCTCTCTCTCTCTCTCTCTCTCTCTCTCTCTCTCACTCTGTTCTATCTAATTCGATGTCTTTGGCCAGATTAACCCTCCCATGTCGTCGCAAACTATACTACTGTTCAGCATTAGACGTGAGCATGAGCAATCACAAACGTGAAGACGAACAATCATTACTTGAATTTCACTATTCTCTCTGGTGTCGCGTCCACGTCCTCCTCGCCGTCCTCACGTCCCCTGCTCGTTGAGATGCGCGCGCCGCTCGTGTTGACACCTGGCAGCTCGCGCTCGGCCGGGACGGAGGGGGGGGGGGCGCCGGTGGGATGACAGGGGACGCAGGCTCTTTGACACGCCACCCGCGCGCGCGCGAGTGTTAGACAGCGCTGCCGGCGGCGGTGGCGGGTGGCATCTCAAAAACAAAGGCCTGCACGCAACTGCCCGTGGTTTAGACAGAAAAAACATGACATTGCAGTAATCAATTAATATCCGCATTTACCGAAGCTCTCCAAAGCACATGTTTATTAGCATAAATATTTATTAAAATTTAATGCCACAACTCCAGATAAGTGTTGTAGTGGGCGTGTCTATTGTGTGTGAGAATGCCTGGCAACATTTTGATATTGTATGTGCCTTTCATGTTATTACGGGCCTGCAAATCTATTACAATAAGTCTAAGAAAAATATTTTCCCTTGCATGTCGATAGAACTATTGCTTATAAACAAACATCTGCAAATAATATTGAAATATTACTTCAGAGCATACATAGTGTAATCATTAGTGTTAAAATAATACAGCAAATATTGTTTATTAAATCCGCCATTTGGCATTGACATAAACTGAGAAAACGTATCGTCGACAAAAGACTTCAGACTTCTTGTTTCCACCTCTCAATTCCTTCCCTCTATTCTACTATTTTATTATTATTTCTCCCCCCTCTGTCATACTGCCATAGATTATTCACCTGTTCTGTTTCACCTGTTCACCAGAATGAATAGTAAATAGATGGCAAGTGAGCCGGTAGAGGTTTGAGAGAATCAATAATTAAATGGATTGCCCTTGCGACAAGAATTAATTGGCCAACAGGAATATTAAAAAATGATCAAATAAACATTTATAGTTGCCAATTAGCGTTTCCAAAATGCAATGAGGAGGATATGACGTCTCTCATCCCTTTTCACGAGTCATTTCGAGAACATCATCGTACTAATTGACAGGCCATTAGATACATTGCACCTGTTATTCTCGACTTGACACATGTTCAGTACGCTGATGCACAATGAGGTTGCATAATGCGTTTTTTATTCTCCTGTTCGCACCAAGGAGAACTTGTGGTTTTCCGTGTGTACTAGTGGCCGTTGTATGTCATTTGCATACCACGGGTGTCTTATTAGAAAGACAGTATAGCCAGATATAAACATTTTCACTAGTGGTCTCAAACTTCTTTTCTACCCTTCCACTTTTTCAAGATTAACATGTGCAGGCCTTTTCATTACAATATCATTTTTGATACAATAACTGTTCTATTAGGACAGTCGCAACACTTGCATATTACAGCAGCATGTGGCAGATATACACAAGAAGGCACTTCACTGTAGATTTCGTCATTATATATTGACTCGGAGAGAAGCGGTAAGCCTACCTCATATTCATCATAGATGTCTCTTTCAGTCCTGCATTATTACGAATTCATACCGAAGGAAGTCGCGCTGACAATGAACTTGCTTCGAGGCAGAGGGTCTCAAGCTCTTCATAAGATCACCTTTGCTGCTCATATATTCATCGTCCTCCCGCACTCTTTTAAAACTAATATAGGATTCATGTGTCGATTGAAAAGGCTTTTCTATGGTTTTTAAACTTTAATTGCGTATCCTTATACATTATTTTTAAAGTAAAGAGCACTCCACAAATAATTGGATAATGTAGATTATGTTCAAAAAGAGCTTGAAAACAGTCTGGTAACACTTGTAAATATCATTTAAATACTATCCACTAAATTTAAAAGAAAACCTTAATTATGATATTGAACTATGCGACCACTGAATGATAATAAGTGAAATCTTCGTCTCAAAATGTTTGAGTAAGGTCAGTATTCACAAAGGTTCATAGCTGCTCGGCCCTCAAATGATTCATTAACTTTTAGAATCATTCGTCAGAATGGAAATATGTTCTTAATTTATTTTACCAGTGAAATTTGTTGCATTAGGCATCACTTATCAGAATTATTATGTGGTTACGTTCTGTGAAAAAAGTATTTCGTTGCAGCCTTCCTTTTTACTTCGGATTATTATCACGAAGAGCGGTTGACGTTTATGATTATCGACCTCGCCAAATTCGGCTATCGTTTCGTAACCCCTCTATATTTGTTCGCGTTTCTTCGCATCGTTTCTTCACCATTAGTTCCGGCCCGTTTTGTTCGAATCGGTCTCGCCCTTCACCTCTGTTCCGCAGATCTTCCTTTTGCTTCTCTGCTCTCGCCTCTCGCCCCGCTTCCCTCGCGCCTCCGCAATTTCCTAGCCTGGCTCCTCGTCTGGCAATTGTTTCCCCGCTCTTTCAACCTAGCATTCTTTTCTCTCAGCGGCATTTCATTTCTTCACCATTTACGTTTTCGTCAATCTCTTCTCTCTTCTTCATTTTCCTCGATCTCTCGGTGTCTTTTCCGCTTGCCGTCCTGTGCCTTAGACCTAACCACTCATATGATTGAATTTTGCAGTTCTTTTTTTTCTAGACCTTTTGTGAGCCACGATTTGCGACTTCACACGATCTTCTTGTAATCCTCGCCTTCGTTTCTTACCGTTCTTGAAATTTCCTCCCAAAGCGTGAAACGATCGGACGCTTCCTGAGACGTTGAGGTCCTATATCTAAATTTAATTTTCACACACGCTGACTTTTAAACTACATGGGTTTACACGACTAAAGATGGCACGTCATTTTTTTTAATGTCCATGTCTATTTTTTCTTCTATTTTTTCTTATAATCTTCTTCTTATTTCATCTTATAATTTTGACAGAACCACTCCAATCTTACCACCATCTCTCCACGTCTAGTAACGCCTGGTCTCATTTCACTCCTGCCTTGACGTTCTCCCAGGTTCCGTCTTCGCCACGGAACTCCTGACCCACTCCATTCCACGTCGCCTCCCTCCCTTGCCCCCCCCCGCGGTCGGTTCAGCGCGTCGCCGCCGGCGCTGCGGCGAATCTGCCGGATCGCTCCCAGCTGCGCCGTCGCGGTGCTTTGGTCGCGGCCTTGGCCCCCTCCCGCGCTCCGCCCTCGTCCGCGCCCCCGCCTGCATTCTTCCTCGCCCGCCCACGCCCCGCCCCACGCCGGCCCCTCCCACCGGCCTGCGTGGGAAGCCTGGTGAATCGCGCTGATGCACAATTGGCGATTCGAACGCGTCGATGCAAATTGTGTAGACAATGTGCGAAAGTGTAAAGACGGTTTTGAAGTTAAACTATTTATTTGCTATGACGAAATATGCAGGGTACTGGTACTTACTACATAATAAACTATTTCAATATTTTCTGAAGCTTTTTAAAACCTTCACTTTGAAATTACATATTGTCCTTCCTCATTCAGAATACAGAACGAAAATGTGTATCAATTTTGGTTGTTTCATCAAACTAATATAATATATGAGGATAAATTATCTTCATAAAAACGTGGAATTTCATCTGAATTTCAGAAATGTAGAATACAACCCTGAAATTCTTAACCAAATAAGACAGCCAAATAAGAAATGGAGTCTTACTGCAAAGAACACATGTTCGAATTGAACGAGAACTGATATTGAACATGGTAAAATCTCTAGGATGTGAAGGCGTTGTTAGCTTAACAGACTGATTTTTTCTGTCACAATTATGGATTCATAAATAATATTTAACAAATTTCTGTTTATTTAGTCTCAATTACTTTAGTTCCGTATGCCCTTGATATGTACATAGATTAATCTGATCCACTTTTCATTTAAATGAGGTATAATCAAACCTGTCGTAACAAAAACTATGAATGTAAATTCAAATATAATTATTTCTTATCGGATTTTGAGCAAATAAGAAATTCCGAATGAATAGGGAATGTTTTGGGGGGTTTGTAGTTCCCAAGGCAGCCGGGATATTCCTCACAGTGCTCTAGCGTCTCCCTTTCCGCCTGGACGGCGCAACGCCCTTTGATTCAGGGGTGAGTCATCGCGGCATCCGCATTGTTGCCCGCGCCGGCCGCCGAAGCGCCCCACGGCCTTCCACGACGCGCCCGCGCTGCGCCGAGCGGGGCCCGACCTCCGCCCCTTGCGCAAGCGCCGGGAATGCACGAGGTGGTGTCTCGCGCCGCTGACCCCAACAGCCCCAGCCCGCTCCGGCCTCCGCCTGGCCCCCCAGCCGGCCGCTTCCCTGCCCCCTGCCAGCCAAACCTACTAGACACAGTGGCGGCCTTTCAATATGACGGTCACCAAGTCGTAACCGTTCCAATCCGCCACCACACCAAACCCTCCGCCGCGCCTCGAACCGGCACCGCTGCCGCGGTTCCGTCAAACCGTTCCCCTCCGTCCCAATCCGTCGCCGCGCCAATGCGTCGTCCACCCCCTAATCCGCCGCCCCGCCAGTCCATCTCCTTGCCAATCCGTCGCCTCGGCAGCCCATCTCCTTGCCAATCCGTCGCCTCGCCAGTCCATCTCCTTACCAATCCGTCGCTTCGCCAGTCCATCCCCTTGCCAATTCGTCGCCTCGCCAGTCCATCTCCTTGGAAATTCCGTCGCCTCGCCAGTCCATCTTCTTGGAAATTCCGTCGCCTCGCCAATGCATTTCCTTGGAAATTCCGTCGCCTCGCCAGTCCATCTCCTTGGAAATTCCGTCGCCTCGCCAGTCCATCTCCTTGGAAATTCCGTCGCCTCACCAGTCCATCTCCTTGGAAATTCCGTCGCCTCGCCAGTCCATCTTCTTGGAAATTCCGTCACCTCGCCAGTCCATCTCCTTGCCAATTCGTCACCCCGCCATTCCGTATCCCCTGCGATCCGTCACTCAGGCTATCCGCCTTCCTCCAATCCGTTTTTCCGCCAAGGTATCTCCCTGTGATTATGAACAACGTGCCCGGGCGACGGGAGGATTAGACATATGGTTGAACGGTCGCTTCTCCATTTCTTCACATGACCAGTTCACTAATTATTATTTCTGCGCCCCAATCCGTCACCTCACCAATCCCACTGATCCGTTGACATCTTCCCGCCAAACCTCAATAGCGCTGTTATCAATACTTCTTCCCACAAGTATTTCACCTCTCAACTTTCTGTAACTTCTCGTGAGCATTACTTTATTGGATACTATAATAAACTCGTCAAGTCGCATGTGTAATATCCATGAATTGACAAACCGAATTGTTCGTAACTCTGATGTTGGTGTCCGGAGATATTGCTAGACGACAATCTCAATGTGATGAGGTACTGTCTTGTCGTTGTCTTTCACTCACGGTGAGCTATAAAACCACTGTTCACTGAAAAAAGTCTTCATTTAGTTTTTTAGTAGAATATTTCATTGTCTGACATGTGCTGTCATTCCTGAGAATAAAAATGTATGTTATTGAGGACTGATAATCTTCGTCATCTACTTGTTTTTATGTGTCTATGATATGTTACTTACAGTACTTCAAAACAAGAAACTACCTCGTGTAGAGATTAGTTTTGAAACTAGGAGTACAATAAAGAAAATAAAGAATGTGATTGAGTTTCCATCATTCACGTAATGTGATGTGATATTGGTACTTGTGTAGCTGGAGCAATGTAACCCATACGCCAAGTGATCGGAGTGAGTCGCGTTGAATGATCGAATGAATGAAATGGTGCGTTACGTTGCCGTTTGCAAGTCGTCATCGCGAAGAAGGAAAGGTGAATGTGCTCCCGTGGCAGTTGCCCTCACCTGACTCTCAGCCCCCGGCGTCACGGACGAAGTCCTACCTCTGTTGGCTGCGTTGGGAGGAGAGGCGAAACGTTGCTTTCTGCAACTTCGCTTTTAGGGGAACCTGAACCACTGGCGGTCAAAAAGTCAAAACAGTCAGGAAGTCAAAATGCGGTACTATTAGTAAATATTATCTTTTGGTTGAACATAATACTATCTTTAGAAGATCATTGTAGTTCATAAATATATTTTTTGTTATATTGTGCCAGTGTATGTATATGTTCCTTGTGAATTAACAAGTGCTCTTTTTTTCCACCGTTTTACTTCACAACCTCCAATTTCATAAACTTTTATGCTACTACGCGATTAAGCTATTTTTGTGTATATTTTTCTGAAATTTTGGATCAAAATTACTATTAATGCTCATGATACGTACGTGGCCTAATCTTAAAGATCTTTCTTGACTTTGAAGTATTTCAAGACACACAGGCCTTGTCTTCATCTGTACCCAATATATTTTATTCCATTTTTGTCAAGTTTTCATTACAGCAGTTCGTCTGAATGCAGAAAGGTAGTAGATTAATATACATACTGGACGCCATTTGTACTGAATATATTTAATTCCGCTTCGGTTCAAGCGAAGTATGTCTAAACGCAGAAAGGATACTCGGTAACAATTAGCATATCAAGCAAAGGAATGCACTCGGAATACATACCCAAGCACGTGTGCGTGCCTTTGATGTTCCCCTATCCTTTGTGTCCGCTGCTTCTCCTCCTCCCGCGGAAAGAAGACGTACGGGCGCAGCCTTCACATCGGACCTCGTTCGTTGGATGGGAAGGCCTGCGCCTAACGAGGCGATTTTCAGCGAGGCGTCGCCGCCGCTTTCGGAGGAGCGGGGCCTTGGGGCCGGCGGGCAGGCGGCCGGCGCGGCATTCACATGCGAGCAACGCCTCCGCAGCGAAGCCCCTCGGTGTGCCTTCGCATCGCGGGCGATTTCGAGCGCTGTTTGTCTGTCAGTGGGTCAGACACTCCCTCCAAGCAAATCATTTACTCAGTTTGTGAAAAAGAGAATATCTCATATCGTTCAAAGTATTCTCATTATAAATATACATTATCGTATGTTTGTTTTTAAGTTTTAAGTTAACAATTGAAAAGATATTTAAAAAATATTTATGGGGTTATAAACTGAACTCCTCGTCTTCTAAGTGCTATTTGGATACGACCGTTTTGTATATTTATGAAGTACTGTGATAATTATTATTTTACGTTTTAAAAAAGAGGGTAAGATGAAAGAAAATTATTGTTCCGTAAATTCGACTACTCATCTAGTAAATAATATTTTAACACTTTGTATATTTGTGTTTACTTTCGGAGATCTTAAAAGCAACCATTTTGGACATGCGTCATGTTTGTGGACTATTTTTCCACGTATTATTTTGAATTCACAATTTTAAAAGGACCTTTTAGTAGAATTTCGCCAATATTGTAAAATATGTCTATTAATATGTTAAGCCTTTTCCGACAATTAGATAATCATATAAAGCTAATATATTTTTGAGATTGGTTAACTGGACCAGAAAGGCATGAAAGCATACACTATATGATCAAATCCAAATATTAAAAAAAGGTGTTTATCGCATTTAGCAGGTATGAAATAACTTTTTACATTGTTACGTAGTTAAATACTGAAAATAAATGAGGAGTAATACAGAATAGTACCTCTCATAAGGTATACTTTTCTTGGGATTAAAAGTTATTAATAGAATGCATATAATATGATATATGATATAATATGATAATACAAAAAGATTGTCCCCATCACCAGCGTAACTTAAAAAATACTCCTTTCACAAATCACTATGAGAATATATTTAGCACGTCTCAAACGATTTGCGTCGCTTGTACATCAAGTTTAAGCAGAATTTTCCCCAATAGTGATTGTCTCATCAAAATGAGACTTCAAAATATTCATCATTCCAAAACACCTACGTAAATTCCATTTGCGGACAAATAACGTTTTATTGCGTTTTAAGTTAGGCGTCCGCGCCGATTTATTGCATGTATAAACGGCACATTGCATGTGAAGTACACCCTGTGACGTGTGTGGAGAGGCGCGCGGGCCTTGTCGGCGGAGGCGAGAGGCGCGGGCCCTAGGCGGTGCATCTGGCGAAGGCGAACCACTGCGCCGCGAACGGCCTCGGCCGCGCCCACCACAGCCCTCACCACCACAGCACTCCCCTCCGCTCACTTCGCCGCCCTCAACACACCTCTCATCGCCGTCCCTTCCACTCTCACTCTCCTCCCTCACTCCACTCTCACCCCCGCCCAAACCATCTCCTCCGTTCCGTCCTCACACTGCGCTTCCAACGCACTTCCCCTACCTCCTGCCTCCTTCGACCTCCTTTCGCCTCCCTTCCGCCCGTCCCTTCGCCTCCCTTCCGCTCTCCCTTCCCTCCTTCGCCTCCCTTCCGCCCTCCTTCGCGCCCTTCCTTCCCCTCCCTTCGCCCTCTTCGCCCTCCCTTTCCGCCTCCCTTCCGCCCTCCTTCCGCCCTTCCCCTTCGCCCTCCCTTTCCGCCCTCCCTTCCGCCCTCCTTCGCCCTTCCGCTTCGCCCTCCTTTCCTCCCTTCCGCCTCCTTCCGCTCTCGCCCCTCTCTCGCCTCCACTCGTATCCCCGCCTAAGCCATAGCCCTCGTCTTCGTCCTCATCACTGCGCTCACCACCACTCACTCCCCTCCGCCCTCCCCAACGCTCTCGCCCCTCTCTCGCCTCCACTCACATCCCCGCCTAAACCATCGCCCTCATCCCCGTCTTCACTACCGCGCTCACCACCACACTCACTCTCAGTTTTACCATCGCCCTCACCTTCACCCTCACCCCTCACCTTCACCGTCGCCCTCACCTCCACCCTCAACCCCGCACTTTCCTCGGCCCTCTCCATCGTCCTCACCACCACCTTCATCATCGCCCTCGCTTCCACTCACTTTTCTACCCTCACTACCGTCCTCTCCTCCAATTTCACGCTCACAATTATCTCTCTCTATCATTTACCACCGCACTCACCACCGCACTCACAACCACCCTCATCTCCATCCTCATCCTCACCCTCACCTCCATCTTCGCCACCGCTCTCACCTCCACCCTCACCATTGCCTTCAACATGAACCTCATATTCACCGTCGCCCTTACCACCACCCTCACCATTGCTCTAACCGTCGCCCTCTTTCCATTGCACTCTCACCACCACCGCCACCACCACTACCACGTACCACTTTTAAAACCACCACTACCACTACCACCCCTACCTCCCACCATCACCACCACTTTTCATCACTACCACTATCACCATTCCCACTCCACTAACCATCGCTTCATCGCCTCGAGAACCGCTTCCCTCTTCCACGAGTCCGCTTTGTCGGTCGGCCGCCGCTTTTTTCTCCCCCCCCCCCCCTCCGTCCCCGCGGCCGCGCCTTCGCCTTCGCCTGGGATTCCCCGCGCCTTGTTGCTCCTCTACGGCCGCGCTCGTCCGTCGGGGGCGGGGCGGCCAAGGGCCAGCGCAAATGGAAAGACGCCGGGCGAACGGCTCGTGCCTTCGTGGCTCTCGGACGGACGGCGCTTGTTCGAGCTCCGCCTGATGGCAAGCAGCGAGGCGAAGGTGTCTCGAGTGATTCGTGACTCGATTCGATGTCTTCCGGCTTCGACGAGAGGTCAGGATGCCAACGACGATGCTGTAACGATGCTCTAGTCGAATGGAATCAATTTTTATTTAATGTAGTCGAACCCAAACCTTGTGAGCTTAATGTAATTCCATTTAGTTGTAGCTCAGAAGTTCATGTACGCAATACGTTGTCGGAACCCCAGCGACAAACATAGAAGTCACTCCTGAAAATCACGTAGAATTCAGGCCATGTGGAGTGTGGGCAGTAGATATGTTTCCAAAAACCTGACATTAGAAACAATAACTTTATGTATAGTGGTCTTTTATCATTTCAAAGGATTTAAACTTCACATTCTGTCAGAAGGAAATGGACAACATACATTTCTGCTTGTCTATTATTACTTGTCTTTACTGCTTGTCTGCTATTACCTAAAAAGGAAATACTACAGATATTAAATGCCAATTAATATTACTATTTTATTATTTATTAAAGGGTAAATATTAATAATAATAATAATAATAATAATAATAATAATAATAATAATAATAATAATAATAATAATAGCAATAATGATCATAACAATTTAATATTACACACGACCGTCCTGCACTGTACGGCGATACACAGCATTCCATTCTACTGCATTGATCACTTTCTGCTGCACTGCAACTGAACTGAACTGCACACCTATATTTAAATTTATTAACTTTTAACTAGTTATTTACGATTGTATAAGACTTCCTAATTTTCGTAATCATTAATACTACGCTAACCATAATTTGTTTCTGAAACTAACTGGGACTTAACACGTAAGAGGTTGCTGCAGGAGGAACAAACTGCTACCAACATAATTTCAGTATCTTCCAGTTGTATTGACAAATCAGGTCATACCCCACAACCGTCCTTGCCTTTTTTGTGCAAGTGTTGTGTTTCTCCACTGAGCGCTGAGGGCGTTCCTCTTTCAATCGCGCGTCGGTCGAGATGTGGTAGCGCCGCCTCCGAGAACCTGCCGCCGCCGCGGCGCCGCGTGCGCGTCGAATCGCACATGTGCCCCCCCTTCCCCTCCCCCTCACCGCTCTATCCGCTGCGGGTGCCAATCCACGGGACGTGCGCCAGCCGTCAATCGCCCGGTAATGACGGACTCCCCGCCTACCGCGCCGTCGCCCGCGGTTTGGGCGCTGCACCCCGCCATTAGGCTAAGTCGTAAATTAAACAGAACCGAGTGAAGGCGTCAGACGCGTATACTGTGATGTGTTTTTGATTCCTTCTCTTCCTTCTCCTCTCCGCCCTTTTCGTTCTTCTTATCTTTCACATTCCCCTTCCCCTTCTTCTTCTTTCGCATTTCCCTTTTACCCTACTTCTTTTCCTCTCTCTCCTTTTGTCTTTCTTCCATTCTTCTCCTCTCTATCTTTCTCTCTTTCCTCTACTCCATCTTGTATCTCATTCTTCTTTTCTCCTTTCTCCTCATTTTCCACTTATTCTTCTCTTGATCCTCTCTCTTTTCCTCATTATCTTTTTTCTCCTTGACCTTCCCCTTCTTCTCCCTGCCCTTCTCCTTCTCTCCGTTCTTCTTTTTCTCCTTGTTCATCTCCCATTCCTCTAGCCTTCTTTTTTCTCTCTTTTTTCTGCGACTTCCACCTTGTCCTCCTTCACCTAAGCAAGTAACGATAATAAATGAGTGTATTTTTCCAATCGTATTACGAGTATGTGATAATCGACTTGAAGCCTCTTGTGAGCATCACCATCGCTTGTGTTACAAGAAACCTCCTCGAACGCTCCTCCAAGACCTGTTTGCCCCCCGAATAGACCCAATGGTAGTGTGGCGTCATAACAGTCGCCTTGTACAAACGTACCAAAATCAGCAACGTGCATTTCATGCTCATGAACAGCGCAGGTGGAAGAGACGCTGGGCTCAACAAAGGCAAACCTAGGGAGCGGAAGGGAAAGGGTGTCGTGGGTGACAAACTTGGGAACCCTGTAGGCAGGCCGGCGGCGGAAACGCGTTGGCGGAAACAGCGAGATGACGCAGCTCCGTCAGCCGGCCCACAAGGTATATAAACGGACCCCGGACCTAAACTCCTTCTTCTGATTCTTGGGCGCGTCGGTAGAAAGTCGTGTGGGTTGTGCGCGTCGCTGCATTTTAATGCATAGACTGCTGAGGCAGGGAACTGAAGCCGGCGTGCTACGTCGAGACGGTAGGTGCGGCATACTCGCTTGTATGCTCACGTAGGCTACTGGTGCATCGCACCGAATATATCTAATTATCAGGCCAGCGGTGGTGGTAACCAGGGAACATTCCTTCTAGTAACGGGTCGGTATTGTTTATTGTAAATATTGTACATAGTATTCAGGTGTTGGAGCATTTTTACAAATAAATACTTAATAATTTACAAACCGTTCACGTCTGTGGTTTATTGCCCCGGTAAAGACGCCACAGTAGTCAGCAAATCCAAAGAGAACGTTCTCCATCGAACGCCGCTCCCACTGCGCCCAACCCGTGCGCAGGGTCGGTCCGTGTTCCCCTCGCGGAGGAGGCGGTGGCGGAGTGCATGTCTGCGGGACCGGGAGCAGGGAGCCGCTGTGTTTAAGGGGGGGAGGGAGGAGCTGTGTACAGCCGCCGTAAAAGGCAGCCGGCTGCACCTGTCGCGCGCCGGCTCCACGTTCGCTGCCCCCCTCCCCCACCCGCAGACCGCGCCTCCGCCTCCTGCTGTCTGCGCCTGACGCGCGGCGGACGCCCACAGCCACGCAGCCCGGAATTGCACGGGCGCTCGGGGGGCCACGATCAGCGCTTGCCCGCGCTCCAACACGACGACGCTGGACAAGACGACTTTTAAAATTATAGTTGGGGACAAAAAAAATAATTCATTCATTTTCCTCCCGTTACTTTATCGATTAACATATTTATTGGACTTTTTAGTTCTTTTATATTTCGTTATATATGTAATGTATATTTTTTGAGGCAAGTAAACATGTTTTATTTCTTTATTTATACACTATTTATTCATGTATTTATATTTTGCACAAAATTTTCGTGACTGCACCGGAACTGTATCTGTCAAACACCTGTGCCCGATAAGTTGCCTACGAATACGGGGCAAATGTCAGATATGTAACTTCTTTTAATGCAATTTCCTTCTATATATTCTTTACCAATAAAGTGATAATCTTCGACTCTTCTACACGCCCTAATAATTTTCAGTATTTGTTCGGTAATTTTCCTTGTAGTGGACATCCGAATATATTTGCACATTCGCTCGTTCTCGGATTCAAATACACTAATTCGCAATTATTTCTTAAACTAAATGAATTCTTCCTCGATACTTGTAAATGAATATTCTGTTTGTTCAAGTGGTATACAATCTACTTCTTTTGGAAAAGTTTTAAACCTTTACTCAAAATTATATGGTCTTTTGCACAAGACCATCCTAAGGTCAAGAACCCTACCTAAATCTGCATCACGTCTCGCTGCGTAATGCCGGTCTCGATCCGCAATATAGTTCACCTGTTCTGTGCTATCGCGGAAAGCGCATTACCGTTTCCTGCTGACCGGAATGGCGATCTGTACAGCAATTCCGCACCGACTACGAGCAATCGCCCAGGAATTCGCCCGAGTCTCGAACGAAGGGCCTTATCAGCCTCATTCGCTCTTTGACCGCAACGCCCGGAGAAAGCGCCCGTCCAATCCAGTTGGCAATCTCGATGGAACCGCACCGCTGGTAATGAACGGAATGACTGCCGAGCACAGTGGGCCAGAGGTCAAAAAGTGAGGGGTCTTAGCCAGTTGTGTAGTTTAATATCAATATCAACAACAACATCAACAACACCAACAACATTAACACCAACAACATTAACACCAACAACATCAACACCAACAACATCAACACCAACAACATCAACACCAACAACATCAACACCAACATCAACACCAACAACATCAACAACAACACCAATATTAACAACAACACCAATATTAACAACAACATTAACAAAAACATCAACAACAACATCAATAGTTACGAATAGCAATAACAGCACGGGTGTAGCCACTAGCTGTCGTCAAGAGAGCCCAATGAGCTCCTTATTGGTGGGCCCTAATCAAATCTCTCCGTGCTTGGCACCCGTAACGCAACCACAAAAAATTAAAGAACTTATTATACTAACGAGGGTACTTGGACTAGAGTTTTAATCGTTTTTTGAACTACTAAATAATTTGAGGAAAATGTTCTTGACGTTACGTCATGAACAAGGCTTTATTTTCAACTTCAACTGGGAATGTAATTGTAAACATTTGGTATGTATAGCAAATAAAGAGATCTGCATCAAGCCACTAACAATTATCTAAAGTGGAGAGGGAATGGACTTTCTTGAGGTAACACAGTAAATAGGTGCAATAATATCACGTCGGTTTATATTATTTCTCAAAATCGAAACGTTCCACCCAATAGTACGCACATGAAGAGAACAATAATGACCCTTTCCTTCTCGTCAAGAACATTTTACCCCCAATTCTTTTAAAACAGAGTGGAAAACTACTGTAAATTTTTTAAAATGTTAAGAATACTACAGCCTGGGTAAGTTGGATGGGTAAAGTATTACATGAATAGATTCAATTTGGAATCAGAGAAGAAACAATCATATTAAAAAGTGATATTGTGAGTAGAAAATTATTAACAAGGGAAATCCAAGGAAAGATAGAAAGTGGACATTATGACATATATAAGAAATAGAAGATATTATGAAAAATAATGGATGAAGACTGCGTGGAGCAAAAAGGAATGAAGATTCAGTAGGAGTCTATTTCAATTCACATTTTCATTAAAGTTGTTCCTTTTTTACGAAGTACTAGTTTTAGATAAATAGTACTTTGTAACTACCGATTTAAGCCAAACAAAATTTTGCAAACTGAATATTTTTAAATGTGTTAATGTGTCAGAATTAGTCCTAAAAGAAGATTCTCAAAGATCCTTAAAAAAACGTTCAAATCGTCAAAATGTAATTTCTATCATAATAGGTCCATTTTACGATAGTTCTTTAAATTTAAAATAATTTTCAAACGAAGTAGTACATTTGGTATAAACTAATAAGAAAATAGAAGACTCCAAATATCCGGTCTAGTCTGTCTGTCTCTTAAATGTTTAGGACCTCTTTTTCTTACACCAGCTTCACTGTGCTCCGACCTCGAACGGGAATGTTCCATTTCAGCATGGGAGAATCGCAAAGAAACGAAACGTGCTCATGTGTATTCTGTGTGTACGTCAGTCATTTCTTGCAATGTTCTTGAAGGTTAGCAAAAAGAAAGGAAGAAAAACAATTGGAGAGGCAGGGAGAAAGTGTAAACAGTGGCGCAACCGGGTTATTGTAACACGTGCGTTACGTAACGATAACCCTTTTATCGCAATCTCTAAAGCTCAATTTAAATGTCAGGAACCAATTTTGTGATTATTTGATTTCTGCTAAATACCTTGTTTCAAAAATATATTTAACATGTTTTACATCGTATTTTCATCAAGACTGATGTTTACGGACTCGTCAACTGCTATGGTCATTGAGGTAGTAAATGTTTTATCCTGGTTATGTTCCTCTCACACTGGATGATATGATCCCGCGCCCTCCACATTTACTTAAGACAAATGCTTCTGTCAAAGTATCTCCCCGGTGGGGTACCACAGGGACAAGTCAGGACAAACTATACGTGTGGTCTACCGACATGTGTTGTAGTGTAATGCATGTAAGTGTTTGTGTGTAAGTAAGGGGTAAGGGTAGATCTAGGTAGACAAAGAAAATATCGTGCGTAAAGTATCTAGTGAGAGTCGGAAATCCGGACTCGGACCCTACGACCACCCTGTCGAAGTCACTGCAGAGACTGTAGCTTTCCTGACACAGAGCTAAAGTCCGCCGGTATATCTACACGAAATGTCGTACTCAGGCATCACACATAATTATACATTTCAATGAATGTGATAGTCTTAAGAGCACAAACCCGCTCCACATTACTTTCAAAGGGTCGCGGGATCAAAACTCCCTGAGCATGGATCGTCGTGTGTATAGTGTTACAGAGGACCTCCATTTTGTAGAACCCAGATCCAAAGAGACGGCGAAAGAGTGTCGAGTATATGATCTGATATTCTCATTACGATGTAGAACGTAATGAGTTTCAACAAGAAAACTGTTATTTAAAAAATTCAGAAGTCATTTTCCCACCTGGATCTTGCAAAAAGATGGCAGTAGAATAGTACCCTTTGTTAGATTTTAGTGAATTGTATTGTTAAAGGTTTCTTTTTCATTAATTACGAACACCTACACACACTACACGTTTTGCAACGTATCCCTCTTGCCATGGAATCTGGTTTAAATGCATATTTAATAAGTGTTAATGTCAATCAATGCTCAAGGAAGTTTTAACGATCGATTTGATAATAAAAGAAGGGTTGCTCTAAATGCATCAAATTTTGAAGCATCATTAATGAGATTATTGTATAATTTTAATCGAGGTAGTTTTTGTTTAGAGATTATCAAAACAAAATTCTCTCAACTTTTGTCATATCATTGAAAAATAGTTTTTCACAAACGCTACTTCCTCCAAACGCGTAGACTTTGTCCACGCGTTTTGTGATGGTGCTTCTGTCTGCACTGCATTCTTTAATGGTGAATTTGCATCCAGGTATAACTCATTTTATTTGCAACTTCAAGTTTCACTACTCTTAAATCAATAAAGTAGATTTCAACTGAAATATTTTAGAACCATTTGAGACCTAGATGAAAAAACTAAAACTTATTCCTTCTCATTCCATTAGCATATTTTCCTTTTTCCCACGTCAGCGGTCTGGAGCAAAGAGCATCACCGAGACGAATGCAAAATACGTTCCCAAGTTAATTACTCCTTGCTTCAATTAACCTTGAGAACGAATCAGAAACTCGCGCGTTTGCGTACCACAAAGTTGCTCCCGAAAAATGCGATTGCCTCGTTACGAGAGCGAGTCGAATCGAGTCGAGTCACCGACGAGGAAGGAAGCCGTCCCATCTCGATCCACGGTGTCTCGACGGAATGCTAAGTAAATGTCGTCTCAGACTAACGCGTTGACCTTAGCACCGAGCGTTGGCAGGCGCGGGGCGCGGTATTCGGAGTTCGGAAACTGGTCGCTCACGTGATCTGCTGCTGACTGGCCTTGAGTAGAAAGCACGGGCGCATAAAAAAAATTCGGTATCGCCTTACATTTTTCCTCGTCTTCTTGGGGCTAATACATAATGACGATATTTATTGTATCGCAACTCGGTTGGAGACGATTAAAAACGGCATATTTTTTAATAATTTTACGTCATTCAAATATAATACGCTTCTAATGTAAAAGCACAAGAAGATGACATGTTACTGCACGTCTGTCTGAGACGTTACTATACGAACAATCGTGTCTGAAAGGCACGAAATTTCCAGAGAAGAGTAGTCACGAAGCAGTACAAAACAAGGGAAAATGAAATCTCGACCATCCTATTCTGCAGCAGAAAATTACAAAAATAGGATTTGCTTGTTCATAAGTGACATACATTTTTGTGAAGTTGATTGATTGTCACTCAATCCTTTCAGCATATAATTTCTGATATTATTTTAAAGGCGAATTGCTGCCTATTATTGCTAGAGTATAATGAGAAAATACTAATAATTCATATTTTTATGTAGTTGAAAAACCTAACGAAATGTTTTCGAACAATCCATTATTTTATTAATCCACAATGAATTGAGATTAAATACCTCCAAAGCTCTTAATATTTATTTTTAAAAAAACATTATAAAATTGCTATTTTTGTAGCATCTCCTGGTACATGTTTTTGCTCTTGTATAATGTAAAGCTTGTCAAAGCGTCAATATCTCTCCAGATAAGCTGGCTGCATATGGGAATGACTGGCGTTTAAAGTCAATGTTGTTTTGATGGACTTTCATCGTCTCCAGTGCATGCAGACCTGCTATCAACTTCCCATATAACTAGTTTTTATATCTAATATATAATCCAGGGTGTTAATGCGACCAATGCATGATGTTGCAAACACAACCTGGACGCTATCAAGACCTTGGAATGTCGAGTCTCTCCCTTGCAATCCCCTTTGGAAATCCTTCAAGGCCTCTTGTGGGACGAATAACCTTTGACCTTTTCGAAGCGCTTACGAACCTCAAGCGCACTTCTCGCTGAAATTCTTGAAGGCGAACGTATTTCGTAACGTGTCAGAAATTGTGTCTACATTTTCCCTCCGTGATAATCTCATTAAACTCAGAATTTTTGCTTTTGTTGCTTTATTGGTGCTCATGCATCTAATTTTGCGGTAGGTTTCTGAATTCCTTCCTCGCTGCGGCGTCATTTGAGTCGTATGAACTGACCTCTGGCGTAGCTGGCACCTGTTCAAAAGGGGGCCCGCCTGGAACTCTCGTTTATATTCAGGGGCAAATGAGACTGTATGTATCGCAGTCCTGTTAGCCCAGATGGGAGTCTCCTTTGCGGTAGGGCCGCCTCGTTGCACCGGTGTACTGTGGTCTCCGTTCAGACGGAAAGTGGACGATAATAATATATGCGGTTATTCAAAATTGTTTAATGATTTCGATACATAATTAATTATTGGTGCGTGGGGTTAGGTATGATAATTTTAAATTTGAAATGGAAAACTATGAATGATCCATGGAATGTTGGAACATAAACAATGACATGCCCACAATATTAATGAATTAAGTATAAATAAATGATTAATTATAATATTTAAGGGTGATATTTTTCGTTAAAAACAACTCAAAGGTAACTTTTTTTAATTTTCAATTTTTTGATAATATTATTCACGTTATTGAATTCCATGTTGAAAAATATGATGTACTTTGCGATTAATTGGGTATGCAAATCGAACGCACAAACCAGATTAGATTGAGTTTTTTTATAGTATAAAAAATCTATTATTGTTATTCATGCAATCAAAGAGGTTTATCTGAACTTCTCGTGAAATAACAAAAAAAAATGAGTCATCTGAAGACTTGTTGTGGAATCACAAAATAATTACGTATACTCTCGTAGCTCTTATATAGTCATTTATTACTTCATTTATGTTCAAAAAACAAGGTATCCTCTTGTACAGCTTTGTTGTGAAGCGATTCTAAAGCAAACAAATGACTTTATGTCATGTGTAAAGGCTCATTGTTAGTGTAAAAAAAGTGGGAATAATATGTTTCGTTCGATATCTAGGCAGTATTAAATAATTATAAACTCAGATAAGAAGTCAAGTCCAATTTACTTTAACCATACTTATAACTTCTTTGTATAATCTTGCTTGTCAACTTCCCTTGAGTTGATATTCTTAAACGTATACTTTGAAATATACTCCATCTCTTTATTCAGAATAAATACATAGATATAAACATAAATAAAGCATAATTTAATAAATAAACAAACTTTCTTTGGTCAAATATATTTTTGAATTTTTAAAATTAGCAATTTTATTTTTTACTGATAAATTTGAACTTAGTCTACATAACATAGTAAATGTCCTGCACAGTAGAAAACTTTGCACCCCTTCCCCTTTTGTCCGTTTTTTGTATTCAACATGTGTTTGTTTTTTGTATTGTTCTTTCTTGAATGTTTACGTAGTAATAGTAAATTAGGTGATAATATTTAAATTCATAATATTCAAGGAAATCAGTTGTTGTTTTTCTTTGTCGAGTAGCAAATATTTGAAATACAGTTCGCACAATGCCGCATTGTTGTCTTTTTTCTGCCGACGCAGCCCATCGTTCCGCGCGAGGTGCGAAATGTCGTCTCGCGGTTCCATTGAGGCGAGCGTGGCCCCTCCCTCCTCCACCTGCTCCACCGCCCCCCACCCCCCGAATAACGGCCGCCGCCGATGCCGCCGCTCCATATACGAACGGCGCCCGGCCGCTCTTTGAGGGACGTGGCGACGTGGACACCCGTGCAACTGGATGGCGGCAGGGGAAGGAAATACACTAGCCTCGTGGAAGCAAACGCTGCTCATCTATTCGGCGGGGCGTCTTCTTTAATTTGGAATTATTATGTGTTGTAAGGCCACATCTGGAATGGGTTAATGAATCGATTCGTTGGTGACAGGAATGGTGATGCCGCATTGAGAGGCAGGGGGAAAGAGAAAATCTTGAGAAAACCTGCCGCAGTAGCTTCTAAACGTCTACATTAGTTGATAGGTAAATAACGCTCGAACCCAGCGGTGGAAGGCGAGCAGATTGACCGCTATACGTAGGTCATGCTTTTTGGCCTCTATGTACTGTTTGGGACATCATTGGGAAGTCATTGAGCAGTGGTGTTCGGGAGCTACACGAAATATCTTCGACTGCGTCAGAATGTGACCTGCCTACCACAGTATGCATGACACGTATACCATCTTTTGCTACAACTAATTTGTTTTTAACAAGCGGATAGTTCTTAACTGACATCTAACTGTTAACATCATTAACGGACTCCGCCGGCCATTTAGTATATTTTTGTTCCACTGTTTGTTTGGATTTTCTTGATTGATTTATTAGTGATTTCTGGCTTACGAACTGCTAAGGTAATAAGTCCCGTGAGCGTAGTGCATGTTTCTATCAGTGGCAGTGGTCTTCCCCCACTGGATGGTGAGACCTAGCGCCGACCTACTTCCGGGGTCTTCCACAAGGGGGCCACCGCCAGAGCCGGGATAAGTTCTAAGCTCGTGTCTGGTCTCACGCCATGTGTCGAAGTGTAGTGAATGTAAGTGTGAGGGTATGTGTGTTTACGTAAGGGTTGAAGAGAGGACTAGGATGAGGAAGGAAAGATCGCACGCGGTATGTGGCCCGTTTGTTACGATTCTGCTCTGGCATTCTCGTGGTAATGACTAGAGAAACCACGGAAAACTACCAATCAGGGGAACCGGTTGCTCGAATTCTGCTCCAGACTGCGGCTGATTTCGATCTAGCTATGTAGCTGGTGTCGAGAATCCTCTCACCGTTGGAAAGCGAAACCCAGGACCTCCCGGTCAGAGGCCCTGCAGTGACATCAGTTGATGCACTGAAACACCTCTCTCGGTGGGCGCGAGTAGACCGGGAGAGGACGGGGAGCGGAGCTTTGCGGGGAGTGCAGCAGGGGGCGCTGCGATCGGCAGCGAGGAGCACTGGAGGTGTGTGTGTGTGTGTGTGTGTGTGTGTGTGTGTGTGTGTGTGTGTGTGTGTGTGTGTGACGTGGATCCTGCCACCGTTGGAACTCGAACCCAAGAACTTCTCAGTCAAAGGGATAGCAGTGACGTGAATTGACGCCCTGAGTCACGGTCATTTTCTCGATATAACAGTGGAGTATTAGGAAAAACTAATTTGCGAGCTACTCCTACGTGCCAACTGAGAACAAAGACTCAGGAAGTGGCCGCACTTCTTGTCGCACTCCACTCCACTTCCTCGTGCCTCGCGGCCTAGTCTCGAGGTCTGCGGGCGCCCGTGGACTTCTCGAAGGCCTGAGGAGCGTCGGGTGCGGGGTTCGACGGCCTTGATCGCGGATTATGCAAATCGATCTTCGCCCGATGCGCTTGTAAATCAGTCGCGCTCCATTATTAAGAGCTGCGCCGGCGCTCCACTCCAAAGAACTCGCCCCGCGAGGAGTACAGAGCGAGTCGCAGATGGAGTCGCGTGTCGCAACGAGGCATGAAATCCTTGCGATCCCACCGCCCGGTGCTCTCAATGAACGGAGAAAGCGCGGATCGAAACGCGGATTAGAGTAATGTGACGCCAAACATAAGTAATACTCGACATATACACCATTTTAGCTACAAATCAATTGTTTTTTTAATAAACGAGTTCATCTAAACGGACGCCTGACTGTTAAAATTCATAACGAACGCATCTTTTCGTTCCTGCTCGGTTTCATTTTGTCATTCGATAGAACTGCAGTTCAGTTCTTGCCTTGGTCTCACGTTCACGTTCTTGTAGAATCTGCGCACATATCTTTGCGCTCTTGAATCCCTACGACCCGATTTACGCGCTCCGTTTAGACAAAATATTCCGACGAGTTAGTTCTAACTGTATGCACGATGTGACTTGTAGAATCTCAGAAGACATGTGTAGTATATGTAGGTTGGCTAGTGGAATCTCAGACAAAATATGAAGCCGTACTGCGCATGCCCGCGTTCGCTGTAACTCCGGACTCGCTCTTCGGAAGGGAGCGTGTAAGTAAAGGCTTCCTTCTCTTTTACCATATGTGGCATTATGAATAAAATGTAGCAGTTGAGAGTTTTTTTGTAAAATTTAATATCAGAGACATCTATCTCTCATTATTAGTGTATTTTCGTAAAAAAGCTATCAGTGTTGCCGACGCCAACTAACCCTTTCTTGACTTGTACTTAGCAAAATAGAACTCTAGTAAAGATGTGCGGATTACCACTGCCGGAATATTTCACGATTGTAGGGACTAGTTCAAATGAAGATTTATGAACTGCCCATTCCTATTATCCGATGATAAAAATGAATATACGGGCTAGATGTATAGTCGCGCGCCGCCGTTTTATTGTTAAGGTCATGTTCTGGCATCCGCATGGGCTTCATTGGAGTAAATACCGTAATCAATCTGTAACAGCCTCGATCCCTGTAGTTCCCACCAAGGCAGTAGCGGGTTCAGACGCGACTACTCAGTGCAGAAAATCCGCTCCGTCGGGAAGGAAACCTCACATTTTTACGGACCCTCCATTTCGAGCTTGCAATTTCACGTTAATACTTGGTGTAATATTCAAGGGACGGAGTTAACAGTGTTAAAACGTATGAGTTGACCTTATAGTACTTACTTCAAATAATAGCACGCTATTGCAGTTTTCAATATTTGTTGTTATAATAAATTTCATATGGACCATTCAATTGAAAGATCGATACTACTCTACTGTGTTAAGAAAATATTTTGTGTAATCGTAAAACTTTGTAAAACTATTACTTCGTGAGAAGTTATTTTTAATTTATGTTAATTGAAATTCGAATGAAAAAAAACCCTACATTTTATTTCTATTTCATTGTCGGAAGAATAGTGCCTCTACTTACAATGTACGTATATATCTTAGTCTATCTTATTACATTGTTTTCTTTGATAAAGATAAACAATGTATTACTGAAAACATACAAAAATATGTGCTTGTATAAGCTGTGACGTAAATTCCTAAAGAATCTTTATTTTTTGTTTAATTTAAATCTATAGTTTATAATATACAGCAGTAATGAGCAATAGCTATCAATAAATAACAAAATAGCTTCCATGCTTAATTTTAATACTCCTCTCTTCTCACAAGGTAGCAGTAAAACTCTCAGAACAGGTCCAACGGTACTTGATTTGGGGCACTCTTAATGAGCTGCAGATATTTCATAAAAAAAGAGGCCTAAAACCCGCCGCACGTGAAAGTTGAATTTGTTCGAACGTTTTCCGGAAACGTGCATGTGCTTATATAAAACGTAAGTGGCGCGCCTTTCGGAACAGATCAGCGAACCTTATCCACCCGCAACTATGTCTCACTTTTCTCTCTCTCTCTCGGCATCTTGGAGCGGTGCGAGGCGAGACGTCGCGCCAGTGTCGTGCAACTTGGCGAAAAACAGGGGCTCTTTAGAAGGCGATGCGACGGCTTGAGTAGAAGCCATTGGCCCCTTTCGTAATTCTACTCGGACAAAATGTTCTTTCTTCGAGTACCTATTTCAGAAATAGACTCGTTGTATGCGCCGTGTACAGTTGTTTATAATTTCGTTCTTCGTCAGAAAGTTTTGAAACTTTCCTTAAGAATCACACCAACTATTATATCACACTAATTATTATATTAGCATGTTTTAAAAACTTCAGTTTTCATTTTTCTTTTCCCACCTAATCGAAGTGGTGTGAGTTTTCAATGATATATGTTTATGCATATTAATTTGTATTGTGAAATTAATTTTAAGGCACCATTTGAGTAATTGATATGTTCGTTTTAATAATTTTACCAATAAAGATCAAATGAAACCCTAAAATACCTTCCTACCTAAGACTCAAAACTGTTGTAATGGGAAAATACAAATTTAGAGTTGGCCAAACATACGTGATGTCTGCTTTCTTTCTATTCTCTTTTTCTTTATGCGTATATATTGTTTATGCATATGTTACACAATGCAGTATGCATTGGGTGTCACTTTATGCATACTGTAATTTCAAACAAAATCCAAAATCGTCTATTCATCTTTCAGTTTTGAGGGTACGATATGGTTTCAAGACACCTGTTTTCAAGTTTCTCGTCAATTCTTCTTCTTAATAATAACGAATTATTGCAAAATACTTTACCTTAAATTTTGTGTTGGTTTGTTTGCTTGAAAGGGTGTAAGAATTCCTAGCATAATTTTGCTAGCTAATTTAAATAAAACGATAGTTTCACCTACAGAGCATAGAATACTACTTTTAAAAAATGAATAATTGGAAAAAATGTTAAGATTTCACGCAATGTTTGATTATGAGCCAGTTGATAGCAATTTGTTTCCCGTCCCCAACTATTTTCGCAAATACACAGCGCTAAAATGTAGGGAGGAGAGCGGAAAGCTATATAGTATAAATGGAAGTATTGGACCTAATTCACACCCAGTCTTTTGATTGCGGAGCATTTCCAACCGCACGTATGTGCCGTGTTGCTTTAGGACTTCAGAAATGGCACTCCGCATGAGCGCGTTCGTTAAGTGTGTAATCGTTCACCTAAAGGAAGCGAGTGAAACGCGTCTTTTAGAGCAAATCCTGGGCAGAATCTTCCGAGTACCTTCCGTCCCCGGATGGTGTTTGGCGGAGGGCTGAGTCGGGCTCACTGTGGCGCGGGAGCGGCGTGCAGTCACGTCCGCGACAAGTGAGTGGCGCCGTTCCCGGTCGTTCACCAGCCGCCACTGAAAGCGGCCTCCGCCTCCGCCTCCGCCGTTGGCACTTGCTCTGCGACACTCGGCGCAACCGCCGGGCAACCACCGGCGGAATTCGCTGCGAAAGCGACCGTCTGCCTCCCTCCGCTTCCAGCTTCTCTTTGAATTTCGAGACTCAATACTTTGGGTGGCGATTTGGCTTGTTTGACATTTGTTGTTATGTTGGGAGTGGTGTTCGTTGCACTGTACCATGGTACTTAAAACGAGAAGTTATGTGCCCCTTCGTTGCGTTTTCACAAAATGTTAGCCTTGAAAACTTTCAGTTCGTGAAAAGGGAGTGAGCTTATTCGTTAATCCGGTGACCGCATGTTTAAATTTGTCAAAGTATTTGTTGGTATTATATGAGAAAATTTATAGCTCTTACGTCTTCCTTCGGATGTGAAGTAGAGCAATCAGACACAGGTCGAAAATTTACGGCAGGTAAAACAAACAGAAGCCTGAAAAGTAACTCTCTGCAAACTTTTAGAAATACTTTTCTGCCAAATGAAATAACAGTGTTCTAATTAGAATAGGTAGCCACTAGCCACATATTATACATTACTATACAAAACGTGAAAACAAAGGTAATTATATAGTGCCATTCGACACATTTTCTGAAATATATAATGATGCTGACATTGTTGTATTTCCTGAAGGTTTTACTGATATGCGGTTTTACATTGTTTTCTTTCTCTTTTTGCGCGCATCTCGACGTGAATGGCCACCGTTGCCAGTTGCACGTTCTTTGTGACTCTGCATTGTTTAATTCACTTTCTAAATCTTCTGTATCACTTCACATCATTTACAAGAAAAAAACGTATTTCACTTCATTTTGAGGGCTCGTAATTTGTAATGATGTTTGGTCTTAATTCGTTTTCATTAAGCTGAACGTTTGTCAATAGTGTTATGTGTTCTGAAAGGTTTAAAATGAACAGACATAGACACTAGTCTGTAGTTATATATCTGAGCTCTGGTTTCTAGTCTATGCGATATTATTAGATTTAGAAAATATTTCAATTCAGTGTCATTTTTATGGTCTGTTTGTTCATAAGACTGGTAGGTAGTTATAGCAAGCAGCACTGACGGCTTTGAGAACTTTTGATTCTTTTAACTTCAAGATTTCATTTTTTATTTTAAAGTTTCAAATCACTTAAGACCCATTTTTTCTAAAACGTTTGGCCTTTTTTACACTTTCTGATCAAACATAACATCGCATATATCTAAAACTTGTGCATAAGCAATTTGTGCATAATGTCAAGGCATAAGCGCCCAAATCTTACTCTTCAAAGGAATGTGAAACGAAATCAGGCGTCTTCAAAGATTTATCTGTGGCTATTTCAAAAGGAATGATTTATTAAAACAATATACACCACATACAAGCCATAATATAATGTATATTAAGAAGACATGTCTTCTTTTAATTATATTAGTCCTTAATTGCTTTTGTTATTATTATTGTTGCTATTTAATTGTTTAGTGTTGCTGTAAAGGGTACCGAATTAGTGCATAGTAATTTTAATTAGGCGTAATTTCAAACTTCCATCTTTAATGCTTATGTTTAATATTTTTCTGATACGTTTAACCTCGTGTATGTTTTAAATAATCAGTTAAAATGCTCTAAGCTGCGCAAGAGAAGTCAGAACGCCTGTTGGGAGGCAATTCGCCTTACAGTGGTGTCATGGTGGTTGCCGTTCTGTATACTACCAACCGCATTAATTTTCTGTAAAAAATTGCTGTGTAATTCTATTTTTCTAAATAAAAAAAGTAATAGTAATTCCTTCGATAGAAAAACCCGTTTTTTTAAAATGTGTTTGACCAATTTGATTGTTTATTTTATTGCTGATGCTGAATGTTGGGAATTACTGAAGCATCGCCATACAAATTGCGTGTACAGTTACCAATGGGAATTAGTTTTAAGCTAAATTTAAGTGACGTAAAAATGACAATAAGAAATATTTTAAATTTAAGTGACGTAAAAATGACAATAAAAATATTTTAATTAATAATTATAATTATTATTATTTATAAGGAAATTTGCGGAAACATTTTGGCATTGTAATTAAGGCAGTAAAATTAGTGATGGATAGTATAGTCTTACCTCAAATTTCATCATTTATTACTTTTTGTGAATAAACAGTGAAACGTTTATGAAAACAGTGCCCCCGAAGTAAACGACTGTTTTGAATAAATCAGTTCTGCAAAATGACATTTTTTAGATGTGCCAGTTTCCTTGTTCACTAATGATATCTTTGATGAATTGACTTTCTTGAAAAATACTCAACGTATATTCCAATGTACTGGAAAGGAAGTACTCTAAATAAAGAGATCGATAAGGAGAAATATAGGAATAGTGATTTGGGAAGGTGAATGATTTTGTAGTGATGGGAACAGTGCTTATAAAAATATCGTAGTTTTATTCTCGTTAACTTCTCAATCGTGAATTACAAATTAAAATTAACTTCGTTCATAAAACAGCTGAAGAAACGCGCTCTCCTGCTTTGCCGCTGCTCGAAACGTGGTTGAAAGTTGGGTGGTGAGTGCACAGTGATTTGTGGCTATGGCTGGGTGAATGAGTATTTTGTGTTTCTGAGAACATCGACTACTTCAGTCAATAGATCCTTGAGACTTGCACTGGCAGAGAACCAGTACCATAATCTCAGGATATCAACTGATGTCACTACAGTGCCTCCGACCGGGAGGTTCACGTTCTGGCGGTGGCAGGCTTGCCAAATAGCAATGTCGAATTATGTTGGAGTCTGCAAGAACATTCTAGCGGTTGGCAACTCCGATCAGTAGTTTTCCGTGGTTTCTCCGATCAACATCAAGCGAATGGTATACAAATGGGGCAAGGGCCGCTTGCGATTTTCCCTCCACTTCCTTATCTTATCCTCCCCCTTACACACACTTACACTTATATGCACCACACATGCCGGTGAACTGATCGGGATCTTAGAGCTTGTCTCGTTTGGAGGGAGATAGCTGGTTGGGGAAAGCCCCACTAGCAGACGGTAGGTCGGCGCCGGACCTTGCAATCCAGCTGGGAAAGATCACCGCAACCTCCCAAGTAAAAAGTCACTACACTTACTGGACTAATGACCTTAGCTGTTGACGGTCCCGGAATCACTAGTTGTCAATAAATCATTGAGGCTAGTGCATATTGTAGCCGGACGACAGCAACGTTCGTCCTCCAATGGAACGCGCTGATATCTATGCAACGGCGTCTGCCTACATGTGCTTACTCGCTTTTTCCTTCCAGGTTGTTTCCCGGTGAGGCACCACCCCAGTCGGGACAATCTCTAAGCTCTCGAAGTGTGAAATAGTGTAGTTTGTGTAAAAGAAGAGTATGGAACATACTCGTAGATGAGGAGGGGAAGATGGAGCGCGGTGCATGGTCCGTTTGTTACAGAATAATTCTGGCATTTTTCTTGTATCGTCCGAAGAAACCACGAACTACGATCACAGTAGACGCCCGCTTGAATTATTTTCCAAGCATCCAAATTAGTGGCCGTATACCAGGGCTGCCGGGGGTACACGGGTTGTCACCAGTGCCACACGCAAATACGTAAGCGTGATTTCGGAAAGATTCATCCGGCGTGACGAACTCTTCCCGTGACAAAACTATTCCCTCAGTCTTCCTGTTAATGCCGCCATATTGTTTTCCATCGACTAAATACAGGATATTCGACTCAAAGTAATGAAGATGTCTAGGAAACAAACCAAGTTCTTTCAATTTTTCTGCTGATGTTGCTGGCAAGGTTTTTAGTGCAATGACTTTCAGCTCATAATGCACTGCGAATGTTTCTCAAATCAAAACAGAAATATCATTTTCAGTTGGCGTGATGGACCTGACGCAGAAGGAGAAAGGAGGATGAGAGAGACGTGAGGACTAGTCCTGGCGATGCTCTGAATCAGTCTTCTATCTCCACCTTCTTCTACTCCTGATCATTGTTGCAATTACTAATAGCAACGTTGCATTGTTGCAACTACTAATAGGAACAATATCAAAATTAACCTCCTAATATTTTGCTGCGATTACATATTATGAACGTAAGAGCTTCATTTTTCACTGAATCTCAATTGCTGCTGCAATACTCCCTGTCCTCACTCGTATTGTGTCCACTAGTATTTTCCTACGCAATTACCGATTCGAGGTAATTGTTCGAGGTCATTCGAATAATTCGGTTACACATTGTTTTTCTAACATTTGGCTAGATAAAAGCCATTAAGACTACATTTACGAGCTACCGTCTTGTTGTATTAATCGCTTAGGGCATGTCCGATGTAAAAATTACGGGAATACAATTACACGTGATACAGTGAAAAAGGCAAATATCATATCAGAAGATGAACACATAGTAAAGTTAACTAAGTTAATTAATAAAGATATGAATCTATGTTTTCAGCTAACACTCTTGACTATCACCATGTTTGTAGCGACCAAAAATATGTAACGACATTACTATTATTAATTTTATCTTTGATTTCCAGAAACTTCGAGTTTATTTTTTCTGATTTAGATTCTGGTTTATTTCATCCTTTTATTGATCATATTGTCACCGTACGTCAATGACCTAGTGTTTCTCTAGTTTATTTATTAAGATGTTAACATTTTTGGACAAGCTTTCTTTCATTCGTATGATGAATGTACTTAGCTCGAAATGCTCTGTAGGTAGTCCGCATATCCTGATCTCTGCACGACCGTCGCCGCCACGTTCACGGACTTTCGAGGTCGGGATCGTTTGTCAATACGGTTCGCGTGCGAATAAAAAACGAGAAGCGATATTGACATTTTGACGTATGGCTGTATCCGGCCCTGCCAAAAGCTCGGTTTTCAAGACATGTTACAACTGAATGATAGAAGATTTACATAATGCATTGATCTTTTCCTTGACGTGTAACACAGTAAGATTAACGAATGTTTCGGAAGCCGCATACAGACACAAATAAAAAGCTTCGGATGCTGAAAAGAATAAAATCAATTTTTAAAATTATGTGACAATTTAAAGGGCATTAGTAGAAAAATACAGGTAAACACACTTAAGACAGTTGACGCTTGTGATCTGAAAGTAATACTGAGTTAAAGTATCTTCACAGAGAATGTTGTAGTAAATATTTCAGAATGGGAAAGAACTCGCTCTCATATGATCCCGTATAAAGGTACTACAAGGTCTAATTTTTGCTATGGAATTCAGTAATTCCTTATTTGTATAAAACGCTGTGGAAATGTGTTTGATCCATTCGTAAAATCCATCAAATGAAAGTATCGTAACAGTGCTTCTGCTGGTAAGAGAATTACTCCCAAGAGCTGCATCAAAAATGTTAACGGTGAAAAGTTTGGAGAATATGTTGTAAAGAAAACAGCAGATGTACGTGCAACTCATATTACATGATGTAATAATTCGGAAACGGTGATACCTATGCTCTTGAAACCCGGTTTCCGTGCACCTAAATGAATCTGATTTATTTTTGGAATGCAGTAATATCTGACACTTCACGATGTTTAATTACTTATTTCAATGGTACCGTATCTCCACAGTACAGATTGCCTGAAAGGTTTAATGCTGCGCTCTAAAGTAAAGTGTTTTTTCTTTTGAAATAATGGTAAGTGCACAAAATTCACACAAGTCTAACTAATGAAAATTTAAAACCGTAGACGTAATGTAAAAATATTTGGTATTATTATAAATTAATTTTGCATATATTTCTTAATTGCTTAAATATCAAAGTACTAGTAACTATGCGAAATGCGACTTTTCATGTAGCTGAAACTATTTAAGAATAAAATATTTTTTTTAGTAAATTGAAAATAGTTTTGAATGGGGACGTAGATAATAATAATGACTATCATATTAATATAAATTCTATATGAACAAATTCGTATTCATTTTTATTACCATAAACCTAAGTGTCCTTCATACGCTATGATCAATTCAGATAGAAGATTCCTTTTATAATCCCCACAATAAAATTAATCTTAATGGGTGTGCTTTCAGTTGGAATATGTGGCGCCTCAAGGTTTTCAAGTATGATGTAGGAAACCCTGAACTGCCGTGCTCACTTGACCCTCCATTATTTCCTCTTGGGCTGTATTGTGCATACGTGGGTTATAACTCGTGAGATATTTCTCACGAGGTTTCTGACAGTATTTCGTTTTATTTTACTTTTTTGCTTATTCGAACGTAAATAGACTCAATTAAGTTTCACTCTTCAAGTGCATCATGATTACCAAGTTTTTATACTTTGTTTTGTCCACTTTAATTCACAAGATGATGCCTTTGTTCTTTATTTGACAGATGATTTATTAGTGTAATCGTTATATCGTAGTTTTATCGCTCATGAAAATAATTGTACAGAAATTCAAGTGGCGAAATGTCTTCGAGAGGATAAGTGGCTGCTCTCATTTCATTTCGGTTATCTGTTTGGCAATCTGTCCTCTCGTAGAGGTCAAGGTGTTTCCTGTTTGGATCAGCGCGGAGATGACAAATTATGCGTGGTGCAAGGAATACGGTTGGATTCTGACCATGAAATTTGCCGGATTTCTACCTGGGCCTTGTCTTTGTTCGCACGGGACAACGCGGCTCTAATCCCACCTTTGGGCGTTTCTCATTGGTGTAGAGAGGCCCTCCGGTCATTTTGCGTCAACTTTCTTTTCCTTTTGTGAAGGAGGTGTGGACGAATCTCTAATGGAATTTTTGCGGTTGGAGGAGAGATCTGTCGGATTTTGTTCTTGAAAACACAAAGCGCGGCTACTATTAACAGGGTTTGTCACAATTTTTCTTTTTGTGATGTTAAATTTATTTGAACTTAAAGCGTATTTTTTAAAAGAATAAATGAACAAAAGACCGTGAACACTAATGGCGCCATGAAGTAATACATTATTTAGATAACATTTCTTCATTACCAAAATTATTTACTTGGAAATAAGACAAAATTATACTCGTACATGAGCTCACGAATTCTTCCAAATTTTAAACTGCATCCACCTATTGTCTCCTAACAATTGAATTTCAAAATTGCTTTCTTGTTTTCAGAAAACTAAATATTGCGAACACAAAAAAAAATTTATCAACATTTTCTTTATAACTTAGAAGAGCATTTTTATATTTCATATATTATTTAATAACTTCAAATAGATAACGTAATACGTAAAAGTAAACGTAACCGTAAGCGTAAACGTAAACGTAAGTAAACGTAAACGTAAACGTAATAGATAACGAATACTTTATTTCCAACGTCTCAATCCCTAACGACGCTTCGCGTAATTTCAACTGTAATTAGTGCAAACCGGTGGCCTGCAACATCAAAAAATCCACACAAAATGTTTTTCCAAAAAGTAGCACGCACACTCCTCAATAACTACAAATAAAATATTATCGTACAGCATGACAATAAATATATTAACAAATAGTCTTTACGAATGCTAAAATATCATAAATAGTGCATACAGATAAGACGGTTCCACAGTTCTTTACATAGAAAGAATATAAAAAACGCATGTGCCAAAACGCAACACCTGAATAGCAAATATTCAATGGCGGGGGGTCTCTTTCTTGGAACTTTGCTGTCGCATAACGCAAATTGCGTCGTAAACAGTGACTCTCTGAGTTTTATAAATTAGGCGGTAAGCGCAGTATGACAATGAACAGAATAATCAAATATTTGCATTTTTCAGTAAAAATACAAACATTTTCATTCTTTTTGGATATTTTTGGAATTTCTAAGTATCTAAAGAATCCATAGACACCTCTCACATGGCCGATGGTTGCATAGATCCCTGTCACTTTTTGCACGCATTGTAAATTAGTAATACAGACGCTTTTAGGTGTCTGAAGATACCATAAGGGGTTTCGCAATTAAAATGATTTCCGTACATTTTTTATTACGTTTGTTATATTTTTTATCGAAAAATTTGTTTCATGCAATACCACAATGTGTGTATCAGTTTAGATATTGTATTGCAGCAATGAGGGAGGGGGCGCGGTGGAGTTGGGCTGAGGTAGAGTGCGACGGGGCAGTATGGAAATGGGAGGAATCAGGGCTTGGGTTGGTTGATTATTAGTGATTCCAGGCGCGACAACTAGGAACGTCATTATTCCCGTAAGTGTATTGCATGTTTATTTTCTCAATATGTAGCTGTTATAATCCCACGTAGGGTGGTGAGATCCGGTGCTTACCTACCGTTTGCTAGCGAGTTTTTCCTCAAACAGGTATCTCCCACCAGCTGGGTACCACCCCAGCTGAGACAAGCTCTAAGTGCCTATTAGTTTAAATGGGCTAACGTGTGAACATATGACAATAAAGAGGAAGGAAACATCGCGCTTGGTTCGTGTCCTGTTTGTTAGGGTACTGCTCCGGTATTCGCCTGGCGTTAATCAGAGAAACCAAGGAAAACTACCGATCAGAGCATCCGGGCGCTAGAATTCTCCTCCAGACAGCGACTCAACTCGACCTATGTATCAGGCAAGTGTCGAGAACCCTCCCACCATTGGAACGCGAACCTCAGGACCTCCTGGTCAGAGGCCCTGCAGTGACATCAGTGGATGCACTGAGCCACCTCTCCCGGAGGGCGCGAGTAGACCGGGAGAGGACGGGGAGCGGAGCTTTGCGGGGAGTGCAGCAGGGGGGCGCTGCGGTCGGGAGCGAGGAGCACAATTTCGCGCTATAAATAGAATTCATTCCCTTTACTTTATAGCTTCATTCATTAAAGTAATATCATGGCAACATGTTGTTATTTCAGCTTGTAACGAAGTGAATCGCCATAGTTTGGTAGAAAGTAAACATTTCGATTTCTTTGTTTGAAATTATTTGTTGTACACATTTATTGTGTAATAATGTGCTTTTAATATCCGTGCATACTAATAGATTATTTTTGTGTAAAAATTAAAACTATAAATGCCGCGTTAAAGGAAATAATAAAAATCAATAGCATTGATTATCTTCGCTGGGACTTTCCTTTCGCTCCGTCTAACAAGTAAATTTAAAGAATTTGTCAACACCTCTTGAAGTAGGCCAGTTGGTTCGATGAAAAATGAAGTTACCATGACTATCATAAACTTCACTCTAGTGCCGAAGTGAATCTTCACAAACACGCAGCAAGTTTTTCATCATTGCGCCGGCAACGAGGCCATGAATTACAACCTCGCGGGGTGATGTCAGACGATTCACACGCGGATGTGACCGCAGCCTTTTCTTCAGCTGACAGCTCGGAGTAAGTGCCCTGTAGTCGTAAATCATCTTCAGTACCCTACTTCATCGAGGTACGTCATCGAATTCTTTGCACAGCCTTGGACCTGCATTGTCGCCCAGGCTAGCCGTTTTAAAATGGCCGCGGTGGATGTGCGGTTGTGTAAACAAACAGGTGAGTCGGCACGGTCGGTTTCGCTCGAATCGGTGAGATTTGTTTCTTTCTTTTGTGGCTGACCAAAAGAACGAAACTGACCGCCGCTAGCGGATGAAAGAGAACTTGGCGGTGAGACGCAATGTCTTACGGTGCAGCTGCGAGTGAAATTTATTTCTTCTCAAACTCGCACAACCTCGTCGCTGTTTACGACGCGGATGTATGTGGTGCGAATGATCTGAGATGATTGGAGGGTAGAACTCTGTTAGAAACTGCCTTGTGGTACGTTTACGATAGTTACATGCGAGAATATACGTTTTATAATTTTGTTGACAACCGCTCGTAAATCTACCCGATGGGTGAAGGGTAAGAATGAGTCTATTAGTGAGAACGTAAGGTAAAGGAGTTTTTTAAATTATTTGAGTACTTTTTTAAATTTTTTGTACAAGTATGGAACGTTGGTGAATTCCTAAGGAAACTAGATTAGGATCATAACATAGGAAAAATGCATATTGGTGGAACTGAAATATTGTTAATGCCAGGAATTTATTATCAAAACGCAATATAGTCTTAAAACAGAGTTTATACAGCAATTTTTTCGCCGGCTGATGAGAATTCTCACTGAGTAGATATGGTTTAAGTTCGAAGCGTTATGTATGAATATTTCTACTATTTTATTATGTAACTATATCTGTATTAATCTAATAGTGTACTTAACTGCGGTATCGTCGATACAGCTAGGAGGTAAACATTTTTTTTTGAAAGAAAATGTTTGTATTTCATGTAAAAGAAGTGTCGTATTAATACTATTGTATGCGTTATGTAATAGTCCATCAGTTTTCTTGAAAGTCATAAAGAGCATGGTAAATCTCTTGCGTTCTTAGGAGCATGTGCAAAAATAGGTGAGTCATAGTGACCATAGGTAAGAAGTTGGTTCTTTTTGTTATTGACTTTGATAGCTGCAGGGTTAACATAATTTTGAAATAAGAGACATATCACTTGTTCGCCCATTTGGCAACACTGATATATATTTTTGTAGAATACCCAATGTTCACTTTCCGCGCTTACTGCATAACTTCATTGAAATCACCTTGTTCTAAACATGTCTGAATTATGTATTCATAAATTCTATTTGTTCTTCATAACTTTATACGAAACGTTATGTCTTTATTTAAAGGTTAACATAGTCAGAATGAACACGGGTACGCACTACAGAACATATTAACATTATTATATTTTTCAATGACATGGAAAACATTCTCAGTTATGAAGTGTGCAAAAGAGTCAACATCAATTTTTCTTTTCTCTGTATTCATCTTCGCGTGGGGTGCGTTCTGTGCAGTTTCTTGGCGTTACAGAACTTATGTAAACCACGCCGCCAACTACAAAACTGCCCCATTAGCACTTCAAATGGAAGGTCGACGCAGCCACAATGAATGATTAATATTTATAGTTGTGGTTAACGGTAACAATAGTGGCTGAGCGGCCAGGAAGCGTCTCTCATTACGGCTTGCCGCGAATCAGCTTTGCTGCGTGGGGAGATGCTAACTGCCTCTGCCAAACCAGAGCGGCAAAGACGCAACGGGTGGACAACGGGCGATCGCGTTTTTACACGGTTGTGGAATGCGTCGGCAGGGTGTTGCAACGTTGTCGGAACCTTTTCGCTTTGAATGTGATTTGTTCAGTACCTATTAGTGTGAATCCTTGTATATACTTACAAAATGTTGTTTGGAATTTAATTTGGATGGGGTTCAATCTGTGTCTATACATTTTAAAATATAGTACTTAATATTGCACTTGTAAACTATGAAAGATAATACTTGAACCATTAATTTTGATTTGCAGAGAGTCATGCAGTTTCAGGAGTCCTAATATGTCCTTTGTCATTAATGGCGTTCTTTATTAAATATATTAAGTCAGATTTTAAAATTGGCTCGAATAATGCCGTGCAGAAGATTATACGCAAAATCACAGAAAAATGCATTGCTTCTGTGTTAAAAAGCTGGTCGTGAAGCCTTAGTAATAAGACTAGTTACGAGAGTGCCTTATTATAATTACCTCAGAACAAAATACACATCAAACATTTACACATTCTTGAATTAGCACTCTGCATTAAAATTGCTCTAATGAATTTAATTTGCAAGTCAAAATTTTCAAATTAAAGAGTTGTGTAAAAGAGCACTTTCTTGCACTAAATTTACACACATACCTCACAATTGGTTTTCAAGAAAATGTTTACCTCTTAAATTTAACGAGGAAACTCTTGTCTTCTAGACTAGATGTGATATTATTGCTATAAACATATTTTTAGGAGTAGAATCTTTAGTTTATACTATTTTATAATTAATTATTAATGCACAGTTTCTGAAAGAATTAAATTGATTAAATATCATTAACTCATTTCCTTTTAATGCATGTATTATTGTAGTGATTTTTTCGAAGTACATGTTTTTCTTGTAAATGTTTAAAAAAGATCAATCAGGAGCCAAAATAATGGCTATCTTCTCAGATGAACCTATCTTCCATAATACAGAAAACCTTCTTAAGAGTGTACACCGAACCATTTCCAATCAGATTTAATTAAATTACCAGTATCTTGTATAATCGTACTTAAATTCTGGTCATTTTCGTACCCACTTAGGATTATCACTTTAAATTTAACTTTATATTCATTAATTTCTTCAATGCAAGCGCGTCCAGATAATCTTCGGAGGTTTTCGTGAATCGGTACTTTGGCAATTTGTTCAAGAAGGCGTTTATTAAAACATTAGGTGGGATCGTAACAGTTCAGATTTCGACTGCCATTATAATAATTATCGTCAATTTATCAAAACTGGCTCGAACTGCGCCAGTACGCGAGCACTAATAAAAAGGAAAACAATAAAAGCAAACGAAAATGGATGCGGAACGGTAAACCGTCAAATTATTTTTATAACAAGACACAACAGGATTTCAAAAACCCACGCATTCAGGTCGAAGCCGGTTTGTGTTTACGCTGAAACGTGAAGCTCATTAAGTTATATTTAGCGTGGCGATGAATATTTATTTGCCGTCCTTAATCATGTTGCAATCATCCGGCGCGATTACGAGCTGTAGCCACGGGCGGTCTTTCGCACGCAATGGCGCCTGTCTCACCCGCCTCACCACTCAGAAGTCTCACCCGCGGTAACGAATACAGGTGCGCCTTCGTCTAGACAGTATCCGCGGTATTTATTGCGTGATGAGTCGTAATATACAACACTAATGTGACTGCATATTGAACACGAGTATTTGTTAGCTTCTGTGTTGGTATTGCTCTTGAGAACTGGTCGCAACTAGTTATTTTAAATATGTAATGTTTTAAATGTGATATAATGTTTCTAGGTAGAGGTGTATTTTAATATAAAATAAAAGAAATGCATTTGAAAAGTACTTGAAGTGTGAAGCTTACCTGTTGTAACGAATAGCGGATTCACCTTTACCCGGAAGGCATCAACGGTATTTCTTGCGTGATTAGTCGTGGTATATAACGCTAATGTGACTAGGAATTGAATATGAGTTCATTACGTTAACGTCTGTGTTAGTATTGCTCGTCACAATTAGTTATGCTCAGTATGTGATGATTTGAAGGCGATATAACGTTTCTCTATGGAGGTGTACGATACGAGAAATATAATTCTTTCAAAAGCTGCATTGTGCATATTTCAGAAAAAATTAAGGTGAACTTGTAATAATTGTCTATGCACTTTTATATCGTGAAATGCTAATAGTCATGTAAAGTTCTGTAATTTGTAGTTCGACGAATTTGTTTAATAGAATTCTTACAGACCTCGAAAGTTATATTCGCAGATGAGAATGCGTTTTTTTGCAGATGTAATGATACCATATTCATTTTTACTAGTACATTTCAAAAGCAATAATATTAAGGATAATTAAATGTTTGTCCAATATTTAGGACTTGTTACAGATAGAAATTTATTGGACGTGTCCTGGGTTATTGTATCTATGGTACTGATCTGTAAATATGCGTAATATATTTCTTACCTCCACGAATTATTTTTCATGCGCCTCTTTCTATTGTATAATTTGTAAGTACATCGACAATTTATGCACTACCTGAGATAGTGTTTTTTACTCATCCTTGCGTAATCATATACTGTTTATTTTTTTCTTAAGCAATTATCCTCGAAAGCATGACATTAAACTGACATTTAGATATATGGGATGTAAAACGTACCTACCACTTACCTTTGAAAATGTATCATCTGATCTTACTATGCTACTTACAAATACTCGTCTATTTAAGTTATAATATCGACCACTGCTATCATATAACGGTAGTAGTACACGCAAGTACAGAAAATCAAGGAAACTTTTGAATCATGGTAGCAGGAGTCTTTTAGGACAGAGGAATCATCCTATGATTTGCTTTTTTAGGAAGATGTACACCATCAACTGTAATAAGTGAAAACAAACTTAATAATCATTTTCAATGTTCCAATTATCTGAAAAAACATTTGTTAATGTATTTGCGTATTTGGAGAAATCCTATTTTTACTATTCAATTATGAGTTCTATAATCATTTGTGAAAAAAAGATCGTAGATAATTTTAATTTAGTATTGAGAAGATGTGGAATTTAAAAGAATAAAAACAATTTGAAAGTGATCATAAATTAATGCAATAACGGATAGTCTCCATACTAAATACATATGGGTAGACTTTTTATTGTTAAATTAAATAATAAAATGTATTATTCCGAATTCCAATATCAATACCTACATGATAAATATAAATAACATATAATGTTCGTACATCAATTAACATTCCATATGAAATAACTATATGAAAAGTATTACCCGGCAAATAAATATAGATCAAAAGAGCAACCTACTACTTTTTTCTGAAATTATAATAAAGTTTAAACTCTTTATGACGAAACCCAAGAGGTACATTACAGAGAATTTTCATGGAGAGTTTTGTGCCGAGTGTATCAGTGTATGAATTAAAAGGTAAACCACCCAAACTAGAGTAATGTGTACCTACGTCGTATGTCATTTCTTTCGTCGTGTATCTTTTGTTAATACTCGTATGCCAATACTCCTCTTACTACCGTACGTCGTAACACGGTCAATACACGTTGTATGTCAATACTAGTACGTGGTGTGTATTTTTTTTTTTGTATAAGAGTCCGTTAAAGAGAGTTTTCACAAAATTTGCATTTAGCTGTGTCAAAAATATTGCCTAATTCAAGGGTGTTTTAATTAAAAACGGCACACTTAGTTGTAACTGAGATCACCGTCTGATACGAGAGCCCTGGTTCCTTCCACACACGTTCCAGGCGCACGTGAACCACACATGCCCTCAGAGACTCCCCCGCCGGGTGACAATAGCCGGTCGGCGGCCAATCGGCGGAGGCGGCGGCGGCGGCGGCGGCGGCGGCGGCGGCGGCCGCCGCCCGCGGCACTGGCTAGGCGACCACGCCCGCCCGCGGCCTTGCAACGACCTTGACGGCTGCCCAGTTCCTGGAGCGACGACCTTGACCTTATCACGCGATTATTTAGAATTGGGTGCGAGCGCGGCTGTACAACAGCCGCAGAAATAATCGGAGCGTGGGGGCGTTGCGGGTCTTGTGATGGCCTGAGGCGTTATGGTAGGAAGCCGGCCTCCGGAGCCGATTCTGCGATTCAGGAAGTCGAGAAGTTGTTCTCAAGCAACATCAACGTATTGAACGAATTATTTGTCGAAAGTGAGTCCACTGTGTGTGAGAATACGAGATAATTTGCGGTTAACCGAAATAGGTTAATTTATGCCGGGATGGAATTTTTGATTGCTGCCTCCTATTACTGGTAAATCGTTCTTGTTAATTTTCTCATTAGTTCAATTATGCATGATTCACCTTCACTCAGCTTTTTAAAATTCTTACATTCCAAACATGACGCTTGCTAACAAAAGTCATTAGTAAATATACAATTACCTTAAAAAAGTAACACTGCATTCTTCTACTTTCGGTTTAATGTAATGCTATATCATGTGTTTCGTATTATTTGTATCACACATTTTCTCAGTTTGTATCGTATTTACGTGTCTCTTTGTTAAATTAATCCACGACTTAGTTTCACCATCTCTAGGAGAAAACATTCCATGAAATGTGTGTTCCATAAATGTTTTTCGTTGATACTTTTTATAAAGTTACCCTCAGAAAATGTTTATGTTAACTTAGAGATTATGTTTTTATTACACACCCATTATGGTATGCATTTTCATATTCACAAAGAAGAGAGTTACATTTTTTTGCTTGTAAAATGACCTCCTCGAGCTCCAAATTATTACCATAGTCCTCTTTCATGTTCGTCAACTCGGTACTTGCCAAGCTTAATCTGACAGTTGCTTATAATCATTTAATCAGCAGACGTTGACGTCATTCCTGGAAGTTTAATCTAAATTGGGATCTGCTTTTTACTGAATAGTTGAAGTCTTTATCGCCTGGATAAGTTGATCTATTTATTATTGTCAAAGCTCACCACATTCCTGATATTTCATAATGTAAACCAATTATACTGGTACATCACTTTTTTTATTTTATTATTTCGTATCTTTTTCAAGTTACTAGTTTCCCCTTAGAAACAGTAGTTTTTAAATTTGGAGTTGCAAAACCTGACGCTCAACACAGGGATATGTTTTATGAAGTGATTTAACTAAGCACTGCTTGTTCACAAAATCAACATCTCATATTTAGTTTCTATAATTTTGATTTGTGATTAGCGGAGGAAAAGGCCATAAAGTATCTCTTCTTTTTAAACTATATATGTATCTATTTTATAATTTAACGAAGAAGTGAACTATTCGTTTTCCTCAAAGGTATCTCAGTAAACTAATTTAAATTCCAGCATACTTAATTGTGATGAGGTAAAGCAACGAAAATAATATTAAAATCACCAAAATTATTAAAAGCCAAATAAATATTAATAAGCTCACTTAAAGACATAAACGATCAATTAATTTGACAAAATAAAGCGCATTTATAAAATAGCAATATTTTACATGACACAATGGACAGAGAGAGACAGACAGACAGACAGAGAGAGAGAGACAGACAGACAGAAAGAGAGAGACAGACAGAAAGAGAGAGACAGACAGAAAGAGAGAGACAGACAGAAAGAGAGAGACAGAGAGAGAGACAGAGAGAAAGTGAGAGAGACAGAGAGAAAGTGAGAGAGACAGAGAGAAAGTGAGAGAGACAGAGAGAAAGAGAGAGAGCCAGAGAGAAAGAGAGAGAAAATTATTCACATGGGTACAATACTTCAATGTTTTACCCCTGGGTGTATGAACAAAGAAAGCTTCAAAGTCTTCATTCATAACCCCAAATTATGTATTGCGTTACAATCCGCAGCCTCTGACCTCGGAGAATGCCAGGAGTATAAATACGAAAGGCGTGGTAAGCGCGCGGCGCCGGGAAGCGTGAAGCCAGCTTCGAGTGACATATGCAAATGCGCGCATTATTCCTGAATCGCGGGTGATCATTTGACGCCGTAATTTCAGGCTGTCAGCGCAAGACGTTCGTATGCGAATAGTACGTACACGCACCGCGTCGTTGCGTGGGCTCCAGGAAATCGATCCATCGATCGATCGATCGGTTGATCGAGGACGAAGGTATGAAGATACCCGCATGGTGATCGCAGGCAGGAATGTGCCGCACATCCATCACATCCCACGGTACGAGCGGCGTAGCGTGACAGCGGCACAGCGGCTTCAATCCTTTATAGGAGCGTAATGTGAGCCGTGGGTTGCGTATTCGTAAGTACATGCGAGTGGAAGAGATGGTGTTTACCGATGTCAAGGAAAACGTTTGCTTAGAATTTTCGTGGATTCGTTTCCATAGGTGATTCCTACGTCAACTGCGGATGCCGCATGGATGATTGAAGAGGCCAATGAGAGTTGATTTAATGTACTGCAACGCTATTGGGGTACAGATTATTCAGTTTGAGTGAGGATATATACGTCAGTCTTGGCCAATAAAAATTAACTTTCCTGCTACATGATGAGGAGGTTGAAAGCAGTAATGAGGAATGGGAAGAGAGGGTTGTGACTTTTTTAAAAAATCAATGCAGTTTGTGTCGTGGCTATTTCTCACAGCCAGCTTTAATAATTACAAACCGTTTTTGCGTGCCGTTTCAATAAAAATATCAGAGAAAAATTCAGTCAGTTAATAGAAATCGCTTTCGTGTTAAAAAACAAATCTCCTATTAAAATAAGATTTACTGACAGTACTAGATTTTATATTTTGTACTTTTCCACCCCGTGGAATCATATTTTGAAAAACTCAATATTTTTGCAGATCAAAAATTAACAAGAGTTCATTCTAGATATTTTCCCGCATAAAACCTCTCAAAAACTATTTATTCAGGTTCTTATTTGGTACAATTTGTCGCGTATTATTGTGAGAAACTAAAAATTGTGTGTGTACTAATTCGCTTCGAACGAAGCGTTTTACTCCATGATAATGAGAATAGATTAAATAGAACGAAACGGGGTTTCTTAAAGTTTAATGTATTCAAAATAATAAGGAAACCTGCGAAAGGTTGCTTGGTTTGGCATTGAAGGCGTGCCGGTTGGACATCTACTTAGGGTGTAAGGAAAGGGATGAGAATGCCAATAAAATTCTGATTATAATATACATACTAGTTCTCGGTTGTTTACTACATCACTTCAGATGGCGGACAATTTTACGGCATTCAGAAATAATGCTACTGAAGTTTTACTTCCAACAATCTTTTTTAGTTAACACATAAATTCCAAGCTTTATTAAATAAAGCTGGATCTTTACTAAAATTCTGAATGTATTTTTGACACGTGATGAAAAGATTATGCTTGTTTCTATTAAATCACCTAAAACACGAACTGACTTCTAATATCAAATATTTTTGTTTATTGATTTCACTAGTAAAATTCCTTCAATGTCGTATTAAATCCTTTAATATCTTTAACATATAAACTCAAAATAACTTAAAAGTCGCCTTAGTATTCGAGCGCAATGCCTTAATGAGTCAATCATTGATTATTTGATTATTGATGTTTCCGGGCACGTAAACTGCTATATGTTCATTCGTCCCGTCCGTGCAGTGAATGTTTATGCCAGGAGGAGGTAATGTCCTCCCCCCACAGGACGGTGAGATCCGACGCCGACATGCACGTCGACCTAAAGGGTATTTCTTCCTCCAAGTATCTCCTCCAGCACGATAACTCGGGTCACGCTCTCCTCCAGCACGGTACCTCCCGTCTCGGGTCACGCTCTTACATTCTGTTCTGGTCTTCCATCATGTGTGTTGTGTGGTGCGTGTCTGTGTGCGTAAGGGGAGAGTAAAGGACAAGTAAGATGAAAGAAACATCTCGCGAAATACGAGACCCGTTTGTTACAGTAGTGCTCCGGTATTCACCTGGTACTGATCGAAAAAACTACTGAAAACTACCGATCAGAGCCGCCCGCTCCGTAGAATTCTCCTCCAGACAGCAGCTGAATTTGACCAGCTATCCGATTAGTGTCGAAACTCGGGACTCGAAGCCTAGGTCCTCTCGGTCAGAGCAACTGAAGAGTCAGCGGGTCAACTGGTGTTCAGATCGCCGCCGTAGAAAAGTATAAGAGCATCATTTAGTGACAAAACAACACACGGCACAGTGGGCAATATCATGTGAGTAAATCAATCTCTCCCCCTGTAAAGCTGCTTCGTAAAAAAAAACACGGAAAACTACCGATCGGAGCAGCTGGCCGCTATAATTTTCCTCCAGATTCCCTCCAATTTGAATTCTTGATTTTAAATCTCACATTTGATTTCGTCCTTCGCATAAGGCGCCTTAGCCGTCGGCCGACGCGCCCCTTTCAAGGCCCTGGCGACTCGAGGAAGCTTCGAGGCCATTGGTATGTGCTCTCTTAACGTCATCTCGTGTACTGTTTCGACACCACGACCCCGCGCTTAGGAGTCACCAGCCATCTTCCTTAAACTCAGCTTTTTTCTCGTTTTATTTACAATACCATCATACGTGTCTATTTATATCCGTCTCTCTTCTTTCCATCTTCTCGTGGTCCGTTTATTCTCCATTGTGTGTTTCAGGTATTACTTTCTCTCTCTCTCTCTCTCTCTCTCTCTCTCTCTCTCTCTCTCTCTCTCTTGAATTGTTTCTTGCAGTATCTGCTTTGTTTTTCCTTTCAATATGAGCATTTAATGTCTTGTGAATGTAACACTTAAAGAGTGTGTCTGGATGGAGACATCCGGCACCGACCTACGTCGACAAACAGTGAATTTTCCCAACCAGGTATTTCCCACCAGCGTGGCACCGCTCCAACCGGGTCAAACTCTAAATTCCGTCCGCTCCCAAGACATGCGTAGTAGTTCATATGGTGTGTATGTAAGCAAGAGGAAGGAAAGATCACGGAAAAAGAAGGAAAGATCGCATGCGCTCCGTGGCCTGTTTCGTAGGGTACTCCTCCGGCATACGCCTGATGTTAATCGAAGAAACCACGGAATACTACCGATCAGAGCAGCCGACCGCTAGACGTCTCCTCCAGACAGCGTCTGAATTCGACGCTACTGGTAAGCCAGTGTCGAAAATCCTGCCACCATCGCTTCTCGAATCCTATGTGCATAAAGGCACTACAATGACATCAGTTGATGCTCTGAACCACCTTCGCCGGTCTCCTCTCTCAGCATTCCTGCCTATCACACCCACTTCACGACGCCGCCTTCGCAGCATGTGGAAGGTCTGGTCGGCGCGAGCGACGGTGATAGCGACGGCAGCCACGAAGACGTCGACGTCAACGGCGTGTCTAATATCACGCCCGTGCGACGCGATATTCTCGCCACCACCACTTCCACCGCCACCGCCACCG
>BOPP01000024.1:4277549-4289407 GCA_017312745.1 Gryllus bimaculatus | reverse complement strand
CCCCGCCACGCCCCGCGCCGCCGCGCTCTGGCGCGATCAAGATCCCTCGCCGCGTCTGTTGTCCCGAATTCCTCGTTCGGCGGTCGCTCACCCGAAGACGAGTTAGAAACAGAAAGCCTAATGTTATGTTAGGAGGAATATGGAGATAATTGAATAAAATCTCGAACGGTACTCTTGGTCGTGATGTTGACAGTTCTTGTTATCATCTGTATTGTCTGAAATGTTAGTAATATGTCAAATGAAGTTTCCCAAGAATTTTTAGAGCTGATGGTTCGGGCAGATTTTGATTACTAAGATATCGAATTGTAATAATATCATGACATTAATAATTATGTCTAATATTAGACAATGGAGCCTGTCTGTGGAGCCTTTTAATTAACTTTCTTCTATTTTTCATCTATTGTTTCTTTGAATTTTTATCTTGAACGTGAATGTATTCTGACGTGAAGATGAGATACACGTCAGCTTATATCCAAAATGATGTATTTGAACATTAAAACCATAGAATGCTTTCTTCGCACTGTACAGATCATACGAATAATAAAATAATTGTTGTAGCATATTTGTGTTACCACTTGACTTATATTTAGAATCTTTACATTTTGGATTCATAACGTTCTTCTTTCTTTTAATACATCTTGTTTGAATATCCTATGTTTAGAGACGACAAAAGAACATGAATTACTGAAATTATAGATGCGTTTTTATATGTTGATCAGGCCAAATTGCCAATATCGTTCCATCATAATATCGAATATATATCTTAACTTTACAACTATTATAAAGGTTATCATTGTGTGTGTTCCAATTCAACGACGTTGATCAACGATAAAGATGAAAGCAACCTAATAATGACACTGTAAATTTCCAGTTTCAGAAGACACGTTTTAGAGTTCACTCAATTTACATATTGCGTAAACGTGTGTTATAGGATACGTCAAGATATTAGGATTCCTCCATATACATCCGATAAATCGAACATTCTTCTTTTTTTTCCCACTCCTCTAATAGGACGTCATCCTTCGCTTGAAATCGTTGTGAAGTGTTCCATAACTGTTTTTTCAGAGTGGCGGCCACTGCTTAAAGAGCTACTGTAGTTCGATCCCGTGCCGCTATGAGCAGCCCACCGCTGCGTCGCCTCGTCTCGCGTGACTTCTTCCCAAGCGAAGCCTTTTTCGTTCTTTTGCAGCGTCTCGTCCACGTGTTCCAGAGGTCGTTAAGCCACGAATTTATGACGCCTGCTTGACTCGAACCCCGTGGGCGGGTAGAGGCGCCCCGAGGAAGTCCATTTAGTCAGTCGTTGAGCGCTGGGATGGAGTCTGGATGGCGCGGGTGCTCATAAAGGAAGGAGAATTTCGTTACCTTAGGGCCCGTGCACACGAGCGTTGCGATGACGCACGATACGTAACGCGCGTCGCAGAATAACACTGTATATTATGCACATCGACACACGGGCGCTTTGGCCGTTTCGCATAAGATTCAGTGTTAAAAATTTTAGAACGCAATACTGTATCATTCCCTTATATTTTGTTTGATTGAATGGACACACCAAGTGTCCGGTTGTACACACCAAATGAAGAAACTTGATTAAATAATCAAATCCCACTCATGAGGGGAATCTTCCTACAACTTTCTTAAATATCTTTATTGAAAATGAAACTAAAATGTACAGAATAATTGAAAACATAATGTGTCAACATAAATGCTTTTTGATACTCTTTTTTATATAAACGCAAACATTACGAACCATTTTTACCGAATTATTTTCAGTTAAGATATTTCAGTTAAATTTTAGTTATTGTTTTGAGACTGTTTGAACACCTAATTTTAATAAAATTACTTTAATGTTTCATTTAAAATAATAAGTTACATTCCTAATATTCATTGATAAAATATTTTTAAGTTATTTCGCAACTGTGTGATCTGATGTCACCTACCATTGATTGTGGATTTTGACGTATTAGTTTGAAGAATTGAAACAGTATTGTAACTCTAGTTTTCTCCAAAATATTCCAAAAACCTGGGCAATTTCATAACGTCTATTGCCCACATATATGAATCTGTATAAAGACAAAATTACTCTTAAACGTTTCAATTAAGAGTGGGCAAGAGTAATATTGTTACTCAGCAATTATAATATCTATCTACAGTTTGTATTGTGTCAGATCTCATGCTTTGTCTCTCTTCACCAACCAGCTTGTCGCTCTTGGAAGGTTCCTGTGCCATCAATGGAGTCGCTGCCCTGTTCATTGGAGACGTGGCGCTCCTCCGACCGCCCTTCGGGAGCGTGCGGAATGCGTCGTCTCGCTTAGTCGCTCAGCCTGATGGCCATCTGTTCGGTTGCCAAGAAGTCGATTGCTTTGGGGCGCGGTTCAGCCTCGTTGGGCTAACGGCAGAGGGCGAGTCTTTCAGTCCGCGTGAATGTGTGAGAATGTGCGCGTAGGTGGGGAAGGTGGGTTCCGCTCTGGATGTCTCGCATCGGAGCGCACGAGAGCCCATCGAGTCACGCTTAAAGTGGGCACCGGCGACCCAGATGTGCGTCCAACATCCACAGACAAAGGTCAAGTTGCATTGCGAAAGGTCTTAGAGCATATCGGCAAGGAACGATATAGGGTGTAGTTCTCACACGTAATGCAAGGTGATTTACCTTGTACTAATTATGCAAATATGCAACGTTTCTTAGATCGTGTGAAGTGTCCCTGAAATTTTACTAGAAAGAATGTGAACTGAAGTGCAACTCATTTTTTATATTTAATTTAAAGTTCTGCTCTGTAATATTTTCATCTAATGAAAAATTCAATTCAATTCTTGTATAGTGTATGTAACATTGGAAGTTGACGAAAACGAATGTGAAATAAACAAGAGGAGAAAGTAATATTCGACTTATGTACGATTTTAGGAGTTTTATCAAACGCACTCATGCGCAGAGTGACCCTGACTCTTTAGATGTCGCACGCGATTGCTGCTTTTTCGAAATAGTTCTTCAAGAGGAAACGTGTATATCGGATAAAGCATGTAAAAAGTTCCCTGAACTAACAATTATTAACTGTATGAATGAACGTTTTTATTACAAAAATGCTAAATTTTTCCGTACCAAATCCACTCACTGTCTTCAGTTATTTTCTTATTAAAATTGTTCTTCAAGTATTATTTAAGAAAAAATACTATGTCGTGTGAAATATATCGTGCACATAAAATGGATAATTAGTGGTCGTCATTTGCGAAAGATTTAAATAGAAATAAATAGTAGTTTAATGATAAATGATTTATTATTGGTTTCAATTGCATCACCTAACCAATCGCAGACCGCTTCTCAAGGAAAACGGGAAGTATTCAAACTTGTCAGTGATTTAGTTCCACCCGCACAACGTCTCAAACTTCTTCGAAACGAAGTGCACACTAAGACTCTCCACAGGCAAACGGGTCTTCGGACGCTTGTACTACCTGCGAGTCGTGATACAATTACTGTAGCCCCTCCTCAGCCTCGTTGTTCTTCTTTATGGAGCACGCCCTGTGTTTGCCGGTTTGCATCGCAGACCTCCTTGTAGCGCCGAGAAGCCGGGCGTTCTTTTCCTGACTCACGAGTATACGGTCGAACAACAGCTACCGAAAGGTTACTCTTGTGAACAATTTCCTTTGTAAGGAGGAAAATGCGTGTAAACTTGCAATCATTATTTAGTCAAAAACAACGATCTCTGCTTGCTAATGGTCACGGCGCGGAGGACAAAGAAATTCTCATCGAGGCGGAGATTTTAGGGGATAAAATTGTATAAGTATTCTTTTATTTTTATCTTGTTGGAAATATATTCCACAGTATTAAATACGTGTTTTTTCTTTTACTCATGAAGTTGAAACGCAGGTAATTTCACGAATAACACTGCACGGACATTAAAATACGCACGTTACACCCAAAAACCGTATGTTCGAATACACTCGAAAAAATTGTTTTAAAAACTTTTATATGTTAACTATATGTAAGAGTATTATAAATAGAATTACTGTTTGGAAGATTACACGTCTATTAATTTTCTAAATTATTTGTTTAAAAAATATTACATTTGCATGTTCATTTCTCTACAAAGTAGTAAGTAAACATGAGAATAGAATAAGTTATCAAATTACACATATGAACTCCTTTTGTCGTGATTCTTTCAAAGCCAGTCACCAACGTCATTAAAAATAGAGTACTACTATATGGGTGTTATTCAAACTTTAGTATCTTTACGTCGCTTATACTTACAGCAAGTCTCATACAATTATTATATTTACACTGAGTATCTCTTCTTGTTCTACCCACTCATACGTAGTTTTCGAACATGCAATTTTCTCTACTAAAGATGTGTGCCGTTACAATTTGCTGTAATATTCAAAATTAGGAAAACGCACTCCTAATCGCGTTCCGAATTCCGACTTCTGATCGCTCGTTTTGAAATTGCTGATTCAAGGAAACTAAGATTACGACGGAAGCGTTTTTACTACCGTTATCTACCGGAGCCATATCTTCCTCCCTGATTTGGCGCGTGACAAATAGGAGAGGAGTACTTGCCGGTAGTTTGGATGCGGGCTGCACCCATTTCCATAGCTCGCGAGCGCGCGAAGTGTCGTTTATGACCTTCCTCTCAGCATTAACATACATTAGCGCGGCCATTAGCTTCACATAACTTAGAACAAAGCGTGTATCAAGTGCGATGAAGGCATTAAGTTATCTTGACGCGGGATAAAGGATACCAGGCTGCCTGCGGTGCCAGATCTGATGCTGCAGAGCTGATACACGCGCGAAGGTGGGCGGCCTTCTTGTTTGCATTCTTTTTTTTTTTTTTGTCGCTGTAGTCAAACGGCATCTTCCTTCCTTGCTTTTCTCTGAAGGTATAATTCTGGTCGTACATTTTTAGCGCACGAATTTCCGAAACAATAGTTTACCCAAGAATTGCTAATCATGGCTTTCTTAAAACATTCACATGTAGTTTTTTCTGGAATTCCATTGTAGCAACGCAAAACAATATATTTGGGGGAAAATCGATCCAAAAAATTCATTTTTGTCTTATGACTGTAGCAGATGTATCGATATTTAATGGACTGAGATCACAATTTATTTCTATGGAATAATGTTGGCCAAAAATAAGTGTTTTGTAAAAGACGTGTTAATAAATTAAAAAAGCAAGATAAATTAACATTTTTATATAACTTACAAGACAACGTAGTCGGTTAATGGAACGCAAAGGAACTTGCAGGAAAATCAAATTGCGCTTTCGTATACAATTTACTTTGTATGTGTTAAAAATATCCAGAAAAGCAGTCCTACATATTGTGTAGTGAACGTACTTGGTCGTTCTGGAAAATTATTTTTTCCTGTGAGATTGTTTAGAAAAAAATACCCAAATAATCAGTACCATGAAGTCACATACTTTAATATTTACTAACGTTCTGTGCATTTTTATGTGATAACATTAATATTCCCTGTTCGATTTAAGAATAGATTTAGAAGATATCGTCATTTATTATAGCAATCTGTTTAAAATATGTGTATCATTCTTCTTTCTGAGGGGTTTGTTATACATTCACCCTTTGATTTACAAAGCTGGATCGAAATTTTTAAACTGATATATTATCAAACCGTTATTAGGAGGAGATGTTATCGGATTGGAACGGAACAGAACGCAAATCATAAGTTTGCGATTAATTTTCGAAAGCTTGTTTTTCAAGTTTGTTGACGAGCGCAAATACAAGTGGGTTCGGACACTAAAATCAATTCCCGGTCCAATGTATTCTTGAACGCCAGCGCCAGTGCCGGCGGCGGTTGTGGTTGTGGCGATGGCGGCGGCGCGTTTTCCGAAGTTTTATTTACGGCGACGCAAGCGCGGAGATCGACTGCGCGATATGCGTTGCCTTGGCCGCTGCCCCGCACTCGCCGAAAACTCCGCGACCTCCAAAGCGAACGCAGATTCTACTTGTATAAGTTACGCTGCTATTACATTGTGATTACAATAGCATCGAAAGAATAAGTACAATAATTTGCTTCATCGATGTCCCCAACAACATCCTGCAACGTCTCCATCATGTATATTCTGCATTTCCATCATCATCATCATCATCATCATCATCATCATCATCATCGTTTCTTTATGCATTCTATTCGACGTTAGAATTAAGTTTTGGATTCTCTTAGGCGAATGCATACTATCTGTTTAGATTTATCCAACAAGACGTTTAAAATAATTATTGTATTAGGTTCAGTGGATTTTTCCATTTAATCACCATTTCAACCTCAAAATAAATTTAGAAACGAACATTAATTATTTATTGCGACAAGGCACGCTACAAAAAGAATCATGATATGTATTCCCCGAAGATTTTCATCCATACACTGCGGTAAATGCGTATTCTACAATACTGGACAATTTTTGAAACAATAAACTTTCGAAATTAGTTACTTTTTTGTACCACGCGAATATCTTTTCTTCCGACTACTACCGCTATCGACTGCCACTGTTGCCATTTTTCGATTTTGTTTCCACCCGCACGTCTTTATTTACCTGTGCGCGAGCTTTCTTTGGTGGTGAGGCCGCCGGAGGCAAAGGCGGGGCTTCACCCCCCACCTCCTCCTCTTCGCCTCCCCGCCACAGTCAGGCGTCGTCCGAACGGTTCGCGCATTAGCCTTCAAATCACTGAGCATTCGGCTCAGATAGAAAAACCTGAGGTACAGCTCACTTCGGACAATAAATATTGACGCACTTTTGATTATAAACTGATAATTTCGAAACTTGTTACATTTCATCTACATGTGTTCTTTTAAGTTGTTTTTTTTTTTACTTTTTTCTTATTTTATTACATTTTTGCTAAGATTGTTTTAATTTTATATCTTTAAGGTTGATATAGTTTTCGAACACTACCCATCATCTCTCTGAAAAATTCATTAATGTGAAACTCCTAAATAAATGAATGATTTTATCCGTATTCGCTTGATAATTTAATAAAGTAATCTTATAATAGGATTATTACAGTAAGAGTTTGAAGTTCTATAATATTCGCGGTAGATCTGATATTCAAGAGCTAATTTAGAGTAACACGTTTCTCCATTTGTTGCCAAATATTGAGTTAAAAACTTACATTAAACGGATTTGGCAAACCATTTAATTAAATCTTAAATTAAAGGATGAACGTGAATACTTTCTCTTCCTGAAAAATTATCTCGTGTACGTTATACATTTTTCAATTATTTACCGACTGAAATAGATCCGAATTATATTTCATGCATTGTATTCTACATTAATACATTTTTAGTTAAAAGATTGAATATCCTTCTGCGTGTAGCTATGTTGCATTCTTTTAGTTAAAGCAGACCGAAATGAAACTCCAACGAAGTTCCGCTTCGCACAGGAACTTTGCTTTGAACCTTGAACCACGCGCGACACAATCGAGCTCAGATAAACTTCAAACCACGGCTTTTTGAGAGTCGTAAACCTTCCAAAAACCTGTCTTAAATCCTGGAGTTGTTTACTTCACATTAGACGTTTACTAGCTCAATGAGGCATGCGACAACTTACGATGTATTTATGACCGGATTAGTATTTAATTTCACTTGGCCTGCGCGTTATGCAGAATACTAATGAACGAACTGTCCATGCCTGTATAATGCCAAATTATTGGTAAGGTTATTGTATAAGGTGTATTTTCACTGGAATGATAAACTGCCTTTGTTTCATTTGGTAGAATATTGTAGAAGTAAATTATTATTTTAAAAAAGCGTTTAATTATTAGGTTTTATTATTATTTAAGTTTTATTATTACAGTTTGTTTTATTATTACAGTTTAAGTTTTATTATTATTTTTAAAAAACACAGTTATTTGTGATGGACGATATTTGCTAAACGCAGTAATTTGATTTTAAATATTTCCCTTTGTTTACTATTCAAAATAACTCAGCTTATCCAAAAAATGTAGTCAAGATAAGATTAGAACAGAGAGGACACGAAATTCCAAAGTACTGTTGGGGTTAAACAAGTAAGTTAGAAAAATAAATTCAATGAAATATTAATTTCATTTTTAGATCATGTCATTACTTTTACACATTCATTGTCTTTTACTCCTAATGGCTGCAAGGGCTCAGTATTCACCCGGAAGGTATTAGTCTACATATACCGGCTACCATAAATATAATTTTAACCAGTAAAAATTATTAAACTATTTACTAAGCATTAACACAAAAATAGAAATTTTTATATGTTGGAATTTTCATGAGCATCGAGAGTATTATTATCAATAATAAAACTCACTATAGGGTGAGAAAACTTGGCTTCTTTTAAATGTATTTATTGAATGTTTGATAATTACACAGTTCTCTAACACAGTACATGTGTTGTGTTTCATGTGTTGTGACAGCTTACATTGTAACATACATTGAACTTAATACTTATATTACTCGTGGTAGGAAACTAAAGGAGCACATACTTTGAACATTTAATGGGAAAAGAATTAAGAAGGTTTCCAAATGGAATCTGTTTTTAATTCTAGTTGGGAAGTCATTTAATGAGCCCAGGTTGAAGTGGAATGCTTGGTTTATTGTATTTAGGCTGGAGTAAAAAAAATGAAAAAATATTGGAGGGTGATATTTTTAATGATCAGTGATCTATTAGTTCTTTATGAAGTTGTGCGTTTCAAATGAACTATGAGGCATGTGTTGCTAATCTGCAGAATCTATCAAACTTGGCTAGAGGTATTTTCCCACAAAACCGTCAACGTGTGGTTAATATAATATAGGTATGCCGTGAATCTGCGTGTGAGAAGGCAACGTAACGATTTCTTCTATCTCGTGGCGTTGTTTGAATGCGCGCGCGCGCTCGACCAGACCCGAAAACTTGCTGGCATCCACTATCAGGGGCGGGAGATCTGGAGCCGACGGCGGCGACGGGCGGCGGGCAGGCGGTGCGCAGGCGGTGCGGAACGGCCGCCAACGCCGACGTTGCCGCCCCCGCCCCCATCGACCGACCCGCCCCCACCGACCCAATTACAGATCAGCTCCCCGGCGCGCCAGGCTGGGCTTGCAGGCGCATTCGACACACTGCCTCGAGGACGTTCCCACGGAGGGTGATGGGCGGGGACTGCGGCAGTACACTCGCGTTCAGAATTAAGGGAGCATTATTTTATCCATTGGATCCACAACACGTTCACAGTCCAATTGATATTCATGGGATTCTGATTATCTGTGGAGGAATAATGAGTTTACGTGTTTCTTTGTGTCCTGGTGTTGAAATGCGTGGTTCTAATTTGAAAACATAAACAACTATTAGATAGTACTGCATCCTTGAAGGTAATTTAGGGAAAATAAAAGTTCCTTCCAAACGCTTTATTGAGCTCACTGTGATTTTTCGGCATTTTGTTGAAATATTTTTACCAAAGTCAATTCAATATTAATTTCTACGTCTTTCATATTTTGAAGAGTTATGTTTCGAATAAATACAGCCAACATCAACACAGCTGTGTAAAAATGTCCAGGTAAATCCCACTTTTCGGGCGTCTACTGAATTACTTTCGAGCGCTTATTGAAAACATACTATTAGTTGTCTCTTGATGGTTTAATTAAAAGTTGCATGCTAGAACACAAAAAGGATTTGCTGCGTATTCGATAATGCTACAGGAGTACGTTGATATTTTTTGTGTGATAGCACTGGAAAAACATCTATAGAAATCATTGCATGGTTTAGCTCCAATTTTCGCCAAGTTTGGCTCTATGACGCACGGTTACGCTCTAGCCAAGAAATTCAAGGAATATGAGAAGAGACATTCGCGAGGGAAAAATCGAAATTGCTTCAAAAGTTAACTATGCGTTATTGATGGTTGAATCCTACCCGAGAAGATAGACAACATATTTTTATGTAGTTAATTTATAGAAGGAGGAACGAGAGAAGAAACAAGCGGTACCAATACATCATGAATTGTTAGAAATATTATAAAATGAATAACTATAGTTTACAGGGTTCCATTCTAGAAAAAATGAACTTATCTTTGTTTCACCTTGTAATATTTTCAAGTAGGAAAGTGAAAAGTATTGTTTCGATGACTCATACATGTCTAATGCCGTCGTCTGTTCCACCAAGCTTTTTAAAGTGGCTTCATCCCAGGAAATTCTAACCCTATTGGAAGTCAAAGAAAAATAAAATAATAATAGTTATAATAGTAACAATAATAGTAATATAAAAATCTGCCTTTTATTTTCTTCTGACTAAATAACCTTGTCAAACTAATGTGATAACAGCAAAATTATGAAGCAATTGGGAGCGTTCATTCTTTAGATATCCCTTGCGAAGGGCAAGCCAAACTGCCCAGCTAAAGGCGATAATATTGCGTCTGGTACCGCCGCCTGGCGCCGAGGCGGGGGCGTGCAGCCTCTGTCTCTTTCTCTCGTTGCGTCGACGCGCGACAGCGGGGGCCGGAGGTTGGCCAACGCATTCCTCGATTCGACGCAGCCGGCAGCGCGTTCGGCGGAGCTTTCTTGGAGAGCGCGGAGCGTGGAACGTGACGGCGGCACGCGCGCGGGGAAATTGGAGGTGGCGACGGAGGCGTTCAGCTTTCCCGCCCTCCACACCTCCCGCCCCGCTCCGCCCCGCTCCTCCCCGCTCCTCCACGCTCCGAGTCGGAGCGGGGCGGAGAGGAGCGGGTCGGAGAGAGAGCGGGGCGGAGAGGAGCGGAGGCGGAGAGGAGCGGGGCGAGAGAGCGGGGCGGAGAGGAGCGGGGACGAGAGGAGCGGGGCGGAGAGGCAGCAGGGGGCGGAGAAGAGCGGGCGGAGCGGGGCGGAGCGGGGCGGAGCGGGGCGGCAGCGGGGCGGAGCGGGAGCGGAGCGGGGCGGAGCGGGGCGGAGCGGGGCGGAGCGGGGCGGAGCGGGGGCGGAGCGGGGCGGAGCGGGGCGGAGGCGGGGCGGAGCGGGGCGGAGCGGGGCGGAGCGGGCGGAGCGGGGCGGAGCGGGGCGGAGCGGGGCGGAACGGGGGCGACGGCGGCGGATGCGGAGCGGGGCGGGCGGAGCGGCGGGGCGGGCCGGAGCGGGGCGGGGCGGAGCGGGCGGAGCGGAGCGGGGCGGGGCGGAGCGGGGCGGGGCGTTGAGCGGGGGCGGAGGCGGAGGGGCGGGCGGGCGGGCGGCGGCGGGCGGGGCGGTGGAGCGGAGCGCGGGAGCGGGGCGAGCGGGCGGTGCGAGGCGGGGCGGAGCGGGCGGGGCGGAGCGGGGGCGAGCGGGGCGGAGCGGGCGGGGCGGACGGGGGCGGAGCGGGGCGGAGCCGAGGGCGGCGGGGCGGACGCGGCGGCGGGCGGGAGCGGGGCGGAGCGGGGGGGGGCGCGAGCGGAGCGGAAGGAGAGCGGAGCGGAGGAGCGGGGCGGAGCGGAGCGGGGCGGAGCGGCGGAGCGGGGCGGGGGAGCAGCAGCGGGGCGGAGCGGGGCGGAGCGGGCGGAGCGGGGGCGGAGCGGTGGGGGGCGGGGCGGGGCGAGCGGGCGTGGGCAGGAGCGGCGCGGTGGCGTGAGGAGCGGGGCGGAGCGGGGGGCGGAGGCGGGAGCGGAGCAGGGGCGGAGGCGGGGCGGAGCGGGCGGAGCGGGGCGAGAGCGGGGCGGGAGCGGCGGCGCGAGGGGCGGCGGCGAGCGGGGCGGAGCGGGCGGAGCGGGGCGGAGCGGGGCGGGGCGGAGCGGGGCGGAGTCGGGCGGGGCGGAGCGGGGCGGAGGTCGGAGCGGGGCGGAGCGTGGAGGGGGGCGGGGGCGTGGGGGGGGGGCTGGACGTAGGGGCGGGCGGGCGGAGCGGGGCGGGGCGGAGCGTGGGCGGAGCGGGGCGGAGCGGGGCGGAGCGGGCGGCGAGGTTGGGGGCGGAAGCGTGGGCTGGGCGG
>BOPP01000024.1:4183075-4277524 GCA_017312745.1 Gryllus bimaculatus | reverse complement strand
CGGCTCGATCCTCAACGTCGGTCTTCGACTCTGTCTCCGCTCGGTCGCATCAACCTTCGTCTCCGACCTCGGTCTCGGCACTCGGTCTCCGACTCGGTCTTCCGGACTCGGTCTCCGACCTCGGTCTCTCGACTCGGCTCCGACTCCCGGTCTCCGCACTCGGTCTCCGGCTCGGTCTTCCGGCCTCGGTTCTCCGGCTCGGTCTCCGGCTCGCGTCTCCGGGCTCGGTCTCCGGCTCGGTCTCCGAGCTCGGTCTCCGGCTGGTCTACCGGCTCGGTCCTTCCGGCTCGGTCTCCGCTCGGTCTCCGCCCGGTCTCCCCCGGCTCGGTCTCCGGCTCGGTCTCCGGCTCGGTCTCCGCGCTCGGGTCTCCGGCTCGGTCTCCGCGCCGGTCTCCGGGCCGCGTCTCCGGCTCCGATTCCTCAACTCGGTTCTCCGACTATGTCTCCGGCTCGGTCCTCAACTGCGGTCCCTCAAACTCGGTCTCCACTCGGTCTCCGACTCGGTGCTCCGGCTCGGTCTCCGGCTCGGCTCCGGCTCGGTCTCCGGCTCGCGTCTCCGGCTCGGTCTCCGGCTCGGTTCTCCGGTCGGTCTTCCGGCTTCGGCTCCGGCTCGGATCCTTCTCGTAGTTCCTTCTCCGGTATGCCTTCTCGGTATCCTTCTCGGTATCCTTCTCGGTATCCTTCTCGGTATCCTTCTCGGTATCTTCTCGGTATTCCTTCCTCGGTATCCTTCTCGTATCCTTCTTCGTATCCTTCTCGTATCCTCTCTCGGTATCCTTGCTCGGTCTCCGACTGCGGTATCCTTCTCGGTATCCTTCTCGTTTCCTTCTCGGTCCCGACTCGGTATCCTTCTCGGTTCTCCGCACTCGGTCTCCCTACTCGGCTTCCGGGTCGGTCTCCGACTCGGTCTCCGGCTCGGTCTCCGGCTCGGCTCTCCGGCTCGGTCTCCGGCTCGGTCTCCGGCTCGGTCTTCCGCTCGGGTCTCCGGGCTCGGTCTCCGGCTCGGTTCTCCGGCTCGCGTTCCTCCGCCGCTCGGTCTCCGGTCTCGGCGGCCGGCTCGCGTCTCCGGCCTCGGTCTCCGGCTCGGTCTCCGGGGCTCGGGCTCCGACCCGGTATCCTTCTCGGTATCCTCTCGTATCCTTCTCGGGTATCCTTCTCGGTATCCCTTCTCGTATTTCCCTTCTGCGGTATCCTTCTCCCGGTATCCTTCTCGGTATCCTTCTCATCCTTCTCGCGTATCCTCTGCCCGTCTCGACTCGGCTCTCCTTTCTCGGTCTCCGACTCGGTCTCCGACTCGGTCTCCGACTCTGTCTCCCGGCTCGGTCTCCGGCCCGGTCTCCGGCTCGGTCTCCGGCTTCGGTCTCCGGCTCGCGTCTCCGGCTCGGTCTCCGGCTCCCGGCTCTCCGGCTCGGTCTCCGCTCGGTCTCGGCTCGGGTCTCCCGGCTCCGGTCCTCCGGCTCCGGTCTCCGGCTTCCGTCTTCCGGCTCGCGTCTTCCGGGTCGGTCTCCGGCTCGGTCTCCGGCTCGGTCTCCGGCTCGCGGTCTCCGCGCTCGGTCTCCGGTGGCTCGTCTCCGGCTCGCGTCTCCGGCTTCGGTCTCCGGCTCGGTCTCCGGCTCGGGCCTCCGGACTCGGGCTCCGACTCCCGGTATCCTTCTCCCGGATCCTTCCTCGTATTCCTTCTCGGTATCCTTCTCGGTATCCTTTCTCGGTATCCTTCTCGCGGTATCCTCTCGGTATTCCTTCTCGGTATTCCTTCTCCGGTATTCCTTCTCGGTCTCCGCTCGCGATATCCTTCCTCGCGTCTCCGACTCCGGTCTCCGTTGGCGTCGCTGACACTTCCTGGAGGACGATGGGCCGGCCTGCGTGCCTTTCCGGCGCGTTCGCTGGGCGGCGGAAAGTGGCGGGGTGCCCACGCAGCGGCGCCCAGCCCCGGAAGTGTAGAAGAGAAGATTGCGCTTGGCACGCGCCAGGGAACCACGTAATCTATGGGTGGAGGGCCCTCTTGCTCGCTCGCTCGCGGATCGCTCGACTGCGGAGTGTCTATACTGAGGCGCGTCTCCCTCCGTTTGCAGCAGTGTGGGCCAATCTCAATGAAAATTGAACTACAACATGGTTTATTCTTCATTTAAATCGTTCGTTTGTTGGATATTAGCTTAAACCTACTCTTTGCGTTACCACTTGGCTTCTTTTCGTGCACAATTTTAAGCGGTGGGAAACTCACTAAAATTGGGCCGGTACTGAGAAGATATCCCGCAGAATGACTGTTTGTAAACCCACAACCTGTTAAATTATTTTCCTTGTCCTATTGCTTTTGTACGAAAACAAAGATAAAACGGTATAACACATTAAATGAAAATTCTTGGATTGAATTTATTTTGTAACAAGTTAAACCAACTATTAAATTTGATGCAGATGAACTGTTTTTGAAAGCAATGTCTTCAGGAGCATAGTCTTTAGGAAAAAATGGACAAATGAAGGATAAGAGAATCACACAGTGTGATGGTGTTTCAGGCGTTATTGTACGCGAAAATACTATAAACCATGGCTTCGTTTTAGCGCTCACGTAACTGATTAAAAAGCCATATGGAATAGGCTGGCCCTTAGCTAAACCCCATAACTATCACATCTAAACAAGGCTTGCCCACCAGTTGAGCGAAAACTACCAGGTATCCCGATCGTGCAAACTCCGCAAAAACAAAATAACTCACCAAATGGAAGGAGTGAGTTCTAATTTACTTTCAAACTACGTCTTTAAATTTGTGGATAACTCGGCAAAAAGTACAGTGCAAACATCTTCAATTTCTGAAATATCATTTGATAGAGGTGTTACAACATGACACAACAAGACAACAATGACAAAACAAGACTCACCAAGAGAAGGATTACTGTTTAGGAGTTCGGTTAAGGGTAATATATACAGAAACTTATTTCGAGAAAAAAGTTCAGTTTTAAACTATTTAATTAAAGATATATGTAAACATTTTCATTACTTAGGTTCCAATAGCCCACAAGGGATGGTTGGTTTAAACATGATTGGAAAGTTATAGGCTCTTTATAAAACGATACTTGCTTTAGGCCAATCATTCAATTCAAAAAGATGCATCACGTGCCACATAGTATTTTGTGAAAGTGCTCAGTGTTCCCTTTTCCCAAAAGAGCATTGATACATTCAAAATTATTAGACAGGCAAACTACAAGGTGCAGAAAACTAAATGAAAGAAAACCAGGTCAGTGGGAGAACGACGATCTTAATTAATAGTTTAAAACTAACTTTTTTCTCGAAATAAGTTCTTAATATTAATACCCTTAACCGAACTCCTTAACAGTAATTCTTTCATGTATAGTCTGTTGTCATTTGTTTCTTGTTCATTGTTGGAACACCTCTACAAAGAATGCAGAAAAAGAAAGCACCGCGACGAACGTCCAATAACAGTAACGAGCGGGAGAGAGGAGAGAGCGGGGCGGAGCGGGGCGAGAGGAGCGGGGCGGGAGCGGGCAGGGCAGAGGGCGGAGAGGGGGCGGAGCGGGGCGGAGCGGGGCGGAGCGGGCGCGGGCGGGGATCGGAGCGGGAGCGGGCGGGGGGAGCGGCGGCGGAGCGGGGCGGGAGCGGAGGCGGAGCGGGGCGGAGCGGGGCGGGCGGGCGGAGGCGGGGCGGAGCGGGGGAGGCGGGGCGGACGTGGGCGGAGCGGGGCGGAGCGGGGCGGAGCGGGGCGTGAAAGGGCGGAGCCGGGCGGAGCGGGAGCGGGCGGGCGGAGCGACGGGGCGGGGCGGACGGCGGGGCGGGGCGGAGCGGGCGGGCGGGACGGAGCGGGGCGGAGCTTTGAGCGGGGCGGAGGCGGGGCGGGCGGGGCGGGGCGGGGGGGGGGGCCGGAGGCGGGGCGGGCGGGGCGGACGGGGCGGGGGCGGGGCGGAGCGGGCGGGGGGGCGGCGAGCGGAGGCGGAGCAGGAGAGCGGGCGGACCGGAGGCGAGCGGGGCGGAGGCGCGGGGGACCGGCGGAGCGGGAGCGGGGCGGAGCGGGGCGGGGCGGACGGAGCGGAAGCGAGGCGGAGCGAGGGGGGCGGGCGGAGCGGCGGAGCGGAGCGTGGAGGAGAGCGGAGCAGAGCCGGGGCGAGCGAGGGCGGGACGGAGCGGCGGCGGAGCGTGGGGGGAGCAGGGCGGGGCGGAGCGGGGCGGAGCGCGTAGGAGGGGCGGTGGCGGAGCTGGCGGACGGAGCGGGCGGAGCGGGCGGAGCGGGGCGAGAGGCGGGCGGGAGCGGCGAGCGGCGGACGGTGGCGGAGCGGCGGGGCGGCAGCGGGGCGGAGCGGGCGGAGCGGGGCGGAGCTGGGGGGCGGAGCGGGGCGGGAGCGGGGCGGAGGGCGGGGCGGAGCGGGGCGGAGCTGGGGGCGGGGCGGAGGTGGGGGGGGGGGGGGAAAGGCGTGGGCGGAGCGGGGCGGAGCGTGGCGGAGCGGGGCGGAGCGGGGCGGAGCGGCGGAGCGGGGCTCCCTCTCCCCCCTCCGCCCCGCCCCGCTTCCGCAACGCCTGCAACACTTCTCGACCACCCGCGCAGCTGGTATGCGGGGCCTCTTGAAACTTATTTCATACACGCTTCCTTGCTGCGGGCTCTCGAGCATGACACTTTTTTTTTCGGGGAGGGTTTGGTTGTAACTTTCTTGGGAAGCAATAATTAGACATAAGAAGCTATGTTATGAATTAAGTCGCAGCAAAATATTCGTTTTACTGAGAAATATTTTAGGATTTGAATTGAATAATTGATATTTGAACTGATGATCAATCCTTACATTGAGTTTGTGAGCTTATTCTCCAATTGAGCGAGATAATTCGCCTTTAAACTTTGAATTATTTAATGATAAATGTTTGGTTATAAGGAACGTTTTTTGTCATTATCACAGTCTCTGTCTTTCTCGTTGTTATCACTGTTATATTCGCCAAGGAAATGAGACTATAACCCTCTATCCCAGAACAAAGTTTCCATCTCATTATCCGGAATCCAAGACAAGGCAAGGTCACAATATTTCAAATATAACTTTTTCGTGCACATTTTTGGAAAGTATTTTTTCGTATAAAACGGATGTTTAGCGTCAATTAACGCGTGCCGATTGACTTTTCAAAGTTATGTTTCACGGAGTTTTTTTAATTCAGACTTCAACAATTCTTTATTATCCGCACTTTATACAAAATCTGAAACGTTGTAGAAGTGAATGGTAAATCGGTATTTACATTTCTAGCTGAGACTGTGATAATTTTCCTTCAAGATGAAACGTCTCAGTTATTAAATACTCCTCTTCAATACACTGAGTGGCCTTCGAAAACAGGGTTTTACATCAATTATTAATTTCATTTTCTTGAATACGTAAAAAAAACATGTGATTCGCAAATTTTAATCAAGACTACCAGAAAGATAATGATAAATTTAAGTAGACGTTGCGCAAGTTCTTTCGAAGAATTTCAAAATTCTTCAGATTGAATCAATTAAACCAAATCTACCGCCGTGCAGGGAAAAGAGGCGTGCCCATTGAAGGAGCCGGAAATGAAGGCGCCCCGGCTGTTTCGGAAAGTCAGTCGCGATCGGGCTGTCGGGTCGACGTGGCTTGCGGAGAAGGGGACTGTTTGTCTTGGGGCCCCGACGAACCGTGACCGCTGTCTGCGCACCCTGTGCATCGCGCGCTTTTAAAAAGGCCGCGGAGAGCCGAGAACTCTGAAAGGAACACGGACCACTTGTGTAACTGGACGTGCGTGGAATTTTGTTCATATATTGCGGCACTGTCCGAAGGAGCGCTACTTTCGATATTTCTCGAATATATTTCGAGAGATATTTTGGGTCCCGAGTTATTAATAACAATATGCTATTATGCACATTTCTTGACACACTTATTGTGACTGGATTTTCTAAACATCACTGGACTGGAATAATATGATCAGTAGTAACTCTGACTTCGCCTCTGTCTCACCCTGCTGTCTCGACCTCCAGCTCCGTGACCGACTCGCAGCCGGCTCGATCTTCGGCTCGGTCCTCAACTCGGTCTCCGGCTCGGTCTCCGGCTCGGTCTCCGGCTCGGTCTCCGGCTCGGTCTCCGGCTCGGTCTCCGGCTCGGGCTCCGACTCGGTATCCTTCTCGGTATCCTTCTCGGTATCCTTCTCGGTATCCTTCTCGGTATCCTTCTCGGTATTCTTCTCGGTATCCTTCTCGGTCTCCGACTCGGTATCCTTCTCGGTCTCCGACTCGGTCTCCGTTGGCGTCGCTGACACTTCCTGGAGGCGTGGGCCGGCGCGTGCCTTTTCCGGGCGCGTCGTGGGGCGGAAGTGGCGGGGTGCCCACGCAGCGGCGCAGCCCCGGAGAAGTGCGCTTGGCACGCGCCAGGGCACGCACGTGATCTATGGGTGGAGGGCCTCTGCTCGCTCGCTCGCTCGCTCTACTGCGGAGTTGCTATCACTGAGGCGCGTCTGCCTTCCGTTTGCGGCAGTGTGGGGCCAATCTCAATGAAATTGAACTACAACATGGTTTATTCTTCATTAAATCGTTCGTTTGTTGGATATTAAGCTAAACCTACTCTTTGCGTACCACTTGCTTCTTTTCGTGCACAATTTTAAGCGTGGAAACTCACTAAAATTTGGCGGTAACTGAGAAGATATCCGAAGAAATGACTGTTTTGTAAACCCACAACCTTTAAATATTTTCCTTGTCCTATTGCTTTTGTACGAAAACAAAATAAACCGGTATAACAGATTAAATGAAAATTCTTTTGGATTGAATTTATTTGTACAAGTTAAACCAAGTATTAAATTTGATGCAGATGAACTGTTTTTGAAGCAATGTCTCAGGAGCATAGTCTTTAGGAAAATGGACAAATGAAAGGGTAAGAGAATCAATCACACAGTGTGATTGTTCAGGCGTATTGTAGGCGAAAATACTATAACATGGCTTCGTTTAGGCTCACGTAACTGATTAAAAAGCATATGAATAGGCTTGGCGTTAGTAACCATAACTACTCACTCTAACAGGCTTGCCCACGCAGTGTGGCGAAACTACGATCGATTGCAACTCGCAAAACAAAATAACGCACAAATGGAGGAGTGAGTTCTAATTTATTTCAAACTACGTCTTTAAATTTTGTGGATAAGTCGTGCAAAGATAAGTGCAACATCATCAATTTCTGAAATATCATTTGAATAGAGGTGTTACAACAATGACACAACAAGACAACAATGACAACAAGACTACAATGAGAAGAATTACTGTTAGGAGTTCGGTTAAGGGTAATTATATAAGAACTTATTTCGAGAAAAAAGTTCATTTTTAAACTATTTAATTAAGATATATGTAAACATTTTCATTACTTAGGTTCCTATAGCCACAATGATTTGTTTAAACATGATTGAAAGTTCGTAGAGCTCTTTATAAACGATACTTGCTTTAGGCCCAATCATTAATTCAAAAAGATGCATCACGTTGCAACATAGTATTTTGTGAAAGTGCTCAGTGTTCCCTTTTCCCAAAAGAGCATTGATACATTCAAAATTATTAGTACATGGCAAACTACAAGGTGCAGAAAACTAAATGAAAGAAAAAACACATCTGAATGCAAAGCAAATTTGTATGGAATTTACTTGAATTTCCTTCACAACATATTCATTCCATTTCTTGTCTCAGGGCAACACGAACACGTTCTTTTGTTAAGCTAACCAGGAGAACACTTCGACCAGATGTTTGTGTGCATTTTTCTCGTACAAATAACTTTAATTATGTTTAAGAGTGAGTTTTCTCTTGCCATACAAAAAAAACGTAACATTAGCCGTCATTTCAGATGTCATTATTGCGTCAGTAAAGCCAATGTTGAACTCTTAATTCTAAGCGACTATATAAATCAAAAATACGTTTACAATATTATGATTTATGTTCTTTACAGCAATGTTAAGATATCTAAACTAATGTATTTTATTGAGTTGAGAATATAATATGTAAATAATATATTATATGTAAATAACACTTAATTGTATTCCATTCTAGAATATGAAACATAAGTATTTTAAGGATAAAAATCTTGTGTATACAATAATTCAAGTTTAACTGTAATATAATTTTCCTCTGGACCTCTGCCCAAACCTACATGCTTGCAACGTGACCCGGATGCTCTCATTGAAACGATAGAAATCTATTACATTGTCCGCAGTAAGCGCTTTCCAATTTAATGCAATAATATACAAAAGGTACCAGAATCCTACACAAGCCTACCAGGGCAATATTATGGGCAATACAACCGCGTAATTGGTCGTAATTGAAAGGCGAGTAGAACATAATAGTGCGGTTTACGTTTGGTAGTTTGACTGCAATCTTTTTGCGAGAGAATGAAATTTCGTACAGCTGCACAACACAAGACCAAATTGTCTGTACATCCGGTGCGCCCTTTCGGGCCTGTAATTCGCAAACGATCCTTCCGCGAGACACGCTCGTGCCACGAGATTCAAAGTTTCACGCCCATGTGCCTCCTTAGCGGAGAACGACTACGTATCTTCGGGAAGCATATTCTCTTCGGTTGTCTCGTCGGCTTAGCGTGCAAGACAGGCTCGCATTCGATGTGCCTTTTCGTCGTCTTCTTCAGCCAGCTCCTGTTCTTTTCGTTTCTCCTTTTCTTTTTTTTTTCTTTTCGCTCGGGCGTACACGCGTGCTTCCTGCTGCTTCTTGCGTCGTCGCTCAGTATTCTCAATTTCTCTCGGCGCGCGTCCAAAAGAACGCGTCGACTCTGGGCTGCAGTCGAGAAGCGTGCGGACAATGGGCGGTCTGCTGCTGCAGCAGCAGCAGCAGCAGCTCTGGGGAAGGACAGGCGAAGAACGCCAGGCGAGCGGCAAATACACGCGTGACTAGAGAGGATTAATGTTACCCACCGCGCCCGCGCCGCCTCCACCACAATAGCAACCTCATAAATAGCAAGCTCCTTGCTCGAAAGCAAGTCCGTCACTTCGTGAATGACTCTGGAAGGCGATTTCAGGGTCAAATCATTCATTTTACGTACATTTAAACCATGTGCAAAAGTAAGTTCTCATTATGCATGTTACTGGCTTGCGGTTTCGTATGTTTACATCAAAGATTTAGTATATTAGCATTACTGATTGCCTGCACTTTCTTTTCTGAATTCTTTGGTTATTATTACGTGATTCCACAGGCGGTTCGGTAGTATGTCATGTTTTATTTCTTGGATCAGCGAAATTGTCTCCTGTGAATTTATTACTTTTAGATTAAAATCAATAAATGTAACGTTCACCATTTGAAAAAATGTTAAGTCGTACACTGAAAAAACGAACCGTTGGAGTATACCAGATCCATGATACTGTAACAAGAAAACTTGTTACAGTATCATGGATCTGGTGTGCTCAAACGGTTCTTTGTTTTCGGTGTACGTTAAGATTTTCTGCAGCTTTCCGGTTTGTCAAGAAAATATGGCTTGTCTTGAGTTAGGTTTGTCGAGAAACGACGTAAGGAATACCCGAAACGAAAGAAAATGCAGCCATTATTAAGTGTCCGTTGCTGTCTTGTATTAACAAATTTTATCTCTGCGCCAAAAACTTCATATTACATGACATGGATTTTATTGTTTGCAATTTTACCAAAAATTATGGTTTAGAAGTGCATTACACACATTATGCATGTGTAAAACAAGGAACTAAAAATAATACTGAAATTAATTATTTTATAATTACCATGTTTAATAGTATTTGCAGCCACATTTGCGTACCAGCTGCACGTTTCTTTCTGATTTCTGTGTGTGAATGGCTTAAATAAAAATTCCAAGAATTCTCCATGTCTAGGTTGGCATACGTAGAATCAATGGCGACATTTTAAAATGACCCCGTCTGAAAAACGAATGTTATTGATGATGGTTTCGATTTCAGTGGCAAATGCGTTAACACACGTCGTTCAAATGCCATGCTCAAATAAATGTCAGTTGAAATATTTATGTGTGATTCGCATGAAAAAGTCGTGTGTGAGCATGCGTGTTTGTAAATACGTGTGTGTGTGTATGTAAATGAAACGCAACTCTTTTCGCTTCCGTGGTAGCAATCTCAAGGCTTTCAACGAGAATCAGACGGCCCCGACAAGATCAGAGTAGATCGCAGTAGCCCAGGGTTCATGTCACTTTGAAAAGATGGCCGTAAAAGATTTCGAAATGGACCTACCGACGTCGTCTGATGAGAGAACGAACGGGATTAATCCATTCCAGCAGCGGATTACACGCGTCGATGGAGGGCTATAATTAAAGTTGTCTCATATGTCGTTGGATTTCTGAGAATGTCAGTTGCTCCAGAAAATTTACATTTTTATTCGATTTCCTCGTGGCGCTAAAAGGCCAGTGGTTGTGACCTCTGGGTGGTAGGTGTTCAATTAGATCTAATGAGAGTTCAAATCTTTCTTTCCTACGGAAGTATTTCTTATTCAAATTCCTTTACATAAATATATTTCTACCGTGCTTCTAAGCGTATTTTAAATAAATTCAATGGATAAAAAATAGAAGTCTCTCACTTCTCAATAGAACAATAATTCGAAAGTAATGTACTCTAAAGTATGTGAAAATGAAGACGTTTGACTCTCCGTCTTTAAGACTCTGTCTTACTGCTCCCCGAATTCATTACAACAAGGTTCATTAAAGATTTCCCGGTTAAGCGACTGAGAAATAGAATCTCTATATTATTATTATTATTATTATTATTATTATTATTATTATTATTATTATTATTATTATTATAAGCATTAAATTATCTGAGGAGTGAGTTAGGATCGTAAATGTTCACTTGCATATCAACATTCTTACACTAGCACACTTCTAGTATGCGCATCTATTCAACACTATCTGTTGTATGGAGTTGAGAGTGAGAAAGAAGTTTTCTGAATCTGTCTTGTTTATTTTGAGAAATTCGCATGTACAGTATACAACTAAAATATGATGAAGCAGGTGAATTATCTGAAAGAGAAGCTGTTGTCACATTGTTCATGTGCTGAGAGAAACGTTAGTAACGAATATTTTGCCAGATTTAAAACGCTGTAATGTTCAGCAAGAAATCTCTCAGTGGTACAGAAAAAAACCATTCAATTGTTTTCTTTAATACAGACAACCATGACTTGAGCGTTTTGAAAATTTGACGGCTTTCGAGTACTAATAAATCTGGATTCACGAGGAGATTGCGACTTGCTTAGAGCAAGTGTGTCCCAATCCCTCTAATCAACCCAATATTTTGGACCAGAAAAATTGTTGGAGTATTTAATTAAATAGTTGAAATTATTAATAGGGAAAATAAATTGGTAATGATTGGTAGTTCTTGGTCTGATAAGTTTTTAAACGATTACGGTATGTACAACCATTGTACCGCAACTGTTATTACCAACTAGGATGTAGCATTATATTTTGATATTTTGCCACGTGTTATAATGTTTTCTTATCTGGTCGCTTATTTAATATTGTATTGATTTTCTAACAGTAAGTTTAAATGATTAAAGATATTTCAATGGCTTCAGATGTCCTCTTTACCTCATCGGATTTACTAATGATCCATTTCCAATACAGCAGGAATCGTTATTGTGTTGCGCATAATGATTCATTTATTCTATTCTAGATACTAAGTAATGAGCATATATAGGCGATCGGAAAGAATTGTATCACTGAAGTATAATTAGCACTAAAACTGTATTTTACATTCCTTGCTCTAAAATTAATATAAGAAATTAATTCACTGTATTCAAGATTTAAGGCAATACCACAGTGTAACATTGGCTTATTACTAAAAAATAGGGCATTGTTTTCCATAGCGAACCGCCAATGTATGAAAGATACGTGGGCCAGGCACACAGAGTATGCATTATTTTCTATTTACTAATACGTATTGTATTAACTGTTAAATAACTAATTTCGGTGCTGAACAATTCATAACGTGTACTGGATTCCCCAAATCCCCATCTCACTTGGCACCCCTGGCGGTCGGAATGCGAAAGGAAGTAGGCATGCAGAAGCGATCGTGCTGAAAGGATGAGCACCTGTTTCGTATTCATAACAGAGGCGGAGTATCTGTGAATGCATCCATCGCCTTCTCAATGGCGGCCTCCCGGCCGGGTAACTGTCCGGAGCCAAAGCCGCCTCCACCCACCTCCACCCGCCGGCACGTGCCCGTGTCAGCTGTCCGTGACTTTTCGGGCGAGTCCTCCGCACTCCGGTCACGCAAAGCTGTATAAACACGGCGCAGACTTCTCCCGCGCGCGTTCGGAAGACCGCGATACCGCGGATAATCTGTCACGGCGCAGCGATTAGCTACACAAATTCGCCCCCTCCCACCGCCTCCGACCCGCGCGGTACCGAATGTCGTTCAAACAATGAGGCCGCGGCGGTTCGCCGAGTAAATTGCCGTGCGAAGTTATTCAATACGCCGGCTATCCATTGTGTCATTGGCGGTGATTGCTTCCATAAAGACTTCCTGCGATTGTTAAAGCGCTGGCCTCGCCCGCGACCGGTCGCCTCTTGTGTTGTTCGCCGACCGATCGGTGATCTGGCCGTCTCGTGTCGTATCGAGAGTAGATGAGCACCTTTGAAAGAGTCGGGAGAAACGGGGAAATGGCATTCGGGTGAATCAGCGGCGGAGATACGATCGGGCGTATCAAGGTCTGCTGGCGAGAGGCCAGGGAAGTGAATAAGCATGGAAGTTTGGAAGCCAGGTGCGGTGGCATAAGGAGTGGTATTATACCTAATCTGGATGAACGCGGCTGCGGCGGCTGCGGCGGTGGCGGTGGCGATGGTGGTGGCGGTGGCGGACAGTGGGAGTGAGCCTAGCAGTCCAGGCAGCGAGGTCAATGGAGATGTTGGAAGTAATAATGTGGAAGAAGAAATGTGCTGAAGCTGGAGGGAGAAGCTAAAAAGTCAGAGGAAAAGAGGGGCAGAGGAGGCCGAGAACAGAAAGAAAGATGAAAACTAGTACCAAGATGAAGATGAGAAAGAGGACAAATAAGACATTATAAAAAACCGGGAAAGAGTAGTGTTTTAGAAGACGAGGAAATAACAAGAAAGGGATGAGAGAGAGTCTAGAAAAAAATGTAAGTACAGCTTACACTGGGTAAGCTGTGCAAGCCTACGGGAATGCAAGCCAGGAATGTGCAAGCCTACGCACTCCTGAAGGAAGTGGAAAGGTTGAGGTGTTGGTAGAGGTATTACTGGAAGGCTTGGCGGGAAAAGTGGAGACCTGATGGAGCGTCCTACCCTTGAATATGAGCCATCAAACATGTATGTCAGTGCGTCTATCGATTTCAGTAGAGTTCAGCAATTCACTTCAAAACTATTCGCGCGTCTCAGAGGACAACTGAAGTTCGCGCAATTGCCCTGTAATATTCTAGAGGTATTTCTGGTTAATTGCTTCATATTCGATATCACGGTCAAATTTGCCAAGAGCAATAAAATAAACTCAACATTCAACTTATTCAATTCGTGTCTATTTTCCTTATTTTATGCATATTTGTTTCACATTATGCAATAAATGAATCATAGCCTAAATACTAACTTTGTTGTTTTCGACGAAATTTCTATTGTAAGACTTTCTTTATGAGTAATGATTAGCAATTTATTATACGAGACGATAAAGCACTTTTACCGTCGGGTTTAGTATTTGATTTTGTTTTGTTCCATCTTTAATAATAAACACAACACTTTTTATATTAAGAGAGGACAAATAGTTTGCTGCACTGCTACCAGGAGCGCATGCGTCATTGCCCGGAGAGCTCAGGAGAAAACGTAAAACATTTTTTATCACCCGTAGATAATTAAGAAATACTTTAGTAGCATAACAAGATACTTTAACCTTGTGAATAAAATAAATATTATTAACGCTTCAAACATTGATTTTTAATACAAACTGGCCGAAAAACTAATGTTTTACATACATGTAATAAACATTTTTTCGTATTCGATAGCTTTTTTAATTTTTTAAAAAAATTTACTTGTGTCTAATTGATTAAAGGTATTACATTAGTAATGACTTTATATTTACTGCTATTTACTCTTGCCATTTATTTGCCGTAATGCCACATACGTTTCTTCCCACAAAATTGTAAGATATCTAATCTATATTTTTAAAACAATTTATAGTTTTTTAGCTTTATGGACTGAGCTTCTAGACTTAGAAACGTTGATTCGTTTATACAATGGAAACAAATTACCGAAAATATTTTTCTTATTTCCCAAATAACAATAATTAACTTTAAATTTCTCACGATCGGTTTTAGTGTTCAATTTATTATTTTAAAGAGCAGTATTATTTTATAAAATTGAAATCTAGAGAGTGAGGTAAAGTTTCAGTTAAACGTGTTTTAAGACATTCAGATGTAGCCAACACAATGCCGTAAACAACACAAACTTCGTTTCCAATGAAGGTGTTCAATGACGCAATTCTTGATAGTGAGTTCCTGCGTCCCTTCCATTATGTACACTAATAGAAAATAGGAATCTATTTCAATTTAAAACTCGAGAAATTTCGTATACAATTCAAGTAACTCTGGGTTAAAAATTTGATATGATGGAATTTGCTATGTAGCATTCGCATCTTCACAGTAAGGCAAGACTATTCTATAAGGGAACCCTTGCGTTTTGTGATTTATTTGCTCTTCGCATCACATACTCCCTCCCTTCTCGAGTACTTGTTTTCCAAGTATTATCACGAGATCGTTCCCAAGTTCCACGTCGATCACCACAAAGGAAGGTCAACTGGTACTTGCTCCAGTGCTCCGGTTACAGAGTATGCAAATGAGGTCGGTGAGGGCAGAAGAAACGTTTTCGCCATCCTGTCCCACGTTGGGAAAGAAGACGCATCGTTGCGTCGCACCCTGAAGCTCACGTGGCGACGCTGAGGCCGCGTGAGAAGTTGCTCACTGTGCTGCGCTGTGGGAATGTAATATTCCCTTGGGAAAATACTTACAGGTGTCTATACCACGAAAGGGCAAGTTGGAAAATATTTTAACGTTAATTTCTGATACGTTGTAATAAACTCTCATCTATTTTAATTTGCAGTTTCAGATAATAATGACGTTGAATAGAAATATTTCAATGTGTATAGTGTAAACATGTGAAACATTGGTCTTGGAAATGTCTCAAAGTCCTTTTGTTATTAGGTTTGTTGGTTGGTTGATCGTTTAATCGTTTGAAGCTGGTTGGCGACTTGCAGTCTCCTGGTTTCCGCTTTACGCCAACTATTTTATGTAAAGGAATGAGAAATTCATGATAATGTATAAAATAAGTTCATCCGTATTTTGTTGTTCACTCAAACTATATAAATGATGTTTATTTACTGACTCAAAGTTGACATTTCCCATGTAGGGAAATCAAGGGAAATGTTTGCAATAATTAAATTTGTGAAATGTTTGCAATAATTAATCTCTCTTGATCAATTTTGAACGTTCTTTATTAAATTATTTTTCTTTTAATTAAATTGGAAAATTTGAGGTAGTAATAATAGACTGAGGTATTAGATATTTGTAATTACAGCAATAAACGAAACATCTGAGAGACATAGCATTTAAGATTTTAGAAACAATTCCCTGATATTAGTGTAATTTTCTCTCAAGGCATAATTCCTTTATTTGATACATTTCTATAAGAATTCTCATTTTTAATCGTTCACTTGCCTCGGGTTATGTCGCAAGAGTGGTGACTGGGAGTTTTTTCTGGAAACAAGTTAATTGCTTGCTGGAATATGGGAGGGTCGAGCTTGTGTATGTTACGTACACTTCCTTTTAATCTCAGAAGACAAGTTTAAAGGTAACCTTCACGTCACACCTCAGAGATATGGTTGCACATAAGCTGTTTTTTCACTGGTGACTTTGCCATTTGCTATCAACACAACGAGTTTGAGTCTTAGAAAACTGATATTTTGTACGTTGAATTGTTTTCGATGTACTTTTATCTTGTACATTTATATGAACACCATTAATTTTGACAAGTGTATAACTTATTTGTACGTATTTTGAAACCATCCTACTCTGTTTACTATAAATGTCGGACATTTTATAGTAATAAACGTTTTATGTGATTCATGCTTGTGCTATTTTACTACGAAACACTGATGTTACACCTCTACAAGTCTTTGAATGTTATAATTGCACATTATTAATGTAACTTTTAGTAAATACACAGTACTGTTTATTTTATGAATTTTTACTAATAGGTCTTGCTAAGTTTGTTAGATTATGAGTTTTGATGTCTCAGAAGTATGGTTAAAAAAGCATCAGTTCCGTCATTAGAATTAAATCAGAACGATGTTCATCTATTCCAATTATGCTTTGGGTCCAGTCTGCTAGTTCAGTCATCGACCGTTTTTGGTCCTAATCTTCCTCAAACGTTTTCGATATGTGTCAGAGTCCATACCCAAAATCTATTTCCTTTCCCGGAGAAATCGTCCCTTTCATTCTCTCTAGATCTCTTCAAGGATACAAACAGCGACTTTAATTACTTAATTAAATAACAAGAGAGCTGCCATTGAAATCGTGTTCTATATAAGGCCCACGCTGCCTTGCCTTGCCCACGCCCCGCGCCTTCTCCTTTGTGGCTGGCGGCGCTAAAGCGGTCGCTTACACTCGTAAGAAGTCGCCCTGAGGCGCGCCTCGCATCCCAAATGGAGATTCCGTACAGCTGATCAACGGCCTACGTCACTCAATAGACTAGCGTTTCCCAATGCACAATGCATTATTAATGCGAAACTAGTTTAAGGGGACTTTATGTTATGTTCAATACGTGTCGCACGTTTCTATGGAAGGCCTTTATCGACACTTTGTATAACTTATGGTAGCAAACTGCCTTCGTTTCTTGTAGAAAAATGGTATTATACGGATCATAAGCTTGTCTAAATTACGTCTTTTGATGCATTCACGCATTAAATAATCCGCCTCAATTTTTGTCATCAATATATTATTTACTTCTATTCCGTTCCTAACAGACTGAGTATTCCTTACGTTACTGTATTAATAAACATATTTTCTGATGGTTTTATTCCTTATTTGTGTCTAGAAAGGTAAGATAAATCCTGATTTTTATAGGGAGCATTTTTTGTATTTGAAAAAACGATTTGTTTTAATAGACTCTTTCAAGACTAATCTGTAGAGCTCCGTGTACCAAATAATGGGAGCGACCGGGCCATGAAGTACTTCGTGGTACTTACAAGCTTAGACGAATCGTAGTGTACAGCATAAACTTTGATTTCATCAAAATCGAACTGCTTGTGGAGACAATCCGGCACCTCAATCCGACTGGATCTTTGTTTTCGAGTTTGAATTTGCGTCGCTTGTCATGAGGAGGCTTGTCCAATTGCTTGATGATCAATTCGTAGAGCAAAAGTGTAAATAAAATGATCAATGCAATAAGTGGTTTTTATGTTGCGTCACGATATTTCATATTTTCAATTCTTTACTTTCGCTTAACACTCGACACTTTGAATATATTAAATGATGTCACGACGACGAGACACATGTTTATTAATATCAATTACACGTTTTTTTAAATGCCTTATTGGTTGTGGAAAGAGAATTAGAGAACAATAAAGTTATGAAAAATTATAAACTCTCAGAGTTCATCTTGTTTCATTTCCTATCCATAAGCAAAGTGTTAGTGCACTATTATGTTATCATTTGTCGAAAATTAGGCTAATTTAGAAACAGTTTGAAAGTAATAGATTTTTACAATTTCATCACAGCTTTAATGATTGGAAGTACATCATATTTCGTCACAAGTATTGAGATACGGTGAAGTAAAGATAACTCTGCAATTCATTCTTAATTTGATATTCATTCTGAAAAAGAAATGTTCTTTTCCTCTTCCTTTACAGTTTCTTTACAACACAATCACTGACAATGTAACATGCCGTTATGTTTTTTGGGACCATTATAAATGTGATAAATGCTATTATGAAAGTTACAATACCAAGTACAATTAAGAAACAAAAAATTCTGAACAAAAATTGTTCAAAAGAAATTGTTGGTACGCAATATGAATCCTTGAACATGGGAAACAATTGGAACCTTGAACATATAATATTGTTAGATCCTACATTTTGCTTTGCAAATAAAATACATTAAAATGCCCATCGCTCGTTCATATGAAATGAAGAGAAAAACATCACTATGAGGTCAGAAGAAACAAATTTTGCGATGAAGAAAATGACCATCCTTATTTCGCTCAGACGGATAAAATATTATTTCTTAATAATGTCTCCACTTGCATGAATGTCTCCCTTTGATTGCATTTGGAATGAATGAGTCATTATGAAATATAAACTAAAGGCATTGTAGCAATATTTCAAACAGAAAGTTTTAAGTAAAAACGTATACCCTTATACCACTTACGTTCATATAAGTGCATGTACATGATTTTTATGCAATTGGATCTCAGTACTTTTAAGCATGCTTCAATTGATTTTTGAGATTCTCTAAACGTATGCTGCAAATTATCGCTTCGTGATTTATGAAAAAAATGAAGATCAAATCTTGTTTACTCCAAGCATTAAATTAGTACCTTTACCCATAATTATCTTTTATTCCCTTCAATTTTGATGGAACAATGATGTTTTGAAGCAGAGGGAAACAAAGGAATCACGACAAAACCTGCCGCGAATTCTTTTTAACCACCACATGCATCCACCCGGATTTGAACCCCGGTAATCAGAAGTGGAAAGCCAATGCTTTATTTGAAACGCTTCGCTCCGAGTCCCCCTGTTTCGGAAGCCGTTCGGATACTGGAGGAGCCTCTGAGAGGCCGTGGAAGACCTGCACGCCGGCGGCGCCCCGCTGACGCAACCCGCACAACAAAAGGTTATCAGCGGCCGATCGCGATCGCCGACCATCGCATTTCCATGGCGCGAAGGCCATCTGACCCGACGACGCCTGCCAGTCCCGCGCCGCGGCACCCGCCACTCCACGCCATTCCCGCGCCATTTCGCGCCATTCCGCGCCACGCCGCGCCATTCCCGCGCCATGCCGCCCCCACGCCGCCCCACGCGCCCCACGCCGCCCCCACGCCACCCACGCCGCCCCACGCCACCCCACGCCGCCCCATGCGCCTCACGTCACGTCACGCCACCCCACGCCACGCCACGCCACTCCGCCCACGCGACGCTCCGCCCCCACGCCACGCCGCCCCTCGCAACTTCGCGCACGCCACGCCACGCCACGACCCACGCCACGCTCGCCGCCGCCGCCGCCCCACACGCGTTGCGCCGCCGCATTACCATACTGCACTACGCCGCACCAGCCGCCCCACGCCACGCCACGCCATGCAATGCCTCCCCACCCGCCACACGCCACTCCACTCCGCGCACCGCCCGCCCCGCACCTCCTCTCCACGCCACGCCCGCCACACGCGTCGCCGCCGCGCCTCGCCATATTGTGCTACGCCAAGTCACTCTCCGCCACGCCGCGCCACACTGCGCCACGTCGCGCCGTGCCAATCCTCTTTCCAGCTGCTACGTATGTCCTGTCGCCTAATGGACATTTTTCCACATTTTCTCAAAATTTCTCTTGTGAAGCTATTTTTGAGAATATGAGCAAACATAGTTTCTGAAAACTCACCCACCGATGCTAGGCGAATGCCGGAGAAGACTGTAACAAACGAACCACAAAACAGGTCACATTTCCTTCTTCATCAATGGTTCTTCCTGTCCCTTCACACACACACACACACACACACATTCATACACACACTTATACTTAGTGTTACATGCACGACACTATCATGCACTATAATATTATTGTATATGTAGTAGAGAGACACCACGACCTCTCTCGGCTTAAAGTGCACTAGACTTACGGATCTAATGACCGAAACAGTTGGCGTGCCTAGAAACTCCAATCAATTAATTATTCATTCAAATCCTTCACCACTCAACTTTTAGTCAAGCTTTGCGAACATCACCGCCATGCCATGTCATGTTTATTTTACATTTCTAAATGTAGCATATAAGACTTTTCAATCGTTTAGTACTGTAGAGAATAGTCCAGTAGATTTAATGTAATCCCTACAATCTGTATATTTCGAAATTATATTAACAAAGATTTAACAAAACATATTGTTGTAGATCTAAAGAGTTTCAAAGCTTGAACATTTTCATTTCCAGTACCCTACAATTAAGTTCTTACAAAAAACCATTTTTTTGACATTTTAATTTATAAAATAAATTTACTATAATACACTCGACGAAATATTGTGTACGTCAATAAGAACATGAGTAAACCCCAACAGCACACTCTCCGTCGATTTGGCAATGATGCGCTACCGGATGCCTACTTAACCACGGAAGCCAATCTCGACACAGATCAGCTCCTCTTTTTTTTCTTCTCTCCTCACACCCCATCGCGACAACGCGCGTTGCGCAAGAATGTCAAGAGACCTCACGCGGAGCCTTATCTGTAGAAACAGCCTCGGTCTGCAATGCAAACCGCTTCGATCGCCTTCCACACACTGCATTCGCAGTGCACGCCGCGTTAACAAGCAGGCAGCGAGCGAAGAGGAAGCAGACGAAGAAAGACGAGCACGTCCGCTGGCGAAGAAGCTGGACGTGCGGTAATTACCTCCTTGCAATTCACCTTCCCGGAGTGACCCGGCGATCCGCTTTCTTTGTTTGGCTTCCCATTAATGGAGTCCGAAGTACGGCAAAGAGATGCTTCGTCGATGAGGTCGGTGAAGAGGATATACGTAGAATGATATCAGTGATATACAGATACACATTGGTAGAGTAAATAATAGTAACTTCTTTTTCAATATAACCTGGTTTCTATTAATAAAATGTCATAGTTAAGTAACAGTTAAGAAATAAGTCATAAGTCATAGTTAATTGGTAAGTAAAATGTTAATATAATAAATAAAATAAAACTGTAATAGTAATAAGCACATTAGGGGGGGGAGGTAAGGGGGGATCGAAAAAAAAAATAAGGGCAGAGGCGTTGGTGCGGACGATCTTCTGTGGCGCTGTTTGATTTCAGGTGCTGAGGAGGCCAAGCACTGGAAGGAGACGGCGGGACGCCCACGCCAGAAAATAAAATAGCTAAAATAAACGTCGAATAGATTAGAATGTACTCGGCTTCTGACGGCAGGTTTTTCCCCCTTCAGGGGTTTTTTCCTGAGCCGTACCTTATGGTCTCTTTTCCGCGGCTTTGATGCGATGGAGAGACCATTTGGGGTGAATACCAGAATTCGAAAGATTAGAACGCGAAAGGATGTAGGTATTGTAATGGCTTAAAGGCCTTCGGCCTAGCCACATAGGATCAAGTTAACTAATTTTGTCTGTAATAATTACCTATTAAATAAAATAAATAATTAATAAAATGTTGTTATATGTAACGCAACGCAATACGACGAAAGATAAACGTTACCGTATTTCCTACAGATCGTCAGTAACCGAAGAAACATGCTGTAGCCATTCTTTTAAATTTCTAGCCCGTATCTCGTTTCACTCGATGGAGCAACAAAAGCCTTTTAGACAGGAACGTACATGTAGATGTGAAGTCTACCCACAATGGACGGAGGTGGCTCCCGAATGAAAATGGTCCAGAAATGGTATTCCGGGCATACGTCCAAAACATGCCCATGCTCCTTACGATCAAGAGAATACCCTTTGGTTGTCCATTCCTATTCTCAGCATGATTGGTGTCAAATCTTTCACTCTGCGACACTGAGAAGAATAACAAACAACACCAACTGTACTGTGCTATGCCACTGTACCATGCCAAAGGAACGAAAGCTGTTTTCAATCTTCTTTTCACAAGGAAAAACAGTTGGAAAGTTCGAGTACATGCGTGTGGGATAATTTTTGCATGATGGCAAATTGCTTCCCGATGAATGTCATGTATAGTTTTCACATATAGATAGTTAATATGAGTGTATCTGTATTACGCTCCTCTTTACCTTTACAAATTACCTCATTACTCATTTCCTTACCTCATTACAAATATGGTTAATTACACGCGGAACGATTGATGGAAGAAAGTTTTTATTGCATGTTTTCACTAGTCATCCTCTTTTCCGTATTCAACAAGGACGAGAAGCAACCTCTGCGGCGAGAGAAAAAGACAACAAAAGAGAAGCAGCAGAGCCGCTCTACAAGTGTTAATTGTCCTCTCACATTTGCCATTCGCCTTCTCCAAGTGCCCTCGCGGCTTCCCTTTGCAAGAGCAATTTCCGCCAGTGGACGTCGGGGGGCGACTGACTGACGCTTTCCCTCAAGCAAAACTAACTCTGAGATTCTCTTTTTTTAAGAATTCGTAATCCTTTACTTCTTATGAAGAATTAAATTAGCATGGCTAAACGTTTGGAGCCTCTCCTTCATGATAAACCTCAAAATCAAAAAGGTATTAATGCACGTGTGCAGCTTGTCTGTATTGATTTATGGATTACGAACATGGTCATAAACAGTATAGCAAATAAAATGGGTACAACGATGCCAAAGGAAAATGGAACGAAAGATGTTAAACATTTTGCATTTAGACGAAATACATCTACAGAAATTAGGAAAAAGACCAAAATCAAGGATGCAGTACAGCAAGCCAGAGTGAGAAAAAGGCTTTGGAGAGGACACATCATAAGACAGGACCAAAAGCGATGGGCGTACACTACAACTCTTCAATTTTCTAACACATTGGTAATATAGGAAAATATATTTTAACAAAAATCAATGATATTTTGCCGTACATTGTTGATTTCCTTTTCTAGTGGTTAATTCTCTGAGTTCATTCACGGCATTCCATTACGTCCTGACACACTGGTTAAAATCCCTGCTTTAGGAACCCCGAAAACATGCCAGCAGGGTCGAACTGCCGACCCAATTTGTTGCAGCAGAGCTGTACTCCTGGCCCACCGGACCATCTGATCGACGCCAATTTACATCTGACTCACTTTATGGAGTTAAGAAATGGCACTTCAATTTTGATCGCCCAGATTTTTCTCTTCTACGTTCTCCGCAGTTAGTGACACCCAGTACACCTGTAGTAAAGATCTTTATTGATGAATTATGCCCCATTACCCACTAGGAACACGTCTATAAAAGCCATTAACGTAATGTCTTTTGGTAGCCGTAAAAGGAATACATACAACACTGGTCGTTAACAGTTAGGTCATTTAACCGTTCACGAAATACATCGGTTCCGCTAGTAGTTTCGTACAATTATTTACACGCGCATTAAAACCGACGAGTGACTTATTTGGGTCGTAACTTAAATCTTTGTAACTCGCCGCATAAAGAATGTATTGACAGCTTCGGTGGTTTCCTCAGGCATCTGTCTTTGGCAGCTAGACTTGCGGCCGCTTTGTCCTTCTAATAAAGAAATTGTTGGCCTCGACCTTTGAAGCCTAACGAACCTTTAGAGCTCCTTGATTGACTAGTAATTAATGAACTAACGTTTCATGAACTTGTTGATAAATTGCACAAGTACATTTACGAGTTCGTAGATGGTTTGGGTCATGGTGTTGAAAGCTACAAGAGCCTAACATGTGCTATCTTGAATGTAAATCAGTTGTTATCTGCTTTAAACTTAAAAGCACTACGATCTCCCTGCTAACTAAAACTAATTAAACAACTTAAATTACTGAATGGTATGTTTCTTTACCCTTTATTTCAGAGTCAAATACATTTGTTACACTGTAAGAAGGTCAAATCATAGGAAACATTTACAGGGCGGAACACATATCCCACGTAATTGCCTTTCCTAGGTGGTGACAATTGAGTGTCAAATAATGAGTAGCACATCAGGTCTAAGAAACCGTTTAAAGAATTGATTGTCTCGGTAAGTAAGTGGTTGCAGCAACTGCTCAACTTAAATCAGGAGTTTTAGTTCCCTGATATGGGTGACGTTTCTTTGAACAATTGGAATTCCTAAAATGCATTTCGCTCCGAAGGATAAGGTCACTGTGTAGGAAAATTTACAGTACGGAACATATTTCCGACGTAATTAATTCTCCTAAATTGTGACGGTTCGGACAATTGGAAAATGTTTACATATTTGAAATTATAACGCCATACTAACTCATAGTAGTGGTACAGGTCGTGGGTAAAACATGGTTTGGATGCTTAAAGAGGCTTATCAATGAAGTGTAAATTCTGAATATGAGAGAATAAGCAACGACATCGAGGCTTGAAAATGCAAAAAGTTCTGGCCAAATACAAGCTGCAACAAAATAGAAAAATTACAAACTAGAAAAACTTTCTAAAGATTTTTCTAAGGCAGAACGCCAAAAGAATTAGTAATTGCTAATATTATGAGAAATACGCTGATGTGTTGTTCCGCATGGAAAGAATCACTCTGGACATGTAAAAGTTAATTTAAAATGTAGATATGTAGTGGAAATTTGCAGCATACCAAACTTGCGCTTCTTTTAGTGTCACTAATTATTCAAAAGTCCTCATTTTTTAAACAAAGTACGTAATTGACATCGTTTTAAGTTCTGTAATTCAAGAATAAAATGTCTTGAGAAAAAAGTGGCTAGTTTAATTTTGGAAAATAAATTTTTAATTTTCATAATTTCATAGACTGTATTGCAAATCGTAACTATTCCATTTTTGTACTCGTAAATGTATATTCTTCTATTCATGGAATAAAAAAGTTACAGATATTTTTCAGAATTAAAAAAAAAGTGACAAGTGACATGTAATGTACACCCAATACTTTAAACACCTCAATTATCCACGGAACGCCACTAGATCTACTCCTGGCGTATTTACTATGTTTCAGCTCAAGAGAATCTAATCTCACAGAGTTAAGCGTGAAAAGTACGTATATAAATCCAAACACACATACAAACATAGATAGTCATGCCAATTTTCGGATACAAATTACTTATATCTTCTCGTGACCTGCACTCAGTCTTGAAACAGGACTAATAGACTTTCATCCTGACGTATATGCGTAGTTACAGTTCAAAAGATCCTTAATTACGGATTCTACTACAGAAAATTGGAGATCGTATTGTGGACGTGATCCAAATACTGTTCCTCCCTACACTACAGCAGAGGACGTAAAAGTAAAAAAGAAATAGAAACTTACAAATGTGCATACGAACTGGTTGTGTTGGCAGAATTACCGCAAGTGACAAAGTGTTTTGCTAGTTGATCACAATAGCGAGGAAATAGGCATAAAAGGTAATAATTTGTTAATTACATGGGTGTTAACAACCTAATACAGTGAATGTATGACAATTGCGGGAAAGATATGGAACCAGTTTTAATAATATTAAAAATATAATAATAATGATAATAATAACAATAATAATAAAAGTAATAATAATACTCATCACTGTGCAGTCTTGATGAAAGATCAATAAAGGATTGAAACGAAAATTATAGAATGTAAGTTGTTTTAATTGAATTCCTCACTTACTTTCCATGTTCGCCAACTTAGCAATTGAAGCGCCCTAATGCCGGTTTTGTGTGTGCCGCAGGTGCTGTGTTGGCTGCTGGCGCGCCCCGCCCTGGGGCTACCTGTGCGTCCCGGCGGCGGAGGCGTCGCTGGCGTCGGCGGCGTCGCGCAGGCCCCGGCGCGCCGACCTGGAGGAGTCAGCCAGCGGAGACGACCTCATCTCCGGGAGTGACTTCCTCTCCGTCTTCATCGGCGCCCGCGGCCCCGCAGCGCTCCGGCGCTGCGCGCCCCGCCCCCCGGCGACGAGCCCGCAGCAGAACCCTCGGCGCGTTCGGCGCCGCCTCATCCCCAAACCAAGTCCAAGACCGCAACGCCCAACACGCCGCACGTGCGCCGTCCCCTCCGCCTGCCGCCCCGCCCCTCCGCCCCGCCCCCGCCCACCACCGGCCGCTTGCCCGCCCCAAACGCCGGCGGGCCGACCTCTCCTTCGATCGACCGGCATCCAGCACGATCCTCTGCGGAGGCTTCCGCGCGAATTGCGCATAGTCCGAACCGAACATGGACCTCCACGCGGAGAGTCTGATAAAAACAACCCTTTGTACGAAACTACCAGTCAAGACACGTCAGAGTATCAACTCACATACCGCCTAACAGAAGACACGGCTACCAATTCCGACTGCGATGCGCAAACGACGTCCCGAGACGATTTACTGGATCTGGCCGTGTCCGACGGCGAGGCAGAACAACCTGCCGCAAACAGATGTGACTGTCCATCACAGAAATCGTGACGTCGAAAGAAGAAATCGTTACAGAACCCCACTAATGTTGTTTCAAGCCAAGAAAGCCAAGAACACGAAGCCAGGCGTCCGTCAGTTATCAACTTGCCGTAGAGCCCAAGGAACACCCCCGTGAAGGCGCCTGTGGACGACATCCCAGACTCCGTCGCCGTCACCGCTCCAGCGTCGTAGGAATCGCCGCTTGGACCATCAGGTGGTAGCAGCAGCAACATCAACCCCCCACCACCGCCGCCACCGGTTCAGCAGGTGGTCTCGGTGCGTGTGTTCCTCATCGGTGGTACAGGGTCCGTCACCAGCACCCATTTTGCGAAGGCGAAGGCCCAATCCAGCGTCACCAAGCACGACGGGCTGGCGCAGACCCCAGCAGCGCCGGGCGTCAGAGGAGGACATGCAGCGGCAGTTCGAAGCGGACACCAACTCGTTGTCGGACAGTCGCGCCGGCGCTCCCCAGAATCCACTGCCGTGCCGTCCAGGAGTCGGAACTGGAACCCCCGCAGGCGCCGCCGCCGGCTCTGGTCACAGGAGGAGCAGCCCACCAACATCGCGGTCCAGCGCGCGAGTTCAGCGTGGAGGAATCCTCCCGTCCTCGTCCGAAGCTGTCCCCCGCGCCGGGACGACCCCTCCGTCCTCAAGACGGTCGCCCCGCGTGGTGGAGGTGACGCGCAACTCGCAGAGCGCGCCGGTCAGCTACCACACCAGCGTCTCTCCGCCAACGTGGCAAGCCGCGTGCAGTTCTACAGGCGGCCGCCCAGCTACCACCGCGAGATGCCGTCCAAACGTGGCCGAGTCGATTCGCACGTCCGTCGTCAGTGCACCGCAGCGTAGGGCGGCAGCAGCCGCCCCAAGTAACGAGCACGTGTCCGGCGGCCGACTGGGCGGCACCAGCGAGGAGGCGATCGAGAGTCGCATGGGGCGGGTACGGCACCCCCGCATCGCGAGTGCGGCATCTCCGGCCCGCACGAGCGCCGTCAGCTCACTTCGGAGGTGCGCTCGTCCCACCCGAGGCGGCGGCGGCGCGCGAACGGCCCAACGCCCTACCCGCGACAGAAGAGCTTCCGCCCGCGCACACCCGAGCGCAACTACGAGCGTGCGGAACGCAACTTCGCCCAACCCGAACGCCAACTACGCCAGACGGAGCGCAGCTATGCGCAACCCGAACGCAACTTCGCGCAGACGGAGCGCACCTACGCGCTAGCCCGAGGCGACGTAACTCGCTGCCCGAGCGCAACTACGAGGTTGGACGAGGCGGTGAAGCGTGATGAGCACGGGCGCGCGCACGGCGTGCATGCCGACATGCGCCCTTCGCCCGCGCCGCCGCCGCCGCAGCCCGCGTCCAGCAGCCGCAGGTGCCGCGGCCCACGCACGCCGCTGCCCGTCTGTGGAGCGCGCGCCGGGCGTGCTGGACACGTCGCAGGCCGCGACCTGCCCAAACCACAAGTTCGGCTACGTGGTGGAAGGGCGCAACTACCGCAGTACCGACGTGGAGGAGCGAAGCCCGACGGGTTCACTCGTGGGGAGTACGGCGTGGGAGCCACGACGACGGCACGCTGCGCGCGTCGCGCTACACGCGGACGGCAAACACAACCACAGCTCAATCTACGAAGCGATCGTCAAGTTCCCTGTCGCTGTAAGGGCGGCTCGCCACGCCCTCCCGCGACGCCGCCACGCGTCCTTCGGCCGGTCGATCTTCCCTGCAGCGCGTCCTGCTGTGGGGGCGTCTTCCTCTCGAACCGGAGACGCGCCACCACGCGCGATCTTGCCATCGGCGCAGTCCAGCGGGGAGGGTCGACGGAGCGGGAAGGAGGACCGAGCGGGCGAGCGCTCAATCCGCGCGATTGGATCGCGAGTTGCCAGCTGCGCGCGCCCAGATGCATCGGCTGTGATGGAGGGCCGCGCGTGGCAGAGCTCCCGCCCCTCCCCTCCCCCGCCGCCCAGCCCCGCCTCGCTGCCCCGTTCCCACTGCCCGCCGCCGCCCGCTGCCGCGATGACTGGCTGCACATGCCCCCGCGCGCGCGCCCGTCGCCCTTGGGCGATAGGGAATTGCGGCCTCACATTCTGTTGTGCTCTGAGTGAAGTTCTACATGCCAAATTGAAAAATAAAATCGACTTTTATTACTTGAATTTATTTTTGTATTTTATTTATCGCTTACTTAAATTTATTTTTGGAAACTTTGAGTTAATTTAGTCTCGGAAATTTATTATTATTAAATCAAAAATTATAATAATTTTCAAGTACTCGTCATGGAAGGATGATATAAAAGTCATAACGTGGGCATTTCTTTAAGAACCTCAATACTCCCATTGTTAAAGAACCGGATAATTAAATAAATTGCAATGAGTTTTGTGAAACTAAATCATTCTGTGAAAACAAAAACAAAAATTGCATATTAATCAACACATGTAGAGTGATACATTCCAACTTTTGTCTTTAAAAATCTCTTCTAGGAAACTCTTATCGCTCTACAAAAAGCTGCTCAAAATATATACATAATTTATTGACTAAACACATAATTTATTCCTTTTGTGGAAACCAATATTAGTGAGATAATAATGAAAACCCTGTATTAAGAAAAGAACAAAGGGAATAGCACTTCAGTATTACCTTTAGTTCAATTCAAATAGAAACACATGGAATGCATACGCGAGACTACTTCAAGTGATTAGCACTTTTTCTTGAGCAGTGTTTATTCATCAATTGAAAAAAAAACGCTGAATTCCTAGGAGAGGAGAAATGTTCACCCAGAGCACCGACACGTGAAGTCCCTGTTCCCGTCAGCCAGGATGCGAGCGCGCGTCCCGGCGGGCATGCGCTCCCCTCGTCGCCGCAGCATCGGCCCGCCCACTAACCCGCTCCCCCGCTCCCCCGCTCACCCGGCTTCAATGCTCACCCGGCCTCCTGACGCTCCGCCCCACGGCTCCTCCGATCACCACCACCGCCCGCCCTCGGCCCCCGACATCACCCGACGACCCTTGTGGAACTCCATCTCGACCGCGTTTGCCGCACGCGATGGGCTTCAGACGTAGTGGGAGTTGGACGATTGAAACAATGTGCGTTGTGATGAAAGTGTTGGTTGGGTTGATGCCTCTGCAAGACAAGCGGGAGTTCCTTTATTGTCATTCGTGTTGCTCTCTCTGCTTCAGTGTCGGAGGAGAAGACGTCGTCAGTTGATATTTATGTACTGAAAAGACTGCTACTGTTGTTCCATGAGCTCGACTTCTGAGGAAAATGCGCTTTTTTGCATCAGACCAATTTCCGAAAATAGAAAAACCACATGGTGAAAAGACTAGAAATATGTCTTCTGTTGGTGCCATCGTAAGAGAATGGACAGTGGTTCATGCTCGGCTAAGTATTTTTGTACCAGTTTTATAATTCCCGGTTTGATCTTCTCTGTGATGTTTTTCAATACTCTTGAAGTGAGTACGTGCACTAGGCGTGGACATAAAATATTGTTTCTGCACAAGAAAATAAGAGTGTGTTTGATAATGCGTCAACGAATGCAGACTTCCCAAGCCACGAAGTTCTTCTGTTTAATCGACAGGTGCGAACTGAGAGGACTTCCATAGGATAAAACCTTCTTCAGTAATTCCCAAGTTAGCAATTTTTTACACATAGTTTGCCATGTTATGTGATTTTTGCCATGTAAAATGTTTTGATGTTTATGTTCTCGGTTTGTTTCAAAATAGTTTCGCTGTTAATGGAAGTCATTTTCTACTTACGCTTATTTGTAATGTACATGGTTGATTGTTACTACAGCCATTCGAGTCAGTTTATGTTACAAGTTATTGTGTCATGACAACTTTATTCATGAAATATGTATGTTTTAAGTCCTAACAAACTGAAATGTTTTTCCCACCATACAGTTAGTGAACTTTAAGTTCATATGTTTTTCTAATTATACTTTTCTTAGAAACATATTGTTCCGTAAACTTTGCTTTATACTTATTGCAGTTCTTCATGCTAGGACAAGTGTAAGTGCTCGTAATGCTGACTTGTAGGCGTGAATGAACCCTCTCTAGTAATTTAGATACGTATATTACAGTACATGTTTACTTTTTTCCTCAGAAACTCTCCGTACACTGTACTTCCTTTTGCTTGACGCATTAAAATTGACAGGATTGTTATGCTAGCCATTTAATGGATTTTTCAAGTAAGCAATAAAGCATTTTTGTAAAGAAATTACTTGTGATTTTGTTTTATTTCCTTCAATACTATCCTACTTTGTTTCTTACATTTTGATTTACATAATACATTCTTAGTTGGTGGAGATGTATTGAAAATTGATCAACTTGCACCAACTACTGAAGTTCACTATCTACAAAATCTCCAGAATAACTTATGCTTCATGACAATAGTTTCCAATTATATTCACATTACTGAAAACTACTCTGTGTAGAATGAATGCACATTCGAGTAATAAATAATTGGTTCATTATTTTTCTTAATGCTGTAATTGTCATAGATTTTGTCAGTGATTTATAATTAATAGTTAACTCCTTACTAGTATTTGAAAATGTCTTAGAAGATTATTTTAGTGGATTTTGAGATTTTATTGTTTTATTGTAAATTAAAGTAAATATATTTCTCACAGAACTAAAATATTTACAGTGTGTGAATAATTCTTCCGTGTAATGATCTTGCTTCATTGCGTTAAATGATGAATTGGAAAATTCTATAATCTTTAATACAAAACACGTAACAATTTGATGTTTTATTCATGCGTGAAAAATTAATATATACTAATTATTCTGTAAACAATAGACCTCGCTAAGGAAAAAGAAACTTAACATACATACATACATACGTACACACAGACATATATACTTACTTTCCTAGGTCATTACAACATAAAAGAAAGTTCATACCATGTTCGAAGAAAATCGAACAACACATTTCCTCTCGTCAACCCAATTTTCAGGCAAAATCCCGAATGGTCATTTTAAAAGATATTGCTATGCTCGATCAACTAGACGAGCACTTAAAATTAAAACTGAAAATGATATTTATGGAAAATATTTTTACAATACATTTTAAATCCTTTTTAAAGATATTACGTTGTAAGTGGCTTTTTTATTTAGGAAATATGTCATTCAATAAAATTCTGAGGAATGTCGGGTTCATACAAAATTCTAAAGGAGCACTTACAACAACCAAAATTAGAAAATTCGAATTGTTTCTTATAATTGTATTGCACCTAACTCAACATGATTGACACATTGTTGTGTTTTTGCATTATTAATTTTACAATGGTGTTTCAAAAGATTGGAGGATTCAAGAATCTAATTCTGATTGGAAACCTCAATAGGATTTGGTTAGGATTCCCATTTGAGAAACTGTGTACACTTGTACAAACAGAGGGAGTCATCAGAAGTGTGAAGACTGGCAGACTACTTCAAATTCCGGTCCTGCAGTTGCGATGTGGGATTTATTTTAACTACTCCAACTTCTTCCAGTGCAGGACGTCAGGAAGTCATATTTTCTGCTGAGGTCGGAGAAATAAATAACGACCTCCTGCCTGCCCACCGCGTAGTTTGTTGCCGGAGCTTGACTCAGAGGTTCGTGATCGGAGCGGTGTGAAGGCCTGGGAGAGCACTGGGGGAATCGTGTTGTCAGAGACTGTTTAAGACTCTGCGTGTCCCAGTTCATTACTAATCGGAGAGAGATCATTGTCAAGAACGAATATCTTGTTTTTAAGAATACTTGTGGCCGAATAACTCTTACAGGAAAACAACAACAATAATATTTGAAATTAGAAAGATGTGTGGAATATATATTGTTCTATTTTCATCAGTAATTGTGCTATTTGTTTCACATATTCAATTATTTTATATTCTTCTGCAAATCCAAAACAGACTTATATATTTAAGATAAATATTTCTCCAATTTTCTTTCCGTCAGATGATTTAATTAAAAATGTGTAGTTTTCTGGTATCACTTGAAGTCATCCAGAAGGAAAATATTGAACAAAATAAAAAATAACTAATATTTCTTTCTTTCTCTCTTACTCTCACTCACTCTCTCACTCACTTTACTCACTCACTCGCTCTCTACTCACTCTCTCACTCAATCACTCTTTTCCTACCTCTCCCTTTTTATCTCTTTCTTTCACTCTTTTTGCTCTCTCTCTCTCTCTCTTTCACTCTTTTTGCTCTCTCTCTCTCACTCTTTTTGCTCTCACACCTGTTCTCTTTCACTATTTTTCTCTCTCCCTATTTTCTTTTCTCATTCTTCTCCTCTCTCTCTCCTCTCCCTTTTTTCTCTTTCTCTCTCTCTTTTTCTATCTTGCTTTTTCTGTCTTTCTCACTCTAGCAGACGCTTAACATCTAACGAGATAATAAGTCGGAAAAGGAGGGGAGGGGACGAAGGGAAGGGCGAAAGGGAAAAGATGTGTGAGCCACGCTAACAACAAATGAAGGGCTCTGCTGTATGTTGTCCTACGCCACATTTTCATAAACGTTAGGATACTTTTCTAACGTATTTACAACAATGATTATTACCTTTTGTGTAAATATTGAGATGCCAGTATAACAAATATCACCTTATTACAAAACCATTTGTTCTTTGCTGTTTTCTCTGTGGCGAGGAACGTCCCCTATTTATAGTATTATTTTTCAGAATGAACTCGTACTGGCAAAGGACAATCTCGAGCCCTTGGAATAATAATAATAATAATAATAATAATAATAATAATAATAATAATAATAATAATAATATATTCTTTATTCACAGTTCTCGTATTTTACAGTAACCATATATACAAATCAAAGCATCATTACACATAAATACTAGGCCTATAGTAATTATAAGACAATAATGCATATTATAGGTAAAAACGTTACTACATAATTATAAGCTTCCAACATTTCTCTAAAAAATAAAAAGTGCATTAATTTTTGTTTCTAAATATTATATGCACTCGTGAATACTCTGGCCATAGAACACGTGTTAATTAAGACAGCCTTCTGGGACTTATTGATTTCATATTTAATGATGCACAGTTCTTCCAGTGTCTTGACAGCGTTTTGTCACAACTCAAATGACTGACAATATCCAATGATTGTTTTCGCATTTTGCAGAGACCATTTCTCCTCCTTGACATCGACCAATCATCTGTATTTTTCGCCTGGTGGGTTCTCATGATGTTATTAGTGTTTATCACAGCGAAGACTACAAAGCTACCTATTGAATACCTTGTCCCAAATGGTGGTATCAGGCTTGTGATGGACTTACAGTAATGTGTAGCATTCTGAGGGGGCCGTACCAGGATCTTTAACTATGTGTTTGAGATATTTTTACTTTCTCGCTACTATTTATACAGTATAGAGAAAACATTATAATACTGCAAAATAACGGAGAAATTTCGGAAGAAAAACTCTTATTGCAGTGTCGTAACGAAAAAGTGAACAAATCATGTCCTTGCATATAGTTTCTTTCTCTATGTTTTGTGGGTTCTTGATATTGAAAAATTGATTGACGGCAAAACGTTCAACCGAATTTCTCTCAAACTGATATTATTGCCCAATCGATATGATGGCCCCCATGTGAAAAATGTTATGTACGATATAAAATTGAGCTCGTTTTTATATCCATATAACCTCCATATAACAATCAATTTAAAAAAAGTTAAATTAATTTTGAAGCCTGTGTTATTCAGAATGTCATTGTGTGTCCGCGGTCTGAATTCATGTGTCGCCTTCTTTTCCGTTGCATTTGCTCTGGAATGAATTGAACGCCGATGTAAGCTACTTTTGCACAAGTACCTGTTGAAATGATTATTATTCTAGACGTAAAGCATTTGTGGCCATGGAAATCGATTAAACAAATCGCCGGAATATCTCAGCATTCTATATGATGATGAATATAATTTCTTTTTTCTTTTGTATTAATCGGAAGAATGTGCGGTCTACAATTTTCTTCAGATGTAGTCATAAGTTACCTTGCGACCAAGTTGTGGCCGAAGCAAAGACCTCGCAGGCAATCCAGTCAATCCGGTTTCTGGGAGCGATCGAAGGTACTTCTCGACTGCAAGGCAAAAGTCGTACGTAATCGTCAGACCTCGTTTCTAGGAATTCACCATTATCCACTGATTGTTGAGTTGCGTGTTCGTAAGATATTTCTTTTCAATGTTCGAAATGTTTGTTTCACTTCCAAGGTTATAGCGGTGGTCTTGAAAATATCGTTGCTACGCATTTCTTCCCACATGGAAAAAAGTATGAATTCTCAACGCAGTAACTAGAAAATATGTCGGTTGTTAGTTATGAACGAGGTAAAGAAAACCACATGAGTAAAGTTTGATAGAACGTCATTCAGAAAAAATGTTCGCTCTAACAGGAAAATAAAAGAATACTATACACCTGCAGTTGCACAAATTCTACTTAATAACACCACACAAATGTTTTTCCAAAAAGAAGCACACTCTTCTAAAAAAGGTAAATACCATTGTATAACAATGCAATGAATAAAATATTTTAACAAAGACTTATTGCAAGGCTATGGTAACGAAAGAGTGGATGAATCCAGTTGATAAGTATACAAAAAATCCTTTAAAACTTGGTGTAGCCAACATCCATGTTGTGCAGATCCTTGATACCGAAAAATCGATTAATGGCAAAACGTCGATCCGTCCGACCGAGGTCAACGCAAACCGCTAACTCCTAAAACATTCTGCGGATTTTCTCAAAAAATTGATGTTCCCCGATCGGCGAACTTGCGGCTTTGGAAGGTTTAAAAGTATTTTTTTGAAATGTATTTTTCACATGAAGCGATCATTTATGTTGTATGCGCCAGCCCGAGTTTGATTCATACAGCGTTTCTTCAGAGTAGTTGTATGGTATGAGTGACGGCAAGTTAACACTATGGGTTCGAGTTAGGGTCTCGGATCGGAAAAATGTTTGCTGATTGAAGGCACTTTTGCAGCTGTATCTAGTAGTATAATATAGCGGAGCAGTTATAAATAACGCGGGAAAGTATGTTATTTTGTAGCACCACTGCTTCAATCAATATGTCCGTTCTTTTGCTGTATTCAATTTATTTCTGAAAATAAAAGTGATAAAGTAAGAATATATACTGCATAACGTAATAATAATTATAAAAATACAAACAATATTTCATTTTCAAAATGCCTTTATTGTTGAATTCTGTATGTCTCAGTACATCGTGTCATAATGACACGTTTTCGAGAAAATACAGTTTTTGTCAATATAACACAGACTATTCGTAAGCGCATAATTTCCCCAAAAATGTTTCATTATTAAGCACTTATTTCATCAATTATCATCGTGGGTGTGTAAGGGAAAAAAGAGGATACAAAACACAGGAGTGATGCAGACACCATTATTGGCAAAGTAATTCTGTGTAATTAATTGTAAGTGGGAGAAGATCGAATAGGTTTAATTTACAATAACAAACGTTTACAGTTTAAATTAAATAAATACTGGGAAACAAATGACGAAACAAAACAAACCATACTATATTTGACAATGACCTCTTAAAAGTATGTATTGTAAGATCTCTCTAAATATGAGAATTTATTCAGAAGTGCTAGAAGGATTTGCAAGGGATATTCTTGAATAACTTTCCTTAAAGACATAATTCAAAGAACACTGAGTTCGCAATTCTCTAACGAAGCTGCAGGGGTGCCCGATATTCATATTCCAAGTAGCATTGAATGAAGGTTAACTTGTGCGGTTAGACAGAGACTTTTCACCCCTTCAGACGGAGCAAATATTATTTAGGAAGGGGAGTATTTAAACTATGTGTAATAGGCCGGTAACCTACTTGATTTACAGATAGACTGGATATAGGGACACCGAAGCACGTTTTTTTAACGAATATGTTTTTTTAAAGAATCTATTTTAATGTATCTTTATTTTAACTTGCATCTTGAAATGATCTTTCACAAAATTGAAGTCAGAATTAAATGTCGAAAAGAATATTTGTAAATGGTTGAAAATACAGCAAAACAAAAAAGCTTAGGATAGAAGAGATAATGGAGCTAAAAAATTAAAAAGCAATGGAAATGGATTGGGCTATAAAATACATTAATTTTGAATATAAATAATAGTATTGGATAAAGGATATTAAAACTTTTAGAGGGAAATACATATATTCTGAGAATATTGTTTGAATAGCGTGACAGAGAATAGCAGAATAGAAACATTTTTAGTATGTAGTAGTTATTATTGTAGTAGTACATTTTCTACTGATGTAATGTGAAGAAGATCAAAAGCCGCATACACGAAGACAGATTATGCAAACGTGAAATGCAAAACAAGCGCTTATTGGGACACGTCTGTACTGTGCTACGTCGTAGCATACATGAGAAAGACGCATTCTTTTATATTATTCACTTCTCATAAGTAGACAAAGCATTCAAGAAAACAGTGAAAATCAATAGCGTTCAGAAAACAAATGTTATTTCTTAACTTTTCATCTGAAATTCTAGCTGTTCCTGAAAATTTATTACTAGTGACTCTTAAATTATAATATTTTTTGCAAATTTAATGCTAATGATAAAGTACATTAAAATACATTTCCCTTCAACTTCGTGTTTCCACGGAAATATTCTTAATAATAAATAATAAGCCATTAATATTAAATTAAAAGTGCGCAACTTTTCTAGAGTAAAAAAATATGGCGATTTTGTAAATCCTTTTGCTCATTCAATCAACCAATTATTTACTCCTTGTTAATTAATTCTTTCATTTTTCATACACTGGTTTGTGTCATTTATTTCTTTCGCTTAGTTCGTTTTTCTTTCGTTCGTTTTTCATTCGATCTTTCGTGCAGTAGAGTTCATTCATTCATGCATTCATTCATTTACTATTTGTCCATTCTTTCGCACTTAATGTGATCAATCATTTCATTATTTTGTCATTCATTTCACAATTTACTCATCATTTCTTTCATTTCCTCTACGTTGATCGTTATTCAACTCGTGCATAGAATACACACATTTTCCGTCATTCGACCATTGGATTTTTCATTCATCACTCCTCTATTTGCTGATTCGTTTATTCCCTTTTTTTTGATAAATTCGTTCATTTCGTCTTTCCTTTCTTTCTTTCTCTTCTGTTCATTCATTCGTTCTCTCATTTATTTATTAATGCATTCATCCGTTTGCTCGCTCAGGGGCGCTGTAGAGTACGAGGAAGAACGCAGAGAAGCGAGGCGAAGCCAAGCGAGGCGAAGCAACGCGAAGCGAGGCGAAGCGACGCGACGCGAGGCGAAGCGAGGCGAAGCGAGGTGAAGCGAGGCGAAGCGAGGCGAAGCGAGGCGAAGCGAGGCGAAGCGAGGCGAAGCGAAGCAACGTGAAGCGAGGCGAAGCGAAGCAACGTGAAGCGAGGCGAGGGGCCTAGGCGTTGGGCTGCAGCGCGGGGTCGGGCAGGCAGTCGCAGGTGACGTTGACGAGCTGGCGCTCCACGGTCCAGCCCTCGGCGAGGGCGCGGGGCAGGCCGGCGCGGGGCGCCTCGTTGGGCAGGAGCGGGCGCAGGGCGTCCACGTAGCCCTGGCGCGCGCGGCAGAAGGAGCCCGTCACGCCGCACGGCGCTCGCAGGCACGTCACCGACGCCACCGACGACGGGTAGTAGGACGAGCCCAGGTACCGCCACCCGGTCACCCTGCGCCCAAGCGCAAGCCCTTGCCACACAACCCGCTTCGACACCAACCTCGTTACACTCCCACACAGTGGCACGTGGAAGCCGTCATCCAATCGGGAGCTCCAATACCAAAACATCAAGTCGTAATGAAGCTCCCGAGTGGATGACAGCCCCCCTCTCGCCGTTCAGCTTGTGAACTTGAAGTGCCACTGACTTTATAGCTGAGTACAGTTGGTGCTCTTGGCTATTCGGAGGACCCCGCGTCAAAGGATGAATTCGACCAACTTGTCGAGGCTTTTCTCAGGGTTGGTTTGCAGGCCAGCCCCGAAGAAGACCACAACAGGATGGTTAAAAAAGTTTGTATCACAGCCTTTGACGCGGTTTCACTGCGACAACCAAGAGCACTGCCAAGACTATGGCCATAGAAGCCTACGACTTCACATATATCAAGTTACGTAACTAGTGAGGAAAATAAGTCTGGCATACGAATGAAATACTGACGGATTTGGCGATGATAGAAGCCAAGTCCAGACTTTTGAAATGAGAATGCCAAAAATACTTTCGTACGCTTATGCACGTTGCCAATTCATGGAAAATGCTATTTGATGTTATTTCATTCTCCTCTAACAAACAAAATTTCCGGCATAACTTTTCAAAGTTTTTTCTTCAATTATTCTATTTGAATACAGCAAAGCTTCCGTACTGTGCAAGCCAGGTTTTAATTAAATAATAATTTCATCATAATTTCTAAATTTTGAATGATCAAGAATTCGAAATAATTATTTAATTTTATTTTTCAGCTGTGCAATTAAAACGTTATTTATCGGATATCTTTCTTTTTACTGATGATATAAATACAAGAAAGGAGTCGATGAATGTCCCATTGTTTGCCTGTTGTCTGGTTTTCTTGTCCGTGCAGAGTTATTATTTAGAACTTAAACACTAAAACTCTTTATAAGCATGACGAATAAAATTCTCATGCATTCGTAATACTAAACTGCTATTAATTGAACAACCTGAGTGCACTGTTACACCAATAACGTAAGATTTTGTTTGCTTGTTGACCAACTCCACGCAACTTTTGTCGTTTCTTTTTTTTGTTTTTTTTCAAAAACGTTACAATTGTTATCTGATTACTGGTATTGCTTTTTATTATATTTTGTGAATAACAGAAACATTTTATTACTTATTATTACTTTCGTAAATTCGAACTTGTCGAGATCTAAGATCCATAATCTTAAAATTCTGCCACTGCCGCCAAGAAACGCGCCCCCCCCCCCGCAGGGCCAACCTAACTCAATAGAATGGCCTTACTAAAAATTTCCTCGTGGTAGTAGTCGAATTCGAAATAAGATTCGACATTGTAGTAGATCTTTTCCCTAAAATATTACTACGTAACTTAGAGAAAAGTGCATACGAATGAATTCATCTCGTCACGTTCTTTAGTATTAAAAACAAAGTTGTTGCGATATCTCATAAATTAAAAGCCATCTTATGTGCCCCTCACATACTTTCGTTTGAATTTAGCATCGGACCATCTGCAACGGTTCGCAGTGGCGATATTCGAAGGGAACACCTCCAGCGAACCACTCTGCCTAAGGCGGCCCCACACATTCAGTGATCTACTGCTCGCCCAATCCCGAACAGCTGAGATGTTCAGAGAGTGCTAGCTTCCTTTAATCGCCCCAAAAGACGGCCCACCACTCGCCGAATGACGAACGCGAGGAGCTGCCTTCAGGGGTACTCACGAGGCCTCCTTGCAGGAGCAGGGGCGGCAGTCGACGCCCTCGCTGGCGATGATCTGGTTGCGCTTGGCTGCGAGCAGCGCTGCGGCGGCGGCGGCGGCGGCGGTGGGGTCGGAGTCGAACGGCGCGGGGGCGAGGACGGGGCCGAGCGGTAGCTCCTCGCACAGGCGGGCGAGGCGCGCGACCGCCGCGGGCTGCAGCGCCGGGGGCGGGGCCGGGGCCAGCCACCCCGCCTGGGGCAGCCACCCGCGGCCCGCGGCCGCCTCGGCCGCCAGCAGCAGCAGCGCCAACACCGTCACCTGCGCACCGGACGCGTCATATCGATTATCGACTCCCGGCGGTGGCAGGATTTGCGACTCTCCCTTGCCAGCTAGGTCGAAGTCAGTCGCTGTCTGCAAGATTATTCTACCGACCGGCTGCTTTCTTCGGCGGAGTAGTACCTTAACAAACGGGCCGCTGACCTCGCGCCATCTCTCTTTCTTCTTCCTTGTCATACCCTCATCCCTTACACACACTAATACTAATATGCAGTACGCATGCCGGGAGCGGGCGGCAGCTTAGAGCTTAGAGTGGGAGATACCTGGTTGTGCAACCCCGCTAGCCGTCGGTAGGTCGGCGCCATACTCGGGAAAGTCCACCACCACTACCACCTCACGAACAAAAAACATGCACTACACTTACGCGACTAATGACCTGTGCAGTTGTCGCGCCTGGAATCACTAACTATCAATGAATGCATATGATTAGGCCTAATTTTTGACTGAGACGTGCTAGAGATTGTGTGTGGACGTTGACAAAATCTTGACACCACCTAGATCAAATTGAGACGCTGTCTGGAGGAGAATTGTACGAGTAGCGGCTAGCAGCTCTGATCAGTAGACATCCCTGCTTTCTTCGGTCAACGCCCGGCGAAAGCCGGAGCAGTACCCTAACAAAAGGGCCATGGACCGCGCGCGTTTTATCCTTCTCCGCTCCTCCCACGCACAGGCGCGTGCACACACACACACACACACATTATATACATGCATGTCGGGAGACTAGACGGGAGTTTAGAGCTTGTCTCGGCTGGGATTTGTGTCCCGCTGGTGGAAGGTGCCTACAATATCTGACCAGAAAGTGTTAGAATTTGAATGGGGACGGTGGCGGATTCTCGACTTATCTAAATCAAATTCAATCTGGTGTTTGGAGTGTTTGGAGAATTCTAACTGCCGGCTGCTCTAATCGGTAGATTTACCTGATTTCTCCGATCAGTGCCAGGCGAATGCTGGAGCAGTACGTTTACAAACGGGCCATGGTCCGCGTGCTATCTTTTCTTCCAATTTGGTGCTTGGATGGAATCACATGTGATAGTTACTCATGATATCTCCTACGCCTGTGACTTGGTTTCAATAGCAAATGGCCGTGAAAGGTGGGGATCTGTTGCTCGTTCCTATGGATACGAAGAAGAACGCGATGAAGAGAAGAATATACAGATGTTACATTTCAAATCGGTTTTGAATATATCTTGAAGAGTGTGTATTGTATCAATAAAAGTGACAAATGAAAGATGTTGGAAACATTTGAACGTAACCTTTTTTTTGCATTTCGTGATGGCCAACTTTGTTTCTCGGTTATCTGGAACTCACAAAAAACAAAATAAGCATAAAATCGTTACAGATGAGATTTTTTCAACATTTACGTATGAAATCGAAAAAATAAAAAAATATTCGAGATATTCCCAAAACCAGTTTTAAATGGAACACTTGGTGTAGCGCGCGGTCCGCGGTTTGAATGTTTTATCAACAAGATATTACAACATATACTAACAATAAGGAGGTATAACAAGCTATCTGTTATAGCAAATAAATATATGTAACTGTATGATAGTAAGAAAATTCTAGATAATTAACTCTAAAAGAGCTGTGCAAGGAAATATATTCGAGTTCTTTTCATTATGATTCTTTTGTGACTTTTACAATAAATCATACATCACACGAATCCGTTGCAATGGATATTCTTACTCCTTAGGTTGTGTAAGGGTATTTAACACGTACATTTAGCAAGATGATGATTTCTAGCAATGACATTTGTTGATTTTTGAGTCACTAACTTATCCTATTATTTTCAGGAAACGGTCCAGGAAAACCTCTTTTTTACAGATTTGCTCCAATCCGCGAGAATAATCTTCTTTAATTTACGTAGTATTAATTTATAGGCTTACCTCGTCTTTTAGAACCAATGTTATATGACTCATCAGTCAGATATTCAGATCGAAAAGTTCAAAAATATCATTTTCTATACAATATATAAATATTTTTTATTTTTAAACTCAAGAACTTTGACTTTGTTTTATAAATTTTAATATTTGATAACTCTAACATGGAAGATTTCTATAACAATTTACATACAAATTGTCATTACGATTACGAAAGCTGTTAAAAATGAAAATGGCTTTCATAAAAGACCCATTGTAATCGGCTTTCAATCATTCTGAGAAATAACCTCAAAACAAGATTCTAAATTGTCCTTGTCTTTGATTGAAGTTCTGATAGAAGGTAGCTATTAACCTATAACCAAGTTCCTTCAGAATATTAAATGAATGGACCACTCGTCGTTTTTCAGTTGTTGATTAGCTTCTGTCTAACTTATGAACATAATAAAGGTTTCTGTAGTCAGTGGAATTCAACTGATGTGGGTTGCATAACGGTCACTTGCTCGTTAATTTAATTACCCATTCCGAGAACTAATTGTAGACAGCTACCTACGGCGCTAAGCTTTCACTAAATTCTAAGACAATAATGTATGTCATGCTGCGAAAACGAGCGATTTATTTATTGAATCTGTCATTGATATGCAGATTCACTTATCAGTACACGCCATATAGTCTCATATACACCACCGAAATTAATTTCCCGTTGTTCATTAGCAATTCTGATCGAAAACATATCTGTCACGCCTGATATTCATAGTATTAATTTGAGGCATAATTAAGAATCGTAAATACGTTTTCGTGCTATTGCAAGAGTGATTCTGTCTAAAATAACTTAAAATATTTGCAATCATGTCATGTTTTTCAGAATTTCGTTATTTTTGAGGACTCAAAGAGCATTTTTAATGGAAATATCAGAATAAGCAGAGATTAGACTTAAGTGATTTTTTTTTTTCATTTCGATACATTTACTATATTACAGATGATCATGAAATATTAAGTACGACTAGAGTACAACTTACTGGTTTCAAAGCAATTACTCCGTCGTGTAATTTAAAATTGTTGTTATTATTAAAGAGCCGAAAACACCTGCAGTCACCGCGTTGAATTAAATTTTACAAAAGGTACCAATCGTCCGCATAGGTTCCGTTATACGAGATTGAAAAAAAAAACTGCAGTTTTCCACGCCAACTAAAACCGGGTGGAAAGGATGACTCTAAGAGCAACATAGGTGACTCGAAAGTCGTAAATGCAATATTTTGCGAATGGTCGATATCAAACTATTTAATTCAAAGGAGCTTCTATAAAAGTTACCGAGTATATGTAAGTTCGTATTATGTACCTTTAAGGCTTGAAAGCATAGAAAATATTGAATAGTTTCTTCTTGTACAAGTTTCTGAATGGAGTCAATCATTATTTGTTTTTCTTCACCCGTGTCATTGTATACTATCAGAAAAAGTCCCGAGATTATAAGCTTTTATGCTTTTGAGAAAGGGGAAAAAGATTTCACTTTATAACTGATTACCGTAAATTGGTCATATTCAAAGGAATAGTGCTAGAGCGGAAGCTCACACATACAGCGTAAATATCAGAGGTTGTAAGGACCTTACAGGATGTAAATATCAAAATCCGTTGCAATTTTCTCGCTCGTCAACCATCACTAACAAAAACGCGCATCTTCATGCCTGAAACTTCAAACAACGCAATGACACGAAGTTTCTCAAACTTACGTTCCAAGATCCAGACGACGATAGAGATTTCATGGCTGCCTCTGAAGGACTGACTCCGATCCTAGGTGCGTTGGTGATCTTTTATAGGACTCAGCTTGGTGAGGGGAGGGTGTGACACAATGGGTGCCCACCCCTATCCTCCCTTCCACCCTTAAACCTCCCCCTCAACCTCCCTCATCCCCTTAGCTCCACCCACACGGTCTCTGCGGGGACTGAGGACACGAGGACGCGAGGAGACGAGGTCAGGCGCGTGCGAGGGCAAGATTCTGAGAACAAAGAACGGCGTCAAGACAAGCGACACCTGAGCGCTATAGAGGATTCCATAGAGCTCCACTAAAAGACGTGAGAAGTCACGAAAGAACAAAACAACCTCTGTGAGATCAGGTCAGTACATCGATGTGTACGAAAATCATGGTTTATTTTTTCATCATCGTCGTCGTAATTGAAATCATTATCATCATCGTCATCATAAATATAATTATTAGTGTCGTAATCGTCCTCAAGGTAAAATACATTTCTGGTACTTTTGGCCATTTAATTTGTTTGTTCTTCGAATGCTTGATTTGTCGTTCTGTGATTGGTCTTCTGTGAGGTTTACCTTAACCTTACAGAAGATCTTTGATACTCGGTCGACAGAAGTTCCGTTTAGATGATCGACATACTTTCTTCACTCTTCTTTATTCTTTCATTTCAATTCAAAACGGTTATTTTGTGGTAGGTGTATTAAGATTGTGGCTTGTCATATAATACCATCGTATGTAGCTAATTTCTTTAGTAAAAAATCTTTAATAATGTATTTTAAATTTATTTTGCATTTTAATGCGCGAGGATGGTGTACTTTCCATGTAATTTTGTATGTTTCATCGCCCTTTTATTACTTTGAAGCCTAGTAATGAATGTTTATGGAAGAACTAAGTGATTGAATTCTGACTGGACGCGATATAAATTGAACAATTACTTACAACGGCACACACTAAGAATTGTTAAATGAATGAAAAACAATGCTGAATAGTTGAAAATCGTTTTCGATTGTCTGAAGGAAACAGTGCTTTAAATTGGTATTTTAATAAAGTGTATAAAAGCATTCCAATTGTTTAAGATTTATTCTTTCTTGTTCATCCGTAATAGTCATTGCAGGTTTTTAATTTCTCATTTATGAATACAATATTTCAACAATATGTATAATAATACAAAACCTATTAACTTACAATTATAATAAAAAATTCCAGATTTATAAAGCTATATGGAAATTGTGATGACCTTATAAAAATCATTTTGTGACAGAATCATTGTTTAAACGTTTTAATGAGAGTATAATTAATTTTCTATAAAAATACTAAAAATATTTTTTATGATAACGTTATAATTTGAACAATATTGTAATACATTATAGTTGTTATTCAATATATGGACGATAAAATTAAACTTTTTTAATGTTGGCTTTTGGTTTTTGGCAGATAATTTGTTTATTTTAAACGTCCTCGAATCAAAACATAATGATAATTTTTAATTCATTTTCTTAATGAATAAATTGAAAGTTATGTACATATTGGATCCTTACGAATCAAACAAGTTGCTGTGTGCGCTATTCAATCCAACCCACCATCTTAGATAAATGTCTTTTACAGCTGTGGTAATATTTGTATTCAGTACAATTGGCAAGATAAAACATTTGCACTTTGTGACATTTAATATTCAGTAGTCATTTTTGTTTATTAAATTACAGTACAGGTGTCCGAGGATCAGTGATTCATTACTTGCTCACTAGTTGAACAGTCGCGTGCACAACGCTTCCGACGCCGCATTTTTAAACGGTTGGCGACCGTGGAGGCAAGTCAGTGTCGCGTCTTAGTGGGAACCATTAGCAAGGCCCTCGTGCACTGGAACACGGCTCGCGGAGTGTAAAGCAGCCAGGAGCGACCGTCATCCCAGCAGGGGTGCGGACGGCGTTGCGACCCGCGCGACGAACTAGGTTCGATCGTAAATCGCGGAGAACTCCCTTTTCGTCAAACCGTACGTGCACAAACTTCTAGAAGCCAACGGGACCTGCTGAACGGGCCGGTTGCTACCTCTGCCGCCAATGGCGGCTTGTTTCCTCCCGGCCTGGTCATGGACAGACGTCTTATAACTTTACCGAGAACAACCGCATGTGTTCGTTTGACGTCTCTATAGCCTTTTGTAACTTATAATTACGGGCGACCGGTTGTTCTATTTTATGGGTTCCAATTGGACAATTGGAGCACGTGTGTTGGACTCTGTATTTAAGGCATACCGATTGAGATAGTATACATAAACATGTTCTTTTGAAGCGGGAAGCTTGGCTGAAGACTGGAAGAACGAGGTAATCTACATTTGCAACATCTGATCGGACACTCGGTAAGTGTGCTTCTGTCAATAGGCTTTTTCTTTTACTAGAAATAATTCTGGGTTAGAGGAATACAATTACAATTCCGGAAAGGTTTTATTCTATTTAGTTGAACAAATAATGTACGCTCTGGAATTTAAAGAACAAAGGCCATACACAGTTGGTGAAACCTAGTAATGAAATGCATTTCTTTAGTGAAACAGTTGAATTATATTAATTTTATACGCATATTCTGGAATGTGGATTAAAAAAACAAATTAATTGACGACCAAATATTGAATCATGTTGTTCAAGGACTTCAAGGGTGAAAGTACTCATAATATTCATCAAGTATCTCATAATATTTTCCCTGTTTTAAGAAGTCATCAATTATTTAATAATGAAAAGCAATAGATCAATGACTTTCTTATTCAACTCAAAGAGAAATATACTTCTTCTAATGAAGTTATGTCTCAAAATTTAACATTTTCTGAAGAGAGAATTGTATTTTTTCATGATTTTAATCAGTTTCTTATTGTTTGATTCGAGATAGAATTAATGTGTTCAAAAGGTTTAAGTTTGATTAAGATTTCGAACTTAATGGCGTGAGAAAATTTTGATCTCTTGTAATTATATTAATACCGAAAGGAAATATACATTACAAACTAACGTGTGATTTTCAGTACATTTTCTTGTCTGTATGTTTTACGTGTTGTCTGTATATTACTGGTTTTACTGGTTTCGCGTTTGATCTTACTGGTAAACTTTCCAACAAAGATACTTTTTCAGCACATTATATATTTCGTACAATGTGGCTTTTTATGCACTTAGTTTCGTGGAACTCTTTTTCAGGGAACTTGCCTATGATTAGTTCAATGTCGTATTTCAAACATTTTCTTGGCTGATTTTAATTTTTCTATCGCCGTATTGCGTCTAATGTTTTATTACGCACATAATTGGGACGCTTTTACATTATTTTTTTTTAGTATTTAATTGTGGAATTTTTACGAGTCATTTGAAAACATCTTTTAAATTTTTGTTTTGATATCTTATATTTGTCATTTCCCTTTTAAATGTAATATGCTCGTATAATTACTATACCAATTGTATTTGGTGTCTTTGTACGACATGAGGTTACAAGGGGGGGGGTTAGTGGACTATGATGAGAATGTTCTCCCTCATTTGCGGAAAGTTATCATGGGAGGGAGCATTATGAAGGAATCGTGATGCAAGAATTATAATGATAATTAGAAGAACGATAATGAATAGAAAGTATAATAAGTTGTAAAAAACACTAAAATAAACACGTGATGATATGCGGTCTATATATTGTATATGAAAGTGAATTTATGTATGTATGAATGTACAATGTGTGTATTTATGTATGTATGCATGAATGTATGTAAGTATGTATGTATGTATGTATGTATGTATGTATGTATGTATGTATGTATGTATGTATGTATGTATGTGATATGTGTATGTTCCACAAAATTTTTTAACCACTGTACTATGTCCTCCTATATTTTACGTAAGGTGTTTGCGCAGCTTAGGAACAAGCGCACAATATAACCCCAAATACTCGTATGCCTTTATCCAAATTCGGTTTAGTATAAGCTGCAATGCATCGAACGGCATTGTTGTTGATGGATAACCCGGTATGTGGCCGGGCGGGGCGTCTGAAGTGGCCGCCGTAGGTAGAGCAGGCGGAGCTGGGTAGAGCGGACGTGGGTGGAGTGTGCGGATAAAGTGCGTTTACGAAGGTATCGTGACGGGTAGGGGGGGGGGGCAAGAAAACAGAAAAGAGCGAGCGTGGCGGGCGAGGCTGTTCAGTATTTGATTGTGATAAATATCCACGCGACACCAGGTAATCAGCCAGTTTTCCAGAAAGGTTGACCTTGGCCAGAATTTCAACCGAAAGGAGGCTCCAAAGAAGGTGTGCGGGGGAGGGGGACGTGTGCGCCGCATGTTAGCGCAAAATGTTTTCAAGTATTTTATTTTATTAAAATACTAAATATATTTGAAGTAAATTGGTGAGAGTTTACATGGAAATTACATTGTTTCATGAAAGCATTTCTGAATATGGCTTCAAAAACCATTTTAAATATATGGTTAACTAATTATAGTCGACAATATGTCGTCAAGGACACTGAAGAGAATTGTGGCGCATGGAATCCATGTCCTACCATCTACAATGACGTCCGAATTCAGGAAAATTAGAGCGGGCAAATCTCATCCGGCTTCCGCAAAATGAATCATCAAACCTTCATGGAAGAGTACAATGTGACAACCATCAAAGTGAAGTAATATTCCCATATACGAGGTATTTATAAAGCTGTGGTGTAGAGGACAGCCCGTGCGACCGCTTGAGGTCAAACGGAATATTCCAAGGAAACTCCGAGCGCGAGCGTTAAAACGCCTCTATTGTATGGAAGCGCCCGAGGAACACGAGCCTTGTGTATCAAAGAGGTCCATTAGATGGAGACGCGTGGGCGTCGGCGAAAGACTATACGCACGTGGATGGACAAGGCGTCGACGCCAGGTGAGGTCGCCGCCGCAGGCGCCACGGCGTCGCGACGCCTCGGTAACGCGACCCTGCATTGTGTACCTGCGAAGCTTGGGCGGGGAAGGCAGCGGGGCAGAGCTGGAGCCATCGCGTTTGAAAGCGGCGATTTTACTGGTGGTGATGGAGTGTCGGGGGATGGTTGCGACGGAGTCGGCGACGGGAGGGGAATGGCCGGAGACTACAGGGGTGAGGGGGGTACAAGAAGAAAGCAGTGGAGGCGGGGACGGCGGTCGGGTCGTGGCGGTGAAGCTGGGCTGATGGCGGGGGCGAAAGTGAGGGAGTTGGGGGGTCGGGAGCGAGAGGAGGCGAGTGGTAGTCGTGGCAGCAGCGGGGTTGTAGACGGTGACAGAAGAGGTGAGGACGGTGGGAGCAGCGCCAAGGGGGACACAGGTGCGTGGGCAACGAGGAGAGCAGGACGTCGGGAGGTGGTGGTCGCAACAGCGTTAGTGACGAGGGAGATGTGGGAGTGGTGGTGAGAGTGGAGGCGAAGGCCCTGACATGGCATGACGGCGGCCGAAAGAAACGGAGGGTCTGAAGCTGGGGAGGCAGTATCGGCGGGGGCGGCGACAGGGGTGGGTGGCAGGTGCGGAGGCGAGGGATCGGCGGCGCCCGCGGGGGCGTCGTGGCGCCGGTGCGTCGGACGCCGAGGCGTCTCGACGCCATCGATGCCGTCTCTCTCGCTCTCTTCAATCGCGAAACCTGGCGACAATAGCTGCTCAGCTAGATCGGATTCAGACGCTTTCAGGAGGGGATTTCCAGTGGCCGGGTGCTGTGACCGGTAGTTTTCCGTGGTCCCTCAGGTCAACACCAGGCGAATGACGGAGAAGTAGCCCAACAAATCCGCCACGGACTGCGCGAGAACTTTCCTTCCTCTTTTTCGTCCAATCCTCACCCCTTACACACGCACTTGCATGCACTACACAACCACACATGCCGAGAAACTAATCGAGAGCTTAGAGCGTGTCCCACCTCAGCGGTGCGTGCTGGTGGGAGATACTGGTTGGGAAAATCACTCAAGCCATTGCTTAGGTCTACGCTGGATCTCGCCATCAAGTGGAGTAAAATTACCGCTACAACTCACGATTAAAGAATTAATTACACTTTCGAGATACCTTAGCAGTTGTTGCATCCGAGATCACAAATCAATCAATCAAGCGCAGTCTTGGCTCGAAACTTCACAGCTACATTGGGACATTCTGAATCTTCCGTTAGCGGCTGTCAACGAAGGAACTGACGTGCACACGTGCGGTCCCCTGGAAAGGCAGTTGGTCAAACTTCATTAAAACCTGGAAAAATATTAAATAAACAATAAAGAGTGTGATGTTTTCCCCTTTGCGGTAAACCATTATCAGAACCAGATTATACGGGAAAATTCTACGATGTTGAAACACCTCTGCATTTATTCAAATGTCAATGTTTCAGAAATCCTTATCTCTCTGTTTATTTGCTATAAGTGTGTCTGATCACTTTAATATCAATAAATGCATTACTAAGTAATACAATTCAGATGAGAACTAAATTTTAGATATGCCTTGAATCTATTTATTGCTAGAGACACATGTGGAAGTATTAAACAGATTAAAAGGAAGTTATTTGAAATTGTTTTCTTGTCCTTAAGAAATGAAAATTAGATCGTAAACGAATTGCATCGACATTTTTGACGTGGACAAAAATAAAGAGAACCTTAGTAGGCACAGAAAACGGCAGACATTTGAGTTATAAATAATATTTTTATAACATTATATGACGTAACCGGTCGTTGCACGTATTATTTTTACACATTCATCTATTAGACAAAGGAATGAATCCCATCTCAGTAGGAAATAGAAGTAATTTTATATCATACCTGACATCTAACAAACAATACGCCTTTCTCCTTCCTGAACTGATTCTCCGACAAATCCTATTTCATTTGCCCTCTCTATTTTACCCATGCGTTTTTGCATGTTTTGTTAAGCATTAGTCTGAAGATTATGAATTCAACTATAAGAGAATAGGGTGATAAAATCGAGATACAGTCAACATTGATTATACCACTAGGGATTAAAATTACTGTGAAGCACTGGGGGCTAAAATATTTATCTCACTATATCAAGGTTTTATAATATTCGATAACATAAAAAAATAATTCAGTAGTTCAAGAAACGCTGAGTTTATTTGAGATAACTTATAAAATATTCAGTCACCATGATTTCAAATTTTCTGTATATTTTTTGCTTTCTTCACTTTAATTCTTCATCGTCCACATATTCCAAATTATTAAAAGAGTCTCTTGCACTCCAGAGTGTTTCTTGCCCTGAAGTACTTTGCTCACTATCTATTTGTATCTTATTTTCTTTGTTCACACTTCTTTTATTACATTCTGAAAGACACTTTTCATCGAAATCGCAATATAGCTAGATCCGATTCACTAGTTTTCAGCATGTGGTCCAAGCTCGTGAAGTCTGCAGGCGGACAGAAGTGTCACTAACCAGCTGAAGTACTAATTCCCTCTGTGGTATGGTTCTCTCCATCTCTTTCCTTCACCATAAATTTGTAGAAATCATCCACGAGAAGCCTATCTTGAATGTATTAATTGGCAATATTGAGAAAAAAATTGGAAGTTTTTTCTACTATCTTCACTATAACCAATGTTAAGAGTTCACTACAATCGAATCGCGAAGCAGTTTCGTATAAGTTATGTACGTATGTGGATCGCGTGGTTTGGGGCCAATGATTTCAATTCAACACACACAAAAGTGCAGTGTATTTGAGTTCAGTGCATGGAGAGTTCGCTGTATATTGAAAACTCGAGCAGCTCAAAATTGCAGTTCCCGAGTGCTTGTGCGGCACGTGCGCTGGCTGCGCCCTGCCCCGCGTGCGGCCTTGACCAGTCGCGCCGCGCTCCTCTGGAGGCGTCCCACAAGGCCTCGAACCGCGACCCAGCAGCAGCAACAGCAGCGGCGGCATTCCGGCAGGGGCACGGCGTCGCGCGGGCACAGGCAGCCGGCCGAAACCGACGAGTGGCGCGCGGACGCAGCGAGACAGCTGGCCCATTCGAGGACAATTAATTACTGAATGTCTAATCTGGGTTTCTTACAAATTCTGCTCGGAATGAAGAGGCCACGAGGAGCGGATGTGATCCAGCATGCGTTCTGTGCCAACCATATTTTTTTGTACTGGTGATTCAGGGTGACTGGAAATGAACAAATAGGTGCTCCTCTTTCCTGTTTTCTGTCCTTAAACTCTCATTACGCTAGTTCGTCTGTTTACTTTGTACTTTCTTTGCTTTCTCGTTTCAAATGTTTCTCTGTAATTACTCCTTCTCTTCCGCTCTCCATCTTCCTGTTTTCCTTCTATCTTCATGTGCTCTATCCTACTTCCTTTTTTATCTTTTTTTCTTCCTCATTTGCTATTATTTTTCTTCGTTTGCATTTTTTATTCGAATTATATGTTTTTCTTCATCTTGCGTCCATTGTTTCCCCGTACTCTTCTAAAACGCGCCCTAAACTAAATCGAATTATCTTTGTATAAAAAAGGGATTGCGAGAGTACATTCCTCGATATCTGAACTACTTGAATCACCGGTACAAAAGCCCTGTTGCCCTGTTTCAAATCACTTAAGGAAGCATTCATTTTGGGTCCATTGGGAAAGTGTATTAACATGTTGGTTGAGACGATTCAAACGGTAAATTTTAATTCCCACGTGCTGTAATAAGAAAGTGGTAAATAGATCTTAACCCCCTGACAGGTGCGTTCCAGCATATCCCGCCAGCAGGCGTGTGCGGCATGCCGTACCGCGATAATTCTCGCGACTTTATGGTCAATAGTTTCTTTATTTATTTGTATACATTTAGAGTATATATTTTCCATATTTTATAGTATATGTAACTAAATACTAAAAGCAATAACAATATTGATAATAATCAGATCCATCACTTGTTCCCTCCGAATCTTTTCACATGTTACATACCGGGGAATGAATACTATGATTCTTGCAAACGTGGCACCTAACGTTTCTTCATAACAAAATTTGAATTAGTAATGAGTACTCGAAAATCTGTCATAAAGCACAATAGCAAAAACAGCAGTAAGAATTCTAATGGACAGAATACGCAAGTCCCTTATATGACAAGGCGCGTGCAGCACGGAGAGTCTCAACTGTTGCAGAGTTCTGATTAGTAATGAATAACGGTCGATCGCCAACGTCAGAAATCGTGATTTGAGTGGCATCTGTTTGAAAATATAATGAGCGAAGAATACCTATGAGCTTTGTAGTACGACACCAATTATTTACACGAAATCAAAAAAAATGTAAGAATGTAATACTGAAATCTGCTACGTGCCTGCTGGGGGATTAAGAGAAGAACATCATTGCTTGCACTTTGTACTTGGTCAATGAATGGCTGTTGAACATTGTGAACTACGTTCCCGAAAAAACCACAACGCACTTATGTTGAAATGGAGTGGGTATGAGGATCCACTGTTCTCCTCACCGCAAACAAGTTCAATTGATCTAAAGATCACCTGCGCTATTGGTGGCAGCCAACGTGCGGACAACATATCTTAAGCATTCACGTACTGCTTAGGGATTTCCTTATTCGTTAAGTGCCGGCTGCGGGTTAGATCCTCATTATCCCTCCGTCGCTGTGCGCGTGTGCGCGGCGGCTGGCGCTGGGAGATGGGGGGGGGAGCTGGAGCCTCCCACGCGCTCGACGCGTCGCGCACTGCCCGGCCACGCCCTGCGTGGGCGGCCCCTCCGCAGAAAGGGCGTTGCCCTGCAGCTGCGGTCAACGGGCGCCCAGCATTCGTTCTCGCAAAAGGATCTTTTTTTCAACCTCGCTCCCACAGTTCGTATTAACTAGAATACACATACCTCCTGAGATAAATGAGGCATTTCGACACACCTACCCTCCCAAAAATTAATCATCCAACCATTCTAATTCCAAAAATATCCCGTATAAATCCTGGAGTTTTTTTATTGTAATTTATTTTTTCTCTTTACCGATTTATTATTTGCCTTACTTCGCATTCTATACTTAACATGTTACTTTTTTTCTTAGTATTTTCTTTAAATTCCAATATTTTATTAAGCTTTTTGGTCTTCCCTCGTTTTTAAATTATCTAATTACAACATTCTTGCATATTACTTGCATAGTACAGAGAAAATATTTAAATGCTACAGAGAATAGTGGTAATTTTTTGGCAGAAAAGGTCTCAATGTGTGTGTGTGTGTTCACATATAATGCCAAAAAACGGGATTTTTCTTGTTTCTATATGTAGTAACTTACTTCGTCTAATGTTTTTTTAAATCTACCGTAAATAGGAGAGGCCTAAGAAGCAGGAAGTGCAACACAGTGATGGAAACAATTAATCACATCTTGAATCAATCACTTTTACTCGCAAATAAAGAATAAAAGACATGAGATTGAGAAACCTTGTCGGTGAAGTATTTGTGCATGAACTGACCTCTCGATTATGTCCCAGAAATGTTTAATAGGATTCATTTCGGGCGATCTAGTTCGAGTCATTCACTCGAATTTTCCAAAAAGTTCAAAAAAATTGCGAACAATTGTGGCTCGGTGACAGGCGTATTGTCATTCATAAAAAATCATTTTTGTTGTTTAGGACAATGAAGTCCATGAATGGCTACAAATGGTTTCCGAGTAGCCGAACATTACCATTTCCAGTCAATTATCGGTTCAGTTGGACCAGAATATCCAGTCCGTTTCATGTAAAAACTGCCCACACCATTATGGAGCTACCTCCAGCTGGTACAGTGCCTTGTTGACCCCTTGAGTCCGTGGCTTCGTGGGGTCTGCGCCTCACTCTAAACCTACTACCAGCTCTTACCATCTGATCTCAGCAGTCCTCTGACCAAGAGTCGGTTTTCCAGTCTTATTTGATCCAATCGATTTAGCCATGAACCCTGGCGCTGCGATTCGTGGTGTTAGCAAAGTCACTTGAATCGATCTTCTGCTGCCATAGCCCATTAAAGCCAAATTTCGCCGTACTTCCCTAACGGATACGTTTGTCTTCCGTTCCACATTGACTTTTGCGCTTATTTCATTCAGTGTTACTTGTCTGTTGGCATTAATACCTTTACGCAAACGTTGCTGCTCTCGGGTATTAAGAGAAGGCCTTCTGTCACTACTTTGTCCATGGTGAAAGGTTATGCCTGAAATGAGTTATTCTCGTCACTCCCGTGACTCTGTGGATCTCGTAATATAGAATTCCCTAACCATTTCCGAAATGGAAAGTCCCATGCGACTAGCTCCAACTACGATCCCGCGTTCAATGTCTGCTAATTCCAAACGTGCGGCCTTAATCACGTCAGAAACCCTCACACAAATCACTTGAGTACAAATAAATGTTCTGCCAATGCAATATCTTTTTATACCTTTGTACGTGATACTATTGCCATTTGTGCATTAGCATATTGCTATCTCATGACTTTTGTCACCTCAGTGTAATGAGATGAACACACTTACTAACGTAAAAAACGTTTGTCATTGGTGTCAAATAGGAATAACATTTGGGTAACTGGTTCTAATTCTGGCTACCAAGACTCTCGTGGAATGCAACGAAGTGGGCGAGGAAGGTGTGAGGAAAGCAGACCTAGCTCCATCTTCCCTTGTTCTTTTGTTGAATACAAACCTCGATGTGTCTTTGTCACAGTCACGTGTCCTTCTCTATAGAATGCCTAATGGTATTAATTACACACTTTGCATTGCCAAGCAGTAAAGGTTTTTGTGAAGCAAAATAAGTCAAACTCGCTTTAGCAATTTAGATTATCAATCAGGCAGGTGCGAACTATTGCGTAGGGTTGGGAAAACATTCAAGTCCCTGAAAGTATAAATTAACCTCCCGAAGTGAACCTGCCTTTTGACGATTATTTTCGTCCTGTAAACATCATTTGCATCTGTAGACCCTAACAAAGGATTTCTAGATGGATGATGCATCAAAATGCTGGTATCAAGACTATTGGTGGGTGTAGCTTAGCGAATCAGATCAACGCCATGAATACAAAATTAACAAGATAATAGTTCCAAGATAAATATGTGTAGTAAGTTGGTATATTTGTAAAAGTGTGTGTGTGTGTTTAGTTTGTATTGAGTGTTTAATAATATTCGATATTACTTGATGTACGGATCGTTGTGTACACAGTACAGATTGCGCTTGCGAGAATACGCAAAATGCTCATCAATGGATACGTAGTACACAAATGGCGTGATGATATATGTCACTATTGAGCGTTTAATAATACTTACTAATTTGGAAACTGCAAGGTCAAATTTCTCTCTTCTGGTAAGAACACTGAACAATCACAAACAAATTATTGTTTGCATGAGACATATTCACCCGTGAATAATTATTCTATTTGGTGGAATTATTTAGAAAAATGCGCATACGAACATGCGAAGTGGGTACATGAAGACATTTACGCTTAAAGCGGATGTGAATATTCAGAATCTTACTTTTCGAGGAGGATAAGTCATTACAAATTCATTTTCACTTCAGCTGTAATTGTTAACATACGCATTAATTATTTGATGACACCAGTTCTCTTTAGCATAGAGTAATGATAAAAAAATTTAATTGCTTCTTCGTCCTGAATTATTCAGTGTCTAAGAAAATGGTGGTGTGATTTTGCTCATTAATGTCTTATAGACTCTTCAAGGTTGAAAACGGAATTAATTAAATTACAGTTAAAATGTGCTATAAAAATGAAGAAAACAGATTCCATCCGATTTCTTTATTGACATGTAGAGTTACGTATTTTGAAGTTAGAATGTACCCGAAGTTTAATTATTTTCTTATATTTTGTATTCGTTGTGCATAGACGATGCTACAGATTTGTTATTCGCAATGTCACAATTTATAGCAAATGACTTCATAAGAAGTCTTCTGAAGATGTTTTAAATATTCAGCATGTTGTTTACGTTTATCAAGTTAAAATTGGAGCAATAATGCTCAATATGCCTGTTCCGTTGAATTTTGAAGCCTACACAATGACTTGAGATCATAGACTTCCGCGGCCGGAGTCAGTATTTCTTTGGCTGTCCGGGAGACACCGCGTCCTAGGCACAGGTGCCAACGTTTCGATCGTACGTTGGCCCCTGTGCCTAGGTCGCCGCGTCTCCCAGACGGACGAGTTAATATAGACAAAGACTTGCTTGAATCAGGGCAGGCAATCATTTATTGAAAAGTATATGCCCCCGTGGTTTTGTTACTCAAATCGTTCTAATTATAAGCTTTAACGACCCAATAGTTTTACAGATATTATAAGTTTTGGTTCCATATCACATTAAGATAAATAACTATAATATACATATTGTTATCATTATTTGACAATTCATTGTAGTCTTCTTTATGTTAATTGCTCTAAGTTATGGTTGAATAAAGATAAATATTTCAATAATGTTTAAATATTACATTTATTTTCTCTTATATTCTTGGATAGAATAGAATGTTATAAATCCACACAAGCAGGAGTTACATTATTAAGCCCATAAGAACACTTGAATTGGTGTGGTATTTAGATTTTGGCGCACCGTAAATTATGGGCCTTTTCCATAGATGCGTTACTTTTATTTCTTACCAGACGTAGAAGTACATAAACCATTAATCATGAAGCTGCTTCCTCCATCACGTTACATGTTCTCGTATTTCCCTAGAAGTGTCAGCTATTATTTCTTTCCAGCAGTACATAAATGCTTATGTAAAGAAATCTTTCCTCTATAGGTATCAAAACGTTGCCATTTACACAAAATATGGGAGTACACATTCATAATGATTTCGAAAAAAGTAGATTTTCTGATGAATTATTATGTATTGGAAAAGGAAAATGGGATGTTGTATTGGAAAATGGTGAAAGCAGAATCTCATTTGCAGCTGTTTTTGTAAAATTGTGGAAACTGTATATGAGCACATTAAAAAAGTTGAAATACATTTTCAATCTTCTAATTGAACGTGTGAACGAGCAATTTTGGCATCAAAAAATGGGGATGTGGTTCTTGTAAATTTAAAAGTATGTTGCATGGTATGTGAAACATATTTTTAAACAGACATTATACATTATGATGTTCAGTCCATGAGCCATCCTATTAATTTTTTTAAATGCTCTTTAAATATTTATGATACCATTACTAAAATTCAAGGTAGCAATCCCTATTCGTTCTGTAAGAAATCGCCGCCATCGCCCCTTCTCGGTCCCCGCCCCTCCCCGCCATTGTTACCGCACCGCCGTCGCCATTTCCGTAAGTACATCTTAACTGTTAGATGCTCCACCAACCCCGATTTCAGTATATCAAGTTCCCTACACATCAACGAATGAACAAGAAGTTAATTTAGTTATTCACTCCTTCTTGTGCTGCGACGGGTGATAATTGCGTTTCCAGCAAGTTAAGTAAGATTTATGAAGAATGAAGGTTTTTCCGGGTGCAGAAGTTTCAACAGAGAGAAAATATGCACTTCCAGATTCCAGTGCCACGTGTTCTAATGTATACAGAGTTGACTTTCTGGTTTTCGACTGAAATTCTTCGAATTCCAGGAAACAATTATCCTTGTATACACCGAATCATTTGTAGCGTTATGTCAAGAATGTTTCGTTTTTTAAAAAATGCTGTTATTGTGGTCATTTGAAATTATAAACAAATCAGAACTTTACATAAGTGGAAATCACTATTGAATTGTCTTCCAATCACTGACCCCTACTTTTCTAATAAGAAAACGAATTGGGGCAAATTTTTGAAACATGACTGAATTAGAAAATTTAATTATATGTCGATGAAGCAGTTGAAAATTTAGCTACTAGTATTCAGCAAGCAGCATTGTATGCTACACCAGAAATTTTACCTTCAAGCATCCTAAAATATTTGGTGAAACGAGAAATGTGGCGACTTAAAACGTTTGGCAAACTACACATGATCCGAATGACAAACAAAATTTCAACGGAGCAGCACAAGACCTACATGCAGCAGCAACTAAGGAACATCTTGAAAGCCTGTCTCCGACCAAAGATTTCCAAAAGAGTGAGGCCAAACAAACCATTTCCGCCTATTCGTGATAAACAAAGTATGTGAGCGAGAACTAACATCGAAAAACTGACAGTATTTGCGGAACTCTTTGCAAATACTTCAATCGTTCCCATCTGATGGAGAACAAGGAAGGAATTTTAGTCAGTCTATTAATGAATCCTGTCAAGTGTCGCTACTAGAAAAGCACTTCAGGACAACGAAATTCATATGCAGTGAAACTAATTCATCTCTATAAAGCACCTAGGTACGACCTCATCAACGGCATGGTGATAACAAATCTGCCACGTAAAGCATTTGTAACCTCAATTTTCAAGTAGTGTATTTGAACTTAAGTAAACAATTTATTTCCTCGGTATGAAATCTAAAAAAGTCCAACTATAGTAGAGTGATATTCTTGGGATTGGTGAAATTAACTTTATTCGCTTAATAAATAATTTTGATAATGAATAATTGACCTTGAAAAACAACCTTAAAATGCATTCATGACACAGATCGACAAGTTACCAACAATAAAAATCACATAAATGTCGAAAAATCTATGACGGCAAGAACAAGTTGAAAACCACTCGTTCGCGGCTATTACATTTATTAAAATTGATAACTGCTTTTGACTTGTGTCAGTTTTGGTCTGTTTTGAATCCCTGTAAAAAGGAAAATGTTACAGAAAATAGTTCAGCGCTGTGTTAATTAATGTTCTTCCTTTTCCATGCAAAAGTTCTTTATTTAGCTAATCCGGTTCAGAAAATAAATTAGTGTCGATAAATGCTAATGAATGCGACGATAGGCTACGTATCTGTAGCGGTTAATGAAGCCTAATCTGTGGACGCTTTCGGGATTATCGAGCATTTGTGGAAGTAGTTTCGCACACTGCAGCGACGTTTCTATGCAAATCTTCGAAGTGAATGAAAACGTTAGGGATGAACGTAATCCTCTGTTTATGAGGAAAATGTCTGTTTCATTCGCTGAAGCACTAGAGGTCTTCAATAATAATGTAGAGGTACTAAATTATAATTGCTTACTCTCTGCCAGCGAAAAATAGAATGTGCTCGAAAATATACTTTTTATGTGTATTTCGCTCGTCGCAGACAGAGATTATATATCAGTTTTTTAGTAGAACTGAAATATTTTTGGCCAGACAACTTACTAACACACTATCCGGTGGAAGAAAAAATGAATAAATTGATTTTAATAATATCAAGTAAATAATATAGTTTAATAATTTATTAGTATTTGTTAATGCATTATTAATAAATTAACTTCTTAATCAATTCTCAAATACAGTGACTTTGTGGAATAATACATATTATTGACTATAGTGGCCGATTAAATCTCAAGTACTGAGCAACACACATTAAATGGTGTACGTTCTAACAAACTTTTTTTTGTATTTATCACGTATTCATATATTTTTACAGCTCGTGCTTTGACGCTCACAGGTAAAGGATGTTTAAAAGTGTAATAAATATGAGCTCTATAATGGGACATTCTACGATTTACCGTCTCTGTAACCTGAAACCATCGTTGATAGCAGCATTTGTTACATCATAAGTAAAAATGGAGTTGAATAGAAAAATAAATATTTCTTCCATAATATATTTTACCGTTTCCACCGACACCTCCCGCCCCTGCTCTTGGTCGGGGTTCCTAAAGAGCGGAATCTCTTTTCGCACACACGTTTGCAGCGCGTTTCTTGGCATTCTTCGTTAATCGTGTAGTTCTCGCGGCACACGTGGCGAGCTGATGGCTTGATGGGCGCCGCAGGGCGGGGTGCAACGGCAGGGGAGGTGCGGAGCGGCGAAGAATAGTGTGGCGTCGTTAACACGAGGGCCAGAACCGTTAGGTTGGTGAAAGTACGCTGCGGGGGAGGAAGGAGTTAAGCCTGAACATCCGGAGTTTGCGCTCTGGCGGTTGACTCATGTAGAGCCGCAGAGCCACAAAAATACCGTTGGCTGTAAACTCCGAGGAGGCTAGCTAGCGTGCCTCAACCGGAAGCAGGCGAGCCAACCCTAGAACTCTGTGTGGGGGCGTAAACCAAGGCTGGCCTGCGAGTCTATCTATGGAACAGTGGTGGGGGTGTCAGCCTCAACTATTTAACGCGGCGCCATCTGCGCCCGCGTTCTCATTCAGTTTGCATCGGGTAGCTTGTACGTGTATGTACAAGGAGGGTGTAGGAGTGAGGGCGAGATGTCCGGAGAGTAAGGGCCAGACAATCTCACGTGCTGTAGGCACACGGTCGCCACGACCGGGTTAACTTTTGGCGTCAGGCCATGTGACGGTAATTGTCACGGGACAGAGGTCCGACGGCGCGCATTACGCGTGGCTTGTATTTTCTGCGGTAAAGCAGTGTTCCGAAAGGAAAAGGTTGCCGGAGTGTTTTAATATTAGCAATTCATTGTAACTTGTACATAATCTTTGAATATATTATTTTTATTTTGTTATTGAAATTTATTTCTTATTTCACTACGTCACAATAGGTCATAACGGGCCGCTACCGCTGCCGTTTGTTCACAAGGACGAGGACTCCACGTGCCAAACGGTGGCGAACTGATGACCCTCTGCGATATCATAGCAGAGCCGTCAGACGCAAGCGCACGTGAATTACTTTCGGTTCGGCATGTGGCTCGGGTGATAATAATGAGCAGTTTTTACATCATTAGTAAAAATGAAATTGAATGGAACAAAATAAATATATCTTTCCGTAATATATTTTATTGTTGCCAACGCGTCTCACTTCCTCCTTCCTCAGAATTCCAAATGAGCGAAATGTATTTCTGCGCACGTGTTCGCAGCGCGTTTCTTGGCTTCCTTTGCTAGTAGTGTAGTTCTTGTGGTACTCTGCTTGTGATGAGAATTTCTGGCGTGCTGCGCGGGTGATAAGTTCCGGAGTGCTTCACTAGTGATGAGAAATTACATAACTAGTACTAGTAATTAGTACATAACTCTTAATATATTAGGAAACTCGTAGCAGCTCTCTGAGATGTTTACACGTTTCTCAACTGATTTAAAAGTTCGTTCGTATCTTAGAAATTTTGATAATAAATTAAGTACTACACCCGTCGCAGATCCCTGCATCTCATGTGAAATGTCAGCATTGCATTTAACCATTTTAAGTTCAGTTATAATCACAATTAACAAGTTATACAATAGGAAGTCGTATGAAACAATAAAATATCACTAATATCCGCACAACTTTTCTTCCCCAATGGATTATATGATTGATTAATTACTAGTGATTCCGGGCGTGTAACTGCCAATATCGTTAATCCCGTAACTGTAGTGCATGATTTTGCACGGCCGGTGGCGGTGATCTTCCCCGCTGGAAGATCCGGCGCAAACCTACCGGCGGTTTGTGGGGTTTTCCCCAACCAGGTATCTCTCACCAGCGAGGCATCACTCCAGCCGGGACTCGCTCTAAGCTCCCGACAGGTCTCCTGGCATGTGTAGTGGTTTATTGCATGAAAGTGTAAGTGTGTGTAAGGGTAGGATAGGACAAGGAATGGGATGCAAAGATCGCGCGCTCCGTGGCCCATTTGGCCTGCTCCGGCATTCCCGTGGTATTGATCGGAGGAGCAACGGAAAACTACCAATCAAAGCAGCCAGCCCTTAGAATTCTCGTCCAGATAGCGAGAGAACTCGACTAGCTATCTGGCTAGTGTCGAAAACCCTGCCACCGTTGGAATCGAACCACAGAACCTCCCGCTGAGAGGCACTGCAGCGACATCAGTTGATAAACTGAGCCAGCTCTCCCGGACCGATGGCTTGGGGAAATGGAGAATGAGTGGGAATATTGGTTACAAAATCAGCCACTAGAATTTTTGAAGCAATGCACACCTGTAGAAAATCAAAGGCAAACATACATTGCAATGTAAGGCACGACCGGTTATTTTTTGATCTGGGGAGCACACAGACTTCGTTTGCCAGAAGTGACGGATCTTATTTTATTATAACGAATTCCTTCTTACAAACGCCGGCATTGCCACTAGATAAATTTCGTAACTCGTCTCTGTGAAGTCACAGAGGTTAAGGGAATTCGAGACTTCGCGGGAGTCAGGTTAGGTGAGTCTAGGAACCCTAGGGATCTAACGGCGCTGAGCGCCTGGCCGAAGGGATAAAAGGCACTGACTGCGACGTGACGAGACAATAATGAAAAAAACGGAGGGTTTCTCCAAGGCAGGCACTACACGCACAGCAAGGATTCAGAGACGCGTTGCATTGATGACGATGCAACAAATTGCAAAGAAAACAACTCTAAATAGTAACTATGAAGTCAAACCTTGTTAAAAACTCAACACTTCAAATTCCACTCGAAAATCTGCGAAAAATTGGTGAAAAAATATTTAAAAAAATATAGTTACATGGAGTGTGATAAATTGGTCTTCTTGAAAGTTACCTTTCTTTCCTGGCGTTCTAGGGAATTTAAAATATTTTCTTTGTCTGTTTTAATCTTTATTCTCCGTATAGTTGAAATACTAACTCAAGCGTAAATAGAAGCACTATCCAAAGCACAAGTAATTGCATAGTTACGCTTAAAAAAATAACATTTGTATTCTTTTTACATTCTAATACATTGTCAAGGAAAATATTATATAAGTACATTTTATTCCAGCAAATGCGAAACAATTTCTGGTGTGGTAAGATGTGAATCAGTTATAATTTTACACGTTTTTATTTTCTGTGCCACTTTAGGATGTTGATGCGGCATGGGGTTTGAGGCTTCTTGTTCCCCTCTACAATACAAATGTACAAGTACAAACAAATGTACAAGTACAAACAAGTACTACGTGATGTATTATACTAATGCTTCTACCGGCCACCGAGCTCTAGACGAGGGCCCAACATTCAGGCCCCAATGCACTGCCAGAAGTACTTCGGAGCTTCCACAGATGGCAGCACTACCAAAGTACCCGTGAAACACTCGGACGAGGGCGTCCCTTGTGGAGTGTTAATGTACCTCATGGGTGCTACAAGATCAAATTAACCACCTAAAAATGAGGCAGACTAGTAGAGGAATGCTTTTGAGAATATATTAATGCCGAACATAAATACCTGAATAATCCTTGTGCACTTGCTTTGATTGTTTTATTTAAAAGAGCAAATGGAATTTGGTCGCTATAAAGAAACGGCTCCATATGTCATCTAAGAAAATACTTTTTTCTCTTTCCGTCCAGAATTATTGATGCAATGCAATAAAAAGTAATTTTAATTTCAACGCAAAATTCTTCCTCGTAAACTTTGCTCTAGTTTGGGTTGCGCATTACGAAACAAACAAAAAATACATTCAATATGCACAAAGAAATCAAAGAAAACATATTTAAAGAAATGCAGTTCCGAAGAATTGTTTTAATACTTACGACTCGTCTATGAAGTAATTTCATTCCCTCCGTACCTAGTTCTCGAAACAGTCGAGTTCTGATGACCGATGGGGGATTGTACGAAATCTTCAGTAACAATGATTTCTAGAGAATCTAGGAACAAAATACTTCCTTCGTAATTTTATGTCCAACGTTATGCTAACAATTCGTCCGTTTTGTCTTTATATCAATGTGTTCTGCATATTATATAATTTTCTTATGCACGTTATTTTTATTTCATGTACGTACACTGAGTAATACACGTAGTACTCGTAATACACGTGGTATACAGAGTAATTTACGTGGTATACACAGTAATATGCGTGGTATACGGAATAATATACGTAGTATAGAGAAAGTTATGTAGAGCTACTGCAAAATGTGCCTTTTTTTTCGACCTAAAAACTGTTTTTATGTTCTCTGATACTGTTTATTTTTCAAGTTCTTTACAAAAAACTTCAATAACAATTTCCATTTTTTCTAAAACATTGCTCAGAATTTATTTATTCAACTTTCCATAGATAGCATAAATGACGTTTATCTCATTTTCTAAAACACCCAATGTTTTGGCAACGGAATCAATTCATTTTTTTTTTCGGTCTCTTCTTATAACTACAATATTGAAGATACATTTTTTCTTAATAAAATCTGTTTCTCAATGACAGATATTAAAATAGAATATGTAGTTGTGAGTAGTTTTCACGTAATTTTACATTTGTAATTTTACAAAAGTTTTACAATTTTAGAACTCCCTAGTACAACTGCATGAAAAAACTTTATCTATAATTCATTTTTAATCATTCATTATTAAAAGTTTGTGATTAGTGAAGGGGTCTTGCCTGTTTTAAAATGGACGATGCGTGCCCTTCATAAAATATCAAAAATTGTAATCTATGATTAACCCATGATTTTTTTTACACCTGCCGCGTTATCATTCAGTTAAACTCCTTAATGTCAGAAAATATCATGAGAAACGTAAGTGGAAATTTTACAAAGAAATGAGGTGGAAGTCGCAAGAAGAACAGAGTCAAATTTTGAATATTTTTAAGTCAAAATATGAAACAAACTTGTTAAACCCTTGTGCTTGTTTGCTAGCTATGAGGTAAAACAATGTTCTTTGCATTAAAATAGTATAAGATATTGATTACACTTCCATTAATATTTATTAGTTTTAAAATTAATAGTAAGCAGAATGTGCGTTTTTTATTAAGCTATACCTGTCTTCAGAAATTAGTTCATGGATTTTTAAAAGCGAGGGAAGCAAATACATGTGAAATGTGACAGATGACGCACAATGAAAATTTGGTAACCCACCTTGTTCGTCTTATTGTAATCTCTTCTAAAAACAATACTGTTTCAAGAAAGGTCATGCACAACTTTTTGAAAAAAACCAAGCCGTTTTGGGGTAATTTTTGCTTCAAGTAAGGGCAATTATTATTTTTTTCTCAAATGGCTTCAATTCCCCCCCCCCCTTCGAATAGAACAAAGGTCACTTAACTCTCAATTTCCTTGAACTCACTAAATTTTTAATAATTATAAAAGTTAGAACTAACGTGACAAAGTACGTGCTATTGTACCACCATTAGTTAATTTTATGGAATACGCACGCACGATTTACCCTAACTCGACGCCTCGCAATTTTGATAAACATTCTTTAAGTTTTCGGTGTACTTTACATAAAACCTTTGGAACATTAATAATATGTATGACTTTTGGGAAATGGAAAAGCGAGACAGTTCTGATTGCGAAGAGAATTTACCTGCATACCATCAAAGTCAGACCACCATAATCCCATCCTTTTTATACAGTAGGTCACGTAGCGAGCAGGTTGTCCCGGAATCGTACGTGCCTAATTCCAGGAATCAAGGCGGTTGGCCGACGAGAGCCCGCGGCAAAGACTGCCCTTCGGCAGCGCGCCCCACGCCTCCCCCCCCCCTACATACACACACACACACACACACACACACACACACACACCTCTGGCCACCGCGCTCCAGTCAGGTCCGCGCAGCGCAGCCGGTAATTAACCAGAAGCAAAAGCGAAGGTAAAGGCGTGGCCGCGGAAGGCGGACGGTACCTTTTCGCTCCAGGCGGAAGAGCAGGCGTTGCGCAGGGTTCGACTTGCGTCCGGCAAAAGACAAAAGACAAAGAACATTTTGTTCACGAGCATTCTCATTAGCTTACTTCTCATGATTTAAGCTTATTCGTAAATTAGTTTTGCGTCAGTAGCTTATGAGATAAATGAAAGAAAAAAATAATGAAATTTAGATAGTTGGATCCAGAAACTTCACGAGGAGAAGGCACGTGATTCATAAAAAGTTTTATTTCCTGTTCAAGCTTCATTTTCGATTATTGTATATATTGTTTTAAGTTATAAAAATACTTCATCCCAATGCTTTGAACAATTTGAATTATTTAATAACAATATTTACAATTCAGTAGTAAACACATTTTTTAAGGTTTTTTTTAGCCGCATCAACGGCGTGATTATTAGTGACGCTCTGGTATAATACAACGGTAGAAAAATATAACAGAAAAATTTCGAATTATCCTACAGTAGTAACCAAAATTCAACACAACAGTTACAATTCACATAAATCAATTGAATTTATTTGTTCAGAAATACATTAATGGATAACATATTTAATATTAAACGTTAATATTATTTTAATTAAAGCATATAGATTTATATTTAATTAAAGCATTGAGATTTATGCGATACGATAATATGCCACTCCATTCTTATATAATCGTCAAAATATCAGAAAGAATACTAGTAAATTTCCATCCGACGTAAAATCCTGAAATTAGCTATACATGCTATGTTTTATCGCACAGAACACAACAGTGCAAAATCGGTCGCATTACGGTATGTACGGTTTATAATCTAAAAAATTCTCGAGATTCATTCATAATTCTATTCATTAATGAGATTAATAACTAGGCATGCCTCTGAGATAAAAACAGTTTATAATGTTTATTATAACTATTCCTCAGTTTTAAGCACTTATTGAAGACTACACTATATTATAGGCCTAACAACCATTTACAAACAACAGTAGGTGGAAGATCAGTTACTTTAATTAATAAAATATTGCTTTACAGCACTTTTATTTCGATCTAGATTCACACTGCAGCTCCGGCAGCTCTCTTGCTTTGTTCAGGTTCAACATTGTCTATAGGGATCAGATAAGAACCCATTATCATCAACTTTGAGAGCGAAGAAAATTTTTTGGATCTCAGTAACGCGCATGTTTGCAGTTGAATGCGTTTGCAAAGCTTTCCATGATTGTTCCTGGGATCGAATCTCGAAGGATTTGCAGAAGGCGCGTATCCTCCCAGCACGTAGCACCAGTGATACTTAATCCACCATTAGAGCTGCCTGGAGCAACAAAGGAATGTTTATGCTGTGGAAAATAAGCACCAAAGCTATGATTTTAGAGGGCAGCCTCTCCTTATTATCCTTTGATTACAGTCACTAGCATTATAGATCATCCATGGATGCGATTTTCTTCAAAGGCCAGACAATTTTCAGTCTTCGTTTGCTCATAGATGGGAATCTTAAAATAAGAATCCTATTAAGTTTTTTTGATTCCGACTTTGAAAGCATAGAAAGGTTCTTTATCGGCAGTGCTGAAAAAGAAAGAAAATCATGTCTTAATTTTCTACTTGATATTGATAATTTTCCGTACCTAATGTTATAAGCAAAATAAAAAGAGACTTAGTGTTTTATAGAAGAATGATTCCTCCCTCTTTTGTCTACCCACTTGAAACTTAAACATTTTCATCTTTGATAATTCTCATTATAGTTTTACATAGACTATTTTGATGTTATGGATTTGAGTAATAAATATTTCTCATTCTGATTGTTTATGATCGTCATTGGAATTAGATTTTTTTTAAATTGCTTCTTTCTGTCACGTACGAGTATTACATACACAATATAGGTGCTAGAGAGTTAATTAATTGACTAGTCAATGTGATGATTTGCAGAAGAGTTCTTTATCATCATTGTAGCAAAAACTATCGCGCTTTTATATTAATGTGCATTTAAACGTTTCTTTGCCCTTCTTTTTCTCTTTCCATAATTCTTGTACTTTTTTTGGTATTTGATTGTTAAATATTCTAATTAGTTGTTAGAACCATTTTAATTCATAATCTATTGTTAGTTCATTTCAAATCAATAAACAAACTTCTCTTCGTTCTTTATATCTTTCCTATAAGTAGAAATATTTGTTTGCTGTTATTCTATTTCAATTCTAATTACAATAAGTGTTGTAATAGCTTACCACAGTCAATTACCGGAACTAAAATGTATTATCTTCCACGGTTTCCTCTAAATATAATAATTCAGTATTTTTTTTTATTTTCCTTCTTCTTCTAATTTCTCTTCTTGTGCTATCTCGGAATTGAGAGTTTTGCGATAACTGGCTACAATTCAGAAATGTTGTCAGCAAAGAAGCGGATTTCTCCATATCTTCAAATCTTTGGCCCGTCCATTGGCTAGTTAATATTCTTGAACCAGGTTGTTTGCTTCCAGCCTATCCCTGTTTTCCCGGTGTCCCTGGTGTTTCTCCCACATTTTTAGTGTATTATTCAATTTGAGCTACTTGTTTGTAACAATTTTTCATTTCTTCCTCTGACTTCGTTCAGTGTATGAAATATGTAACGTTCGTAATTCCATTATTCACGCGGTGGATTTCCATTTTCACCGAAAATTCAAATGCCTCTCTGGCTCGCTTTGTGGATCACCCAGCCCACTATAGCCGTGACGGCGGCATCTAGGGCGGTGGTCGCGTGGAAGGTCAGGGCCGGTGACCCCACTGTGAACGCGCACGCAGCTGGTTCTCTGGCAGACTCCACTCACATTGGCGCGCCCCGGACTCGACTCGCGGACACCCCACCCGCCAAGGTGCAGGCAAGGGTGACAATGGGGGGGGGGGCAGGATGAGGTGGAGCAACTTGACTATGGCGGCGCCGGCCAAACTGTTTGAGGATGCCTGGAACTGGGAGAAGACGAGTTGGTGCCGGTGGTGTTAGCAATGACGGACAGTGATTGCGGCAAACCTTCGACTTTTCGTATTAACAGTAGAGCATTTCTTTCAGTAACTGAAAACCACAGCGTTCTCCAATTATTTCGCAGATATAGCATCATTGAGTATACAACTTCACCCTCGCTGTCGGAAGGCAATTTTGAGTTACCTTGCAGAATTTCATTTCTCTACGTGTGCTCCAGAATGTATGCATTTCCGCGCGTTATCGTATATAGTAATGATGACGATTCCGTAAACCGTGTGAGAATATTATTATTCTCGCACGGCTGCCGACCAATCACATTCGTCATAGTTCATTACGCATTAGAGGGTTCTCGCAGTCTCCTACAGAGGGCAACAGCTCTTCCTCGGGAAGTCGCCACTGCCATTGAACCATGGAACAACACGTGAGATAGTGATTGTTAGGCAGGTTATGTGGTAACGGAAGGTTATGTGAATGACTCTACGTCAGACAAAATGTCTGCAACAAACACTACTGCAATCGGTAGAACATAATACAGCTATCATTCAAAACACTCGTACACGAGAACACCCTGTTCAACTAATAATTCGATAATAAATGAAGTCTGCTCAAATCAGGAGCCAAATTCCTCAATAATAAATATTACCAATTTGCTCTAATTTCACAAATAACTTTTCCAGAAAGTACATTTTGACTAAGTTCGGAATTTTTTGTTCACTTAGTTGTATTTAATGTTATAACATTTTTAATTAAGTAAAAAGTACAATGAATGAGACATGATTTCAAAAAATAAAAACTTTTCATATGTTATTATTTAGTATCTCTAAAACATCAACTTCAAAGTGGTAGAGTCGTCTACTCGCGTAGAATGACTATTATTCTACGCTCGTAGAAGAATATACTATTCTGACACTTTGCGCAAAAACGTGTACTTGTGAGTCCGCAAATCAATTTTGTATACCAAGAGGTCGTGGTCAGCATGCGGGGGTGAGTTTTATACCAGTTATCTAGTTGGATAAACCGATAACAAAGTTTGGATGAAATTTATAGAAAACGGCTTGTCCGCGGGTTGTATCAATCCTTTACTCTGAATTTCATTTAGAGCAGTGTCCTAAGGCGCGACAGATCTTTTCTTTATTCATTCTTTTGTATCTGGCATTCTTGGTTTTGCACTTCATAAACAAAATAACAATACTCAGAAAAAAATGTTAAGTTTTCCTTGAATTAGTGAAGCAGAGAAATATAAGATTTAAATATCTTCTTCCCTCATTTTCTGACTGGTTTCTTGAAACTGAAATTATTTCTTCTACGATAATGATTGCATTTATTTTGTTAATAATATTTTCTTGTTACTATCTAAGTTGGCTTCACGAAATTTCCATCTTAAGGTGTAATTTATGCTGGTAGACACTGAGACGTTGGCGTGGTGATAAATGAGCTTAGAGAGGAAAATTATTCAATTGATCTCAACACAATCAAAACACAATATTTAAAATTTATTTTTATTATTAAGCTTGATTATTGCCGCATTTATCACCGATCTGACACCTTATCACTGTTCTTCACCAATAGGTGAAGATTGGGATCTTCACAAATTGTAGGATAATTATCAATACACGACTATATTTTTGGTGCCATACTTTCATTGTTTCCACCTATAATTTTAGTTTATCTTTACAAATAAATTAGAAACTTTCTGTTATGTGAATGGACTCCAAGATGAACTAATGAAATATAGAAATAGTTTGTGGACAATTCTTGTCATTAGTAGCTGCAATGATCACTTTATAATTCGCAATAAGTTTATTGATGGCATACATTTTAGTATTATTTCTTTTTTTTTCAGTATAGCTTACGATTATGATTTTCATCCAAATTAAATTATACTTTCATTCTAAATTTTAACTTAAGATATTCATATTATAATTTATACTATTTTTATTAAAATTTGAAATAAATATGGAAATGCACAATCTTAATTATATTTTCCTAGGTTAATGCATATCTCGGCGAGCAACTTCCACTTATACTGCATGATGATTCAGTCCACTTATACTGCATTATGTTACAACAAATATGCTGTATTTCGATATACCGGTTTCTGATTGTCAGTTCAACGTATGAGAAAATGAATGTAATTAAGACAGTGACGCAGAGGTTTCTGGACTTTAAAACACTTGTAGGTGGTGACCGTACGTCACATCTATCGGATTTAAAACCGTGAAGGCACTCAAGAGCTCACGGAGCAAGGAAGCGGAATAATATTTCGATATTTATTCATAATATTGCTCTTAGCACGGAATTAGTGGTTTTTGACAACTTTTATTAAATACTACATATGCATGGATCCGAATCAGGCCCCCTGATATTTACTTCTGGATTCAGTAGATGGGGTTCCCACTTTTCTCTCGTTGGTGTTCTTGTGAGCAATTAGGCGTGGAAAATGACGTCATCTCACAGAGATGTGATGTGTGTGTGTGTGTGACAGAGAATGAGAAAGATCACTTCCTCAACCTGAGTGGAGGCGATGTTCCTTGCCCTCGTCTTTTCCAGACCTCTAAAACCAATTTAGAAAGCGAATGTGCCAAGAACATCGCTTATAGTCAATATTCTTTTTAATAAAAATACGCAAGACATTATTCGTTGTATGAAAGGCGCAACAGCAATCTACTAAATGATCTCAATCTTTGTAATAATATTCTCACGAACGTCATATTGTTTTGAATCTGAGTCAGAAATAGAACCGAATTTATGGACTAGGATATGGCGTTAATGATATGACCTCGTGCGTTCGAAATCTCATTGTCTCACGTGCATTAAAAACCTATTCAATGACGTATATTGGAAGCAACATAATGGCCTGCTATCTTGCTTTCCTTCAGACGTAAATAGCAAACACTCCGTGTATAATTTATGGCAAAAAAATCAGATTCAGATTCCACTAAGGTACTCTCTTTTTCTCTCATTCCATGATCTGACCATCTCTAATACTAATTTTCAAAGGGTGCATAACTTGAAAGAAAACTATGCAGTTTCTTGCAGTGTGAGAGAGGTGACTGGTTTTGTTAGATGTACAGAAACTGGGGAAAATCGAAAAACAATAAAACTGTTTCGAGTGTGAAAATGGAAAAATGTGTTTAATCGTAATCCGAAATGTATTTTACCTATCCTAGCCGCCTCGTGATGGCTAATGTGCACTTAATCGAGCTTAATTTCGAAGTATATTTCGGAGCTGTTTTTATTTCAGACTTCGTCCATCCATTTGGATAATATGAACATTCACTGATGAATTAGGAATATTCCTACATTAGTCGTAATGTACTACATCCAAACATATTTAATTTATTCAGTATTGTGAAAATGTCAATAAGTGCTTTTATTGAAGTCATTTTATATGACGATTACTGTTGTTTATTTGTGCGTAAATTACAGATTCTGTGGAAATTCAATGAAATTAAAAGCGTAATATATGACAAAATATATTAAGAAATATAAAATGTTGAGCTATTATCTTTTGTTACGGTTTCGTATTTACATGCGCATTTTCAGTACGAAAATTGCTGTTTCATTTCTCCGGTTGTTCAACATCGGAAGACCTTTTCCTGGTAGGCCTATAGAGAACATAGTAGCTTTCGCCAGAGATGCCAGCTGATTGCGCTTGCATAAAGACAGACTGTGAATGGGCGCTCGCAGTTCGACAGTCAGTCTTTTCAATGACTGTCGACGATGGTCTGCTGTGTAGAGATTTCCATCTCAAGACACATGTCACGTCAAGAGGGTCACGATGCCAGAGACTACGACACAGTAAGTACAAAGGCTCAATTCACCCGCGTTCATGTCACCTAACAGACGTCCCATATTTCACCCTCCTTATGTCCCAGTTCTTTTTGAGGGTGAGATCCGCGGGCAGTGTCAGTGTATTTTCGTAGCGACACTTGACGCTACAGCCGCCGCGCCGCCGCCCCCGCACACACTGGGTCGAAATGAGCTTAAACGGAGAGAAAGCAATTGAAAAACAATATGCATGTTATCTCAAAAATCATAGCTCTTTAGAGGCAAGGTGTTAGTTTACGAACTCTTTGAATGAAAAACTTATTAAATATTGACTATAAAATACTGAAATTTCTAGTTTCTCAGAGTAGTACAAGATAACAGTATTGAACCAAACCTGCGTTCAAATTCTGCTTTCTATTTTTATTTCATAAACTCGAACATATTCGAAACATTTACCTTCTTTTCGGGGTATGAGCATGAACATCTCAAGCATATGCAGCCGATATATCAGTGATATTAATCATAAACATTTTTGTAATTATAATTGTTCGTTTGTTTCGCGAATCGGCCATTATGGAGCCTCTCGATCGGGGTAGGTGCACGATACTTTTTTGTTGGGGGATTTGCATTTAATGATGATTCCATTTTTACACCCCAATGCTGTAAGCCCGGGGGTGTAAAATGGTGATAATGATTATGAAATGATGAAATACACACATTATTAGAATTGGAATAAATATTATTATTATCATTATTATTATTATTATTATCGTTATTATTATCATTAATATTATCATTATTATTATTATCATTATTATTATTATCATTATTATTATTAAATCATCAGTATTATTATTATATTTTTAACGTTTAGATAATTTGCCACGGAATCGTATTAAAAACTGGCGGGAGCTCATTTTTGACCCACTGTGGATGCCTCCGCGCCCGCTTCCCTGTCACCATCAGCCGCGTCCGCGCCGCCGGAAGATCAGAGCCAGCGGCCCCTTCCCACGCTCCCGCCCTGGGCTTCCTGCCGCTGCGCTCCCGCCCCCCCCGCCCCCCCCCCCCCCCGGTCCGCCCCCGCCGCACACAATGGAGCTGCGCCGCACTCGAGGGCGCTGCAGGCGGCCTCGCCTCGCCTCGCGGCGTTGGAGAAGAGAGGAGAGGAGAGCGAAGCTGGAAGGCTGAGACGGACCTTGCCTACCCTTGCCTAATCTGTTTTGTGCCATGATAGGTGCTCTCCTTCACCTCTTAGCAATGCAATTTGCTTTGTTGTGTTTTTCTTCCTTACCTTTCTTTTTTATTTCTTATTTCATACCATTTTTTTCTTTTCGTTCCTCACCCTCCTATTTCATTTTGTGTTCCCTCTCTTCCTCCTCCCCTATACATATATATGTTCTTCTTCTGTTAATACCCTCCTTCACCACCCCATAATTCACTTTCACTTTTTCCCAATACTCCATTCCTACTCTCCTCCCTTACCTTCCTTCATCTCTCTTCTTCCTCACCTCCTCTTCCCTACCATGTCTACCCTTTCTTTTCTCTTCCTCCTTCTTTTGCTTTGACTTCACCTCCCTCTCATTCCTTACCATTTATAATTTGTGTTAATTCCTCTTACTCTTCTTTTTCTTTGCCCTTCAAAAAGTGTCTGTCTTCATTTGCAGATTCCCGTCTCGTATCTGCCATCTTCTTTTTCCCCTTAGGTCTCTTTCTTCATTTATTACACCACTAATTACCTCCGCTTAAGATTCCTGGGAAGTAACTTTGAATTGTGAATTCAAATTTCTTTTTAATAAATGGGTTAAATTTTTCTATCGTTTCTTGAACGTTCATCTTTCTCTGAATATTCATTCAATAACGTGACAATATATGTCTTAATTGAAGTCCTTTACATTGAATTGTAAAATACTTCTGCACCATGTTGAAAAATTAAATTAAAACTGTAACTTTTGTTAAAATGCCTCTGTTAGAAATTCCTCATTTTGCTAATATTCTCATTACATACATCGGTATTATTTTTATTATATCTACGTGGGGTCTACGTTTGTGACTAATGTTGTGCTACTTTCTTCTTTAGTAGTGTTTATATATTTGTGATTTTTCTTTTTACAATTATTTGAAATCAAACTATTTTCATATTTTAATGAATATTTGATTTCTTGGTAGAAATTATAGGTTAAAAATGTTAATGAAGCAAACAAATGAACCATTGAACAAGCAAATGAAACTAAGGGGGACGAATATGTAGCACAGCATAGGATTTCTTGAAAACGTTTGTGAATTCCTAGGGATAATAACTGGGATTTGAAAAAATCTGGTTGAAATAATGTTTGAAAAAATTGTAGCGTCCAGTGAAAGAGGGAGCTGACCCACAAAATTCAAAATTTCGATGAACTAATTCGATAACGAACAAATTGAATATGTCAATAAATTGATGTTTTGAATTTTGTGAGTTAGCTCCCTCTCACTAGTTGCCTCAATTGTTAGGAAATATTCTCAGATATTTGTAAATTTAGTAGTAACAAGAAGATAACGTGTTTTTATGATGAAATTATTACGAAAATGTGTTACTCGAGAAATTTCGAAGATTATTGTTGATCATATTGTGAATCAGTTCTTGTTGGCCAGAGATTTTTGAAGAAAAATATCAATTTTTCATGTTCAGAGAACAGTGTGATCTATAGAAGTGTTTTGATAGCAGGAATGAATTCGCGGAGTTCTATTCTCTTATGTGGTCCAACCTTCATGAGTTTGTTTCATGACGAGAGCATAGAACGAAAATTGTAGCTCATTTTCAGTTGGGTGCAATTTGAATTATAATTCAATGTCTCTGAATGTAGAAATCATCTGAAACACCGTAGTACAATGTTAAAATGAATAATAATTAATAATTCGGAAAAAGTACGTTTGTTAGATTTAATCACATCTTTAAAAAATTGAACCTCATATCGATTGTCGAGAAATGTGTACTTTGAATGGTTGAACTTTTCCCGAATCGTGCTTCGTGAAACTGCCCAACTCATCCGTTCGTTTAGGAACACCACCTGGCGACAGCTCGCCCTGCCTGTCACCGATTATGCTCGACCTCCCTCCTTCCCCCACTCCTCCCCCACCCCCACCTACCCCCTCGCCATTTAGAGCGGAGCAGTGTTCCGGGACAATTCCGCTGGAGACTTCGAAAGCTCCGATTGTGCGTGGGTGTCAGAGGGCTGGCATCGATGGCGCGTTGACGGCTGGTGAGGGGACAAATGAAAGGAAGAAATCGGACAAATATTATCTCGCTCTTCTGTCGATAGGACAGCTGAGGACAATTCACAGCCAAGAGGACAAGCAAAACCGGTACTACGTGTCATAGTTCGTGTAACCAAAAATATTCTTGGTGCATGTTAATGTGAGTGTGTGTGTGTGTGTGTGTGTGTGTGTGTGTGTAAGGGGTAAGGATAGGTCAAGGAAGAGGGAGGAAAGATCGCGCGCGGTCCATTGCCCGTTTTTTCAATACTTCAAGTTTATAATGTTCCGCTCGTTGAAGATTTCTGTAAAGTTATATTCCTTTAAGATATTTTGCTTTGTATGTCCGCCACTGGCACTAAAATTTTTTTAATTACCTTCTCTTCATTCCACTTCAGTTGTATAAAAACACTACAGTTAATTAGAAGACCTCATTTTCCTAATTGTGAAGCAGACGACTCCCAAACTGGCGAATTAGAGAAGTTGTCATATGTTTCATCCTAAACATGTCATATGAATTTGATCTTCTATGATATTTTCTAAGTCACATTTCAATGTAACTATTATCGGACCGAAACTGAGAAATGTTGAACAAATACGTAGGGGAGAAGTATTCTCAGTTTACATCTATTACTCTGTCTGAAATATGAGTAGAATCTGTCTGCGTAATTGAATAACTGCCCCTCTGCACCCAGAACGAGGATGCAAGCACCGACTTGGGGCAGGTATGCTAGTGTGACGTCATGGATACTCACAGCGACCACAGACACAGAGCTTTCGTATAACAAATATAATTTATTAACAAGAAAACAAAACAAATATATACACTTAATAATCTACTTAAACCCTAGCTCCTGATAGAGCCTACTTCCCCTGATCGGCTGGGAGCGATCCAAACCCGATTGAAGATGGTTTTTATTGCTGCGATGCGCCACTCCTACTTTTTGAAGCCGGCTGCACAAAGCCTAGCTTCCGTGACGCGGACTGTCACGCTGGAGCACAAATCCTTCTGGCGCACCACGCTGGTTTGCCTCGATCGCAGGAGCATCTTATCGATTGAGAATCGCGGTGATCCGTGGCACTCAACCACTCTTCAACCTCGGAGCACGCACACAGCATCGCTCCCCCTGTGACCCGCATCACCCAAGGACATACAAGCCGCAGGCTTCGTCAACTAATTGACTCCAGCCTTGCGAGCCTGGGCTCGCATATGCACGCGTCTAGCGCCAAGTTTTGTGCACACGCACGAGGTTCTCCCACCGTCTCCAGAAACCTGCTACTGGCTCCGTACACTCTGTTATATAGCGGAGGGCCTCACGTGACCTCCTACGTCACGCCACCCCTCGCTTGTTATAACAGTGAAGCTTCCCTATAAGCGGAAGGACCTCCAAAGCCTTGTGTCTCCCGTTCTCGCGTTCTTCCCTTACGAAAAAACCCTACTTCCTGTGGCTAGTCTATCCTCTTCTCCAAGCGGTCCCCAAATAGATGCCATGAGGCACGCTGGCTAATACGTTACACTAGTATGCATGCGATGTTACAGGACAGGGACGGGACTAAAGACTACGGCGGCATGATGTTCATGAGCAGAGGGTGCTCTTCACTGACATTTGGCTCCAGGGAAGCGAAGTCCACAGCAGGAAACCCTGCTGAGTCCTTCAAGTGACAGTAAATGACAGCCGGAAAGGCGGTTGGGCAAAACATAAAATGTGGCTCCTACTTATAAAAAAAGTGCTCCTACTAAAATGAAAGAGAATCTAACTAATATGAGAAACTCGCTTCCGTTTTGCACTACTAGTTTCTTGCTGTCATCTTTCTAAAATTGGCGACTAATTTTCGGGAGAGGTGACTCAGTGTATCAACTGATGTCACTGCAGTGTCGCTGATCGGAAGGTCCTAGGTGCGTGTCGCGACGACGGTAAAGATTTTCGACACTAGCTTGATAGCTACTAGGTAGAGTTCAGTCCCTAAAGGAGAATTCTAGCGGCCGACTGTTCTGATCAGTAGTTTTCCGTGTTTTTTTTTCGATCAACACGAGGCAAATGTCGGAGCAATAGCAAACGACCCTAACAAACGGGCAATGGACCGCGCCCGATCTTTCCTTCCTCTTCCTTGACCTATCCTCACCCCCTAACACACCCACGCACACACACACTTACACTACCATTCAATACAATACCATACATCCCTGGAGAACTGGGGCTTAACGCTACTCTCGACTGAGGGCTGTGCCTCGCTGTTAGGAGATACCTGGTTGGAAAAACCCCGCTAAATGACGGTAGGTTGATGCCGGATCTCGCTATCCAGCGTGGGAAGATCACTGCCACCTTCCGATGATACACATGTATTACACTTACGAGACTAATGGCCATTGACGAGCCCGGAATCACAAATAATCAATCAATCGACAATTTATCTGCAGCAAAAAAAAAACATCAAGGACACAGCATTTGTTAGCTTCAAATAAATTTTTACTTGCTCGCGTTTAAGAATGAACTTATGAAAAGAAAGTTATGTAATGATTCGTGGAAAAACGGCCAATTTTCGGCAGAAAAACTCTTATTACAGGTCCCGGGTAACAAAATCGTGGATAATTTCTGTTGTTAATTGTAGAGAAAACATCCTCTAACATGTGGTGTAGCCAGAATTCCTGTTTGTTGGGTCCTTGATACGAAAAAGTCGATTGACGGCGAAACGTCTGTCTGTGAACACAATGCTAACATCTAAACTTTTCGGCCAATTTTCTCCAAAATTGATATACCCCCCACGATCTGTTTGATGCCGTGGCCCCTTGAATTTTAAATCGATATTTTAATTTTGAGGGGTACTTTACATAACGCCTCTGGGACATTTTCAAAAGTATCAAAAAATAGCTCCATCGATTTTCATTAAGTTTTGGTAAGGGATAGCCTAAAGAACGTTTAAGAGAGGTCTCATGTTGGTTAAAAAAGACCAATTTTTCGAAAATTTAAAAATTTCAATTTTGTTTCGGCGTCTTCCTACATCTACAATCATTAAAATACATTTGTTCTTGAAATGCGATCATCAAAAATAGATTTTCGTATATGGTCATGTTAAATTTTTTGGATTATACTAGTATTTTGAGGTAATTGTGCGTCAAAAGTAATTGCCGGTTCTGAAAATTACTTCTTGTACGTCTTGATCTTAATTTTAGTGGTGTTTTGAGGCAGTTGGATGCTACGTAAGTTAGGATGTGTATATTATTTCATATTTAATATTGCTTTGCTCGTTTCTTACATTGAAGCTTTCTTACATTTACTCGTTTCTTACATTTGCTAATTATTTTTTTAGAAATTATTTAAAACCTATTTGAAATAAATATAAAATAAACATTGCTAACCTTCAGCCGCCCGCTCCCAATATACGCAGTTGCATGCTACCTCACTTAGAATATGTGTATTCATATTTTAATATTATTTATATTATTTCATTTTAAATTGCGTCTTTTTAAATTTCACAAATTTAATTTGTCAAAATTTATGAATTCTGTCTTTCAGGTAAAATAATTCTTGAATATTTAAAAAGAATAAATAGATAAATACACCAATAATTGTTCAAACGAGTTCCATCAGTGTCGTTTATTGCGAAATCCAACATTAGGGTGAATCAACGACTTTTAAGACTTTGAGCTTGTGCCTCCACCACATCCTACCACGCTTTTGTATGGCGAACAGCATTGTCTACGAGAATCAGAAATGGCTGGGTGACCTAACTGTTGCTTGAAGTGAAGTGACCAGTTCCGACGTCTCAAGCCGCGACTCCGCCACATCCGTTGAGCTTCTCGGCTTCGCGTAACGGATTTCCTTTTTCTCGGGAGACACCTCTCCGGGCACCTCGCTCCGGGCGCGGCGGCGTCTTCTCTCCGGCGCGGAACTCGCCCCACGAAGACGTTGCCGCCCTCGCCGGAAGTGGGCGTGGCGCCGGGGCCGTTGGGATCGCCCGACCTCCCGCCCATCGCCCACCGCCCTTCGCCCATCGCCCTCCGCCCTGCTCGCCTCGCGGGGCGTGCCGTCCCGACGCGACCGGCTAGTCGGGCACGCCTCGCCCTGCCGAGCGGCTGGCCTGCCTCCCGAAAGGCTTCTCGCGTGTAACCTCAGACGTAATTACAGTGCTGGGTTAGCGACCCGCGAACGGCAACGCGCGAATGCAGGAACCGCTGTAAGCGCTAAAGGCAGGTGACGCGGTGCGGTGCAATGCCAAGTGCGCACGTCGCCTTGCGGGTTTTTAAATATTTTGCGATTTCCATTGTAAATTTGACATCGTAATAGAAAGTTTTCAATACAGTCAAGAAAAAAAAGAACACCCTTCTTGCATTGATTCCTTCGACCATTCTTATTTTCTTAAAAGTGATTTTTCTTCACACATTTATAAACAAATTAAATAATAACAATAGTAACAATAACAATAATAATAACAATAACAATAATAATGATAACAATAATATTACTAATATAATAAATTTTCAACAGCCAACTAAATTTGCAATAACTTCATTACAAAATATTGTGTGCAGAACACGACCGAATAGAGAACTATCTGTGGAATAAAAAAACCTGTTTCTGGGGTGTCGTATGAATAATTACAACCATGAACCCACGAATTTGCCTTTTAAAAGTACTAATGTGGCAAAGCTCAACGAATAAAACACACAAGTTGATACAATTGTTGGTATACAACGATCAAATCTACTAAAAGAGGATTTCGGCTTCATCACTGTTAATGCTACGAAATATCACGTTATCAGTCTCGTAATAGTATGTTTACGTCTGTGTGTGTCTGTGAAAACACTTGAGAATCCGTCCAAATCATCTTATCTTCCACAGACCACACAGCTTCCAACTTCGGTATGTCGACTCGTCTTTTTGTCGTACTCACTATACAAAACTCGACTCGCGTGTGAATAACTTTTCCTCATCCTTGTTACGTAAATTATTATTTTTACTTGCTTGTCGTTGTTGTTCATGATTTGTCTCCCATTCTATGTATGAGTTCTAGAAAAGTAGTTCCAAGTAGAGTAACATAATGATGTGAATGCAATCTTGGCACAGATCAAATTAAGCAGGCGGTTAATAAAATATCATTTTTATGTTTATATTTATTTTCCAATTTTTACCATTCTTTTAAATGTCAAAAAACAAAAGCAAATGTGTCTGAATTGAAATATACTCTTCATCAGTACGTATACAAAATTTAGTTTGTTAAATTCATTATTAATTACTTTCGCTATGATTTAACAATTTCCTAAGGTGCACATCCCATTTCAGCAAAGAGATATTTTTAACCTAGTGAAATAAGAGGTAATACATGCATAAATAAAATGAAAGGAAATGTGTGTCAATCTAGTTCTTGAAATATATTCGCTAGGTCCCATTGTAAAATGGTCAACAGAAGGCGATTAGTCGAAAATTATTGTTAAGGGTATAAAATCTCCTGAAGCAGGAAGCAAACTATAAAGCACAAACGCTTAACATAACCTCAGAGAAGATGTTTTTGTCATTACATCGTGTGAAAGTGCTTTCAGATAACATATTCGATATCCATTCGTCGAGTTTGTTCACTCATTGAAGTTAAAAAAAGATCATATCTTCCTCATCTTTTCTAACAACTTCCTTTCGCTTTGAAGAGGGAAAACACAGCTCTAAGAGATCGAAAGATTTCATTTTAGGTGACTCACAGTGGGCCAGCATGATACTCATGCATACACTAAAGATAATGAGGTGTATTGATGATGTGTACCTCATCAACACACCTGATTATCATGGTTTTAAAACTTTACATATCAACTATATTTTATAACATTTATCAATGAAACTTCGAGAATATTGTAAAATAATATTTCAGAATATCTTGTATATTCATGTATTCCGTTGAGAAAACATTCATACCACTCACTAAATTGGAATCTATATTACTAATTTTCAACGGGCGAATAAATTAAATTGAAATTGAAAACTTCAGATATGTAAGAGATGTTTCTTATTTCGCTAGTTACCTGTGAATTCTTGAAAATACAAAAAACATCATACCAATTCTATATATATGCATAAATTGACAGAAAACTTTGCGACTTCTAGCCATGTGAATGATGTCTATGGTTTTATTAGATGCGCAGAAACTCATAGAAAATACGGAAACAACAAAACTAGTTGAAGATTGACTAAAAAATGGAAATATTTGATTGGGTTCTTTCGCTTAATACCGCATGTGTTTATCGATTGAATTCTCACTCTGTACTTACTACATAGCTGACGTTAGCAACATCAAAGCTCTATGGAAGAAGCTTCCAGTCATTATAAGTAAAATTAACTTTTATGTAACGAATTTTGTGTGAATCAGTGTTGTCGATGTCCAGACGACACGAAACCGTTTACTGTTTGCAATGTTTTTCCAGTGTTGTGAGTTTAGGGTATTTAATTTAGATGATTATTCTTTTTTATAAACAAATTTGAGGGAGGGTTGAGGAAGAGATTTCTTTATGGTTTTTTTTGGGTGTTTGTTCAGGATGTTCCATTTTCTTATAATTTTAACGAAATATCTATTATTTATTATTTCGATTATTTTAATATACTATTTTTACGTGACCAAACAATAAAAGAAAACCCATTTCCAAAATGAATTTATAAAATTATTACTAAAACGGAAACAGTATGGGAAAATATCACCTGTTTCATCATATTTAAATATTGATATTTTCAGCATCAATGTTTTTGTCGATGTATTCATTCACTGGTCTCGAAAACCTTTTCATGTATCGAAAATCGATGTTTTGATGAAATTTGCCCTCACTACCCTTGCCTCTCCTCCCCCCCCCCCACCTATTCCCCAATTCCCGTTCGCCTGCCGTGGCGCCTCCCGCCCGAGTGGGAGCCAGGGGCGGGGGCCCTCGAAGCAGAGGGAAGGCCTCCGGGTGATCGGGCGGGGCTTATGCAAACGAGGGGTCTTCGCCCCGGATGCCAGCAACCGTCTTCTTGGCGCGACGGGACGCGGCGACGCCGACGACGTCGAGAAGTCCTTTCAAAGCGCGGGAAGCGCCTCTTGGGACGCCCAGGCACCGCCGACGTGGGTTTGGAGGCAGAATGGTGAATGCGGAGCACGTTGAGTGCACGAAGGCGGGCGATGGGACGTTCACCGCATCTCCTAAGCGGCATAATAATAATAATAATAATAATAATAATAATAATAATAATAATAATAATAATAATAATAATAATTTATTCTGGCAAATGAGTATATGCTCGGTCTCAGTTAAAGAAAAAAGTTCAAATATAAATATTAAAGAAACAATACATACAAATATACTACAAAATTAAACAAAAAATGAAATAAAATAACAGAAAACACAAAGAAATATAAAACAGGTGAAATGTGCGCCTTCATCACGTGATAATTTATTCATTAACAGTAAGTAAAAGCACCGCACTATTGTAGGCCTTTCCTTCTTCTGAAAACCCCATTGCACTTCACTTTACATCACAACAAAAGTTTGGTAAATCTCAAGGCTCTTTCGTTATAATTATGTTGCCTTAGTCAACTATTCCATGTATCAGTTCCAAAATGTTTGTAAATTTGATGGCTAATGTAGAAGTTTATGGAGGTAAAGATTCTGAGGAAACGCCATGTGTACTTGAATGCTCCGCTTTTTAATACCAATCTTGAATATCGAGGAAAATATTACAGGAAATTTACCTCTTTATTAAGACCGGTTAGATGGAATATTTCATTGGAGTTTCAAATAGTTTCTATGAAGTCGTAACAATTGCTCATAAAATTCGATAACGCCTGTTCAAATTGAGCAGCCAGATTCATTCTATTTATATGACATAATATTGTCTGTGTAAGGTCAAATTTGCGCACTGCACATTAATACACGGTTCGTGTTTTAAATGTTACTCCTTAGCACCAGACTCTTGGAATATAATTGTCCTTTGAGAAGTCTATACTACAAGCAAGATAAAAAAATAACTAGCCGATGAGCCATCACTACCACGAAGAAAGACAAGCAACAGAGATAGTATGGCCGGGACCTCTAGGTTATGTGGTAACCGAGAGAGGAAAAAAGTATATCTACATTTTGAAATTTATGATTTTATTTTTTAAATAGAAAAAAATCTAGTTTACCAACAGTTTTATATTTGAATTTTTCATAGTATTATATTTTCACTCTTCCAGAATTGAATAAGATCTGCCAGAATGTATTAATACAACAGATCGATTTGTATTTATTAAAACATAATCAACCACAACTGAAAAAATCTTTCATTGCAAAGATTAAATTAAGATCAGTTTATACACGTTTTGAATCTTTTGGAGGGTAAAGTTGATCACCATGCCACGACATGACAAAAGGAAGTTAAGACATACCATGCTCTTCAAATACGGGCAAAACCCAAATGGATGATGCTGTACAATGCGTTTTTGTGCAAAATAAATTGAAAAACAAAGTAATAGAACAATGTAGCGTTTATCATCTTATAGAAATATTTTACCACTATCACTACCAAAAATTTAAAAAAAAATTGGAGCAGTTTTTGAGAAAATATATGTTTTTGTAATTTTTTAAAACTTTACATATTGCTTATTCAAAAAATGTACATGATCTTAATAAAAGATCTAATTATGGAGAACAAATTTTATTTGAAGGAAAGATTTTTTATCTTCAATTTTGTAGTTGTAGAAAAACACCGCAAAAATTCAAAATTTTGCAATTTTCGAAGATTGAGAGTTAACAGGGAAAATCGGACTTATGCCACTTTTATAAGTGTATATTACTCTATTCTTACAAGAAATTTAAAGAAAGACTTTGGAGCTTTTTTTGAATTTTTTTTTAAAAAGTCCGAAGTGCTTCATGTAAAGTACGCCTAAAATTAATGAATGTTTTTCAAAATCGAAGAGCTTCGACTCAGGCCAGATCGAGAGGGGTTCATTGATTTTAGAGAAACTCGCATGTATAGCGTAGGTGCTAGTGTTTTTCACATACATCAAACAGACGGACGGACGGACGAACGTTTTGAGAAAACAACAAGTTTTCGATATCAGAGGACCCCAATCCGCATAGTTCCTTTGAAATCTCGAAAGAGATTGAACACAGCATTACATAATTTTCACTTTATTACGTATATTACTCCGTATATACTTATGTACATGGGAAAGTAAAAACATATGAAGGCATGAGTTTGAAACATTTCTTTTTTAAACAATGTACTCGTAAGGAACGAGGGACATAGTAAATTTTTTGTTCGAATAATATTTGTAAGAAACCCGGAAATGAATTTTACAATTTTTGTGGGTCTCTGGATTGATTTAATCAATTTTCATAAAAAATATCTGAGGTTTATCCATAATATGTTAATAAACAGTTCGAGAAATCGACTTATTAATAGAATGACTTATGTTCGTTAACGGATCAGGCCGTATGCTTCACTGCGTAGGTTTCAATCGAAGGCACCCTCTCAACAAGAAAATTCTGAGAAACGAAGCATGGGGCAGGGAGGACTTGTGAAGGTGACCTCCGGGGACACAAGAGTGGCGGCGGCGGCGTCACCTGATGCGCTCCTCGTGGCGCCGGCGGGGGCGGCGACTGAGAGGGGTCGGGGGAACGCGTATGAATGGACGCCGGGCGAAGACAGCGGATCCACCGCCTCGGTCTTTCAGCGCCTCCGCCCGACTACGAGGGTTTCATTATTATTATTATTATTATTATTATTATTATTATTATTATTATTATTATTATTATTATTATATTTCTTTAAATTTTATTTTTATTTTTAGAGCACTTAAAGCGAATCAATATTTGGAACGCGAGAAGAATGCACTGTGGAAGGGGTGATGATTCAACAATTTGTATGTGATAAGGTATTTGGCTAAAGAAAGCTGAATAAAAATCGTCAATTTGATCCGGCAATTTTGTCTTGTTTCACTTGCACATTTCCAAGTGACGGAGAGGCTCGCTCACCGCAGTTAAGATAAAACATTGTAATTAATTTTAAGTAGCCTTGGTATTATATACAATTATAGGTAAAAATAGGAATTAATAAATGGCAGACGAATTGTTACACACAGACAGGTTGTAATAAAAAGCATATATATTTATGTTTCATTCTAGAACTGTGGTACAACGTTTCGCTACTTTTTTATCGCTTCTTCAGGCACTGACTTGTTCCATTGCCACAAATGTTCATTGTATTTTGGTCACCAGTGCCACCCAGGCCAACACCTCCGGTCCTCCATTTTAGTAAAAGCTGAGGCAATTAGTCACCTCGGCTTATTTACGACGCTCTGCACTCAATATGTGCCTAATATCTTATTAACTTTTTATAAAGGATTTTTTGCGGCAAAAGAACAAGGTGGGCCCGAAAACCTCACTGTACTTTGTATTTATGGGTATTTGTTACGTTTGGTTTGTGTTTCACTTAAATATTTAATTCAGTTAAAACTCAGTTGTTTAACTGGCAATGCCTGAAGAAAAGTCGTGAAACGTTGTACCGCAGCTCTAGAATGAAACATAAATAAATGTGCTTTTTATTATAACCGGTGTTCGACTGCCTTTCGTTAATTCCTGTTTTCATCTATGATTCTCTATAATACTAAAAATCAATAACTATTAGAACACACAATCTATAAACTACTCTAAGTGTACAAAAACATTGTAGTCCAGCCAACGTAAAAAATTATCCATTTCTAATCATTCTACATAAATTCCATCAGTTCCAAACAATTAACATATATGTTTTAAATATTTCACATCAAAATATAGAGCTTTTCTAACGTATTCACTACTTAAGTATTTCTACCAAATTAAATACACGCATTCCGTGAGCATTCCATTTATTCATACACTCTAAGTGATTGTCATAAAGAATGTCACCATTTGGGAAGACTAGCTTCCAATATAACAACCAAAATGTATAAGGCAAAATATATTAAGTGCAGACAGAATAAGCTCAGCTACTTTCAAGAGACGAGATATAATTTTTGTCTTGAAACAAATCAAAATAAAACAGCTATTTTTTTTAGTTTCTTAATATTTGACGAGATAAGATATGCTTTTTTTCTGTTAATATTGGAAAGATTGGGCAGCACGCCATTCGCCTAATGGGCTGATGCGCACAAAGGCTCCGGGGAAAGGCTTCGGAGAAGTAAACATGCATGAACATGGCGCAGACGGTCTTGCTTTTCTTAGATCAGCCTATGATGAAACGACATGAGTGAGCTATTGCGCAACCTATCCGGCTTCATTACACCAGTTTGCATCAAAATATTTGCCGGAATTTTAAATGCAGCCAGGTACTAAAATTATCACTTTGTTAGAGGTCATTGAAATGTATATATGACGCTGTTTTATTTTATATTGCATCTTTTACTTCAACTACACCTTCATCGCGTTCTATTTGGATGGTCACCCTTGAAAATTGTCACTTTATGCCACTTTCAAAATGATTCTCAATACTTTTCGCTTGGCATGCAGCAAGACGGCCAGTGTCAACCCTCGCTTTTCAAAGGAAGTGCATGTGTTCTGTGCATGTGGTGCGGGACGTATCTAGAACTGCGAAGAACGAGCTAGACGGTGCGCCGAACCAGCTCACCCATGTCTTTTCGTCATGCATCAGCCCCGCGTCCTTCTAATGTAAATTGTCGCCACGTCATGCTCTCGTAGTTCATACGGCCCCTTCTCAGGCGTGAGTGCGTGCGTGAGAATTGCTTACAACTTCTGAAAATGACAATCAGACCTTTCTTGAACTTCTTTAGATGCCCTTATAACAGTGATTCCTACAATTTTATTATCAATTCAATTTGTTATACCGTATCATGATTATCGAATATTAGATACTTTTCTATCTTGTCCAAACCCTTTCTGCTCGAGAATTCTCGGGAAGGTAAAACTATTGATACAAATCAGCACGGACTCTTGTTCCCCACGCAAAATTAACGCAAAATAACGCGAAAACTACATAAATTTTCGAAAAATTGTACATGACCTTATTTTAAAATATGTCTTTAAGGAACAGATTTCATTAAAACAAATATCTCTATATTCATAATTGTAGTTGTAGGAAGACGGTAAAAGTTTTTTTGAAGTTTTGCACTTTTCGAAAAATCAGAAATTTCAACAAACATGAGATCATCACCATTCTCTTAAGTATTTTACACTATCCAACAACAAAATTTAATCAAAAACGATGGAGCAATTTTTTTCTTAATTTGGAAAATGTCCCAGGGACTTTGGGTAAAGTACTCATCAAAACTAAAATATCGATTTCAAATTAAAGGGGCCGCGACATCAGCCAGACTGGAAATATCAATTGTGGAGAAAATGGTTGGCTCAAAGGTTTAACCGCTGCTGTTGTTCCAGGCAGGCAGGCGGACAGACGTTTTGCCGTCATTCCATTTTCGGTATCAAAGACAAATAAAACATGGACCATGCGATAGAGGATTTCTTCTCTAAATTTAGCAACTGGATTTATCCACTTTTTCGTTACTAGGGCCCTGTAATATGAGTATTCAGCAGAAAATTCGCCGTTTTTCCCCCAGGATTAAATAACTTTTCTTCTACTCCCTAGAGAGAATCTAGTTTTCATCATTTTTCTTATTTTATAATAATATATGTTAGTACCACGGTTTCGTGTGATATTATACTACACTGAAACATTCACAGGATTAAAATTCGATCATCTCCTCTCCATCACACAAGTATCCAATCCTATTCGGTAAGGACCGCCTAGATTTCTGATTTCGCAAATATCTTCAAGCATCCACCCTGTCTCTCAACTAAGAGGAAACAAAATGGCGTCGAGCGTGCCGCCGACATGTCTGCCTTCGTTTCCGCCGGAGGCTGCCGGCTGCGGAGGTAGAGGGGGCGGGGCGCTTTCCGGGCGGCGGGTGGCGGGTGCGGCGTGCCGGGCGGGCGGCTGGGGTTCACTGCGGGCCCAGGCGCACCCCAGGGCCCCACTTATTCAACTCATTGTTCGAGGCGAGGCGAGCGCCATGTACGGCTGGTGCGACCTGCCGACTGGCAGGTGTGCCCCGCGCCCTGACGTGTTCCCATGGAGCTTCTTCTTCTCGTTCGCTTTCCTCTTCTTCCTCGCTCCGCCCACGACCTTTTGCCCACGGGGTGTTACTCCCGATGATACCGATTGCTAGCACTCCGCGACTCGGAGCCGAAAGAACCTCAGAGAACAGAACCACGAAGCGGAGCAATTCGGCGCCGAACGCAGACGCATGTGGTCGCTTCTTAGCTGAGCGACAGGGTGGGATCTTGAAGATATTCGAAATCAGAAAGATCTACGTCCTACCAAATAGAATTGGAATACTTGTTGATGACGGCACACTGATCAATTTTAAATCCTATTAAAAAATCGAATGATGACATCTCTCATATACACTGCCAATCGTTTAATAAATGTTTCAGTGTATATAATATCAGACGAAATCGTGGTACTAACAAATGTATCTAAAATAAAGAATATAATGAAACTACGTTTTTTTTACATTCTCTCTAGGCAGTAAAAAAATTATTTAATGCTGAGGAAACGGCGAATTTGCTACTAATTACTCAATACAGGGCCCTTAGTAACGAAAAATGAATAAATGCAGGCAAATTTAAGAAGAATCCCTATCGTCGTATGTCCATGTTTTTACCAAAATGGAATGACGCAACACGTCGACAGTGCGCGAACCAACGTCTGGTCACAACTAGATGACACAACCCTCACCGCCACGCCTAACAACCATCACTAACCACGTCCCGGATCCGTAATCTCATCTACAAACACCACCACAATCAGCACAGCTCATTCACCAGAGACGACGTCCTCTCTCCAGTCAATCGTAGCCTGATAGTTCGATCCAAACGAGTTGGCTGAGTCGCGCCCTGACACTTTTTGAAATCAGTAGTTTAGTTTGATGAGTACTTTACCCAAAATCCCTTGGAACATTGTTCCAAATTAAGAAAAAAAAATGCTTCCATCGTTTTTATTAAAATTTGCGTTGTTGGCATAGTGAAAAACTTTAAAGAGAATGGTGCATATCTTAGCTTCGGATGAAATCTCTGAATTTTTCGAAAATTTCAAAACTTCAAATAAAAACCGTGCGCCGTCTCCTACAAACTACCATAATGAAGACAGAGATTTTTCTTTTAATGAAATCCGTTCCTTAAAGACATTTTTGATAAGGTCATTGTTACAATTTTTTCGAATCATTTAGTACTTTTCGCGAATTTGCGTTTGAAAAAATTGCGACAAATCAGTGCTGTTTGGTTCATAGTTTACCTTCAGCGAGAAATTCTCGAGCCAAAGGTGGACAAATAAGAAAAAGTTATCTATATCGACAATCATGATATGGTTATAACAAATTAAATGATAATAAATTTAGAATCACTGTAATAGGGCATCTAAAGAAGTTCAAGAAGTCTGACTGTCAGTCAGAAGGTAAGCAATTCTCACGCACGCCACTCACGCCTGAAAGAATGGCCGTACGAACGCGAGAGCATGACGTTGCGAACAATTTTTACATTACGAATTTGACGTGGGCTATCCATGACGAAAAAGACAGGTGACTGGTGCGGGCGCACCTCTAGTCTCTATCTCGCAATGTTCTAGTTACGTCCCTTCACCACCGTGTACAAACACATTGCACTTCGTTTGAAAGACAGGGAGACGCTGCCGTCTTGCCATGTCCAATTGCGACAAAGATGAAAACATTTTGAAAAGTGCATAAAGTGACAGTTCAAGGGTGACATCCCAAATAGAAAGAGCATGAAGTGTAGTTGAAGTAAATAGATGCAATATAATAAAACCCACAACAGATTCATATATACCTATATATATAGTATAATATATATATATAATATATATATATATATATATAGTATATTCAATGACCTCTAAGAAAATGAAATTTTAGTATCTGGCTGCATTTAAAATTCAGGCAAATATTGTGATGCAAACTGCGTTCTTTCTGTCTTCATTAAAAAAGATTTCTCGGTCTCGAAGTAGTAGCTTACTCTGTTCGCCACTTAAATATTTTTTGCCCATAACTATTGTGTTAGTATATGCCAAATCATCTCGAGAAACAAAAAAAGCTAATCTTTCCCAATGTGAGATTTTGTATGACAAACAGATTATAAGAAATGGAATGCTCACGCAATACCTGGTATTAATTGGTAGAGAATACTTAAGTAGTGGAAACGTTAGAAAGCTCTATATGTTGATGTATAACTATGTTAAAACGTAAATGAAAATTGTTTGAACTGAGTGATTTAGAGAATATTAGAAATGGGTAATTTTTTTACGTTGCTGGACTACAATGTTGTGCATCACTTAGAGTATTGTAAATTGTGTGTTCGTAATAGTTATTGTAGATTTTAGTTTAGGAGAATCCATAGATGAAAACAGAAAATAATGAAAGGCAGACGAACACAGATTAAATAGAAAGCACATATGTTATGTTCCATTCTGAGCTTGCGGAATACAAACGAATTTCGCGGACTTTAAGTGTCGCTTCTATCGCTATTTTCAGTGAAACAATTGAGTTTTTAAACTAGATAAATATTAAAGCGAACACAATAAACCCAACGAACAAAATACCCAAAGTACAATACTGCGAATGTTTCGGCCCCATCTTTCCTGCGCAAAAAATTTCTATGAAAAAGATTAATACCGAACTTAGACACATATTGATACAGACCGATCGTAAATAAGCCGAGGAATGACATAATAGTCTTCACTTTTACTAAAATGCGAGACCGGAGAGTGTGCCTGGTGGCACTGTGACCAAATACAAGGACAACATTTGTCGCAATAGAACAATCAGTGCCGAAGAAGCGAATAAAAAATGTTAGCGAAACTTTGTACCACCAGATCTAGATAAGACATAATATAATCTTTCTACTTACAACCTTCTGTCTGCAACAATTCGTCGCCTTAAATTAAGTTCCTATTATATTACTATAAATGTATACATACCAAGGGTAACCTTAAAATTAATTACCAAGTTTATCTTAACTGCGGTACCGAAGCCCTCTCCGTCAACTTGGAAATGTGCAAGTCAACAGGAACAAAATTCCCGAATCCAAATTGCGAACTTTTATTAAGCTTTCTTCCCCAAAATACCTTATCAGCATAAAATTAGTGAACATCACCCTTCACAGCCCCACCCGCGCTTCTTTGCTCGTGCTTCTCTCAGCTCATTATTAATCAGACTTTAAGTGCTTGATAACAATAATATAATAATAGATAATACATAATATAATAATATAATAAATATAATGAAACCCTCGTAGATCGCGCGCAGCGCTAAAGACCGATGGCGTGATCCGTCGTCGCCCGGCTCCATCATACGCGTTCCCCCGCTCCCTCGCAGTGCGCGCCCCCGCCGGCGCCACGAGGAGTCAGCATCAGTGCGCTGTACCGCCGCCGCCGCCACCTTGCTGTTCCCTCACTTCCTATGCTCACCTTCACAAGTCTCTTCCCTCATGCCCAAGCTTTCGTTTCTCAGAATTTTCTTGTTGAGAGTTCCTTCCCGATTGAAACCTACGCATGAAGCAACGGCCTGATCCCGTTAACCGAACATAAAGCATTCTCTATTAATAAGTCCGATTCTCGAACTGTTCTATATAGCTTATTATGGATTAAAACCTCAGATAGTTTTATAAAAATTGATAAATCAATCCAGATACCACGAAAATTGTAAAAATTCATGTTCCGGTTCTTACAAATATTATCTGTCGAACAAAAAACTTACTATGTCCTTGCGTTCCTTACGATACATGTTTAAAAAAGAAGTTTCAACTCATTGCCTTCATATGTTTTTACTTTCCCCGTTGTACATAAGTTATATACGGAGTAATATACGTAATAAAGTTAAATCGATGATAATGCTGTGTTAAATCGGCTTTCTAGATTTTCAAGAAAATATGGGGGATATTGGTCCTCTGATATCGAAAACTGTTTTTTCAAAAGCGTCCGTCCTTCCGTCCGTCCGTCCATCTGTCTGTTATGTGAAAAAAAACATACATCCTACTCTATACATGCGAGTTTCCTCTAAACTCCAATGAAACCCCTCTCGATCTGGCCTGAGTCGAAGCTCTTCGATTTGAAAAACAATTCATTTAATTTTAGGGGACTTACATGTAACACTCCGGACTTGTTAAAAAAAAATTCAAAAGAGCTCCAAAGCTTTCTTTAAATTTTTGAAGGAATAGATAACATATACACTTATAAAGTGCAAGGTCCGATTCCGCCTGTTAACTCTCAATTTGCGAAAATTGCAAAATTTGAATTTTGCTGGTCTTTTTACACCTACAAAATAAGATGTTTCCTTTTAAAGTAAATTTGTTCTCCAAATTAGTTTTAGTGAGCCATGCACATTTTAGAACTTAAATTTCGTGCAACATTGGCGAGCAATATGTTAAGGTGTTTAAAAAAATTAAAAAACAAGATTCTGAAAAAATGCTCCAATTTTTTCTTTAAGCTTGATAAATGCATCTATATGATAAAACGCTATTGTCTATTATTTTGTTTTCGAAAATTTTTTTGCACAAAAAACCATGTACGCATCTTCCATTTGGGTTGCCCATATTTGAAAGAGCATGGTAGCGTCTAACTCCTTTTGTAATGTTCGTGGCATGGCTGGATCAAACTTTACCCTCCAAAAGATCAAAAACGGTATTAAACTGATCTTAATTTAAATCCTTTCCAAAATAAAGATTTTTTCAGTTGTTGATCATGTTTTAATCAAATTGATTGTACATCTTCAGGTAATTACTCTCATGAAGCGTAACTTTACATGGTCTCGGGCTGTAAATGCTCCATTGATCTGTTATTAATACATTCTGCAATCTATTCAATTCTGCAGAGAAAAAATGAATACTATGAAAAGCTTCAAACTATAAAAACTGTTCGTAAAACTAGATCTTTTTCTATTAAAAAATAAAACCATAAATTTTCAAAATTAGATAACTTTTTCCTCTCTCGCTACCACATTAAGCTAGGTCCCGGCCATACTATCTTCTGTTGCTTGTTCTTTCTTCATGTATACGGCTCGTCGGCTCATTATTTTTTATCTTCTGTGTCCGTATAGACTTCTCGAAGACAATTATATTCCAGCAGCTGTGCTAAGATAACATTTAAAATACTATCCGGTATTAATGTGCATGCGCAAAATTTGACATATACACAACAATATATGTCATTTTAATCAGAATGAATCTGTGCTCAATTTGCAGTGCCTTTATCGAAATCTGATGATCAAATTGTTAGACTTTATAGGAAACTATTTGAGAATTCCTATCCAATTTTCCAATTTATCGGTCTTAAGTAAGTGGTAAATTTTTCCTTAATATCTTTTCCGCAATATTGCAAGATTGGTATTTTAAAAAGCGGGCAGCAAGACACAGGCGTGCCTCAGAAGCTTTTACCGCTAGAAACCCGCGTACATTAGCTCAGTAAATTGTTACAACATGGGCGGACGGACTGAGACATGAAGATTGAGAGGCAAGAGTAAATATAACCGAAACCAGCAGCGAGGGGACCAAACTGGGTGGAAGTGAAAGGAAAGGCAAGGGGGGGGCAGAAGAAGAAAAGGCCATACTAAGAGGCGGCTGTGTACGGACGTGGAAGAAAAAATAGAGCACGAGGAAGGGAGGCACATGGCACCTGGGGACGAGTGCCGGGGGGTCGTAGTGTAGGGCAGGGTGGGGGGCTTAAAACGATTTTGGTCAGTATGGATTGGCTAA
>BOPP01000024.1:4160968-4183050 GCA_017312745.1 Gryllus bimaculatus | reverse complement strand
CCGGCACCGCCCCGCACCGCCCCGCGCCGGCCCAGCCCCGCCCCGGACGCGCGCTCTTCAAAGGGCGACGGAAGCTGCCTCCGCGAGTGGAGTGCAGTCGAGCCAGTGGCTTTCAGATTTTATCCGCTGCTCTCCGCAGGTCCTTCGAGGAGCGACCCGTCTCGTAGGGGTTCCTCGCGCGAGCTTTTCTTACAAGGTGGATGCCGGAGCGGTACCCTATTAAACGCGCGCGATCGTCCCACCCCCATCCTCGCCCGTTCCTCTCTTCTTAAAAACACACTTGCACTTACGTGCACTGCGCATACACGCATGTCGGCAGACCTGTCGGGAGCTTACTGCTTATCCCTGGGTATACTCGACTGTGGAGGTGGGGGAACGCTAGCTGCTTGGTCGGATCTTACGTTCCAATAGAAGTGCACTGCCACCCCCCGGCTACTATACTCACTAATGACCAAAGTAGTTGACGCCCTCGGATACACGAGATATTCACTCAAGCAAGCTTTGCGCTTCTACCACTTACCAACATTTGTTTCGTAGTCGATCTTTGTGGAATTTTGGCAGAGCTTGTTCCTAGTATGTATACCCATTTTATTTGTCTCTGACCTCACCAATTTGCCACATCATTTTTACAACAAAACATGAAATTATTTCATACGGAGATTATAAAGAGTCAAAAAGCGACTGCGACTTCTGAAAAGAGACTGCGAAAAACGACCCGTATTTTAACGATCAGCAAGCTAGCATTACACTTCTGAGTTTTGTAATTGAAATCCTGGCCGATCCATGTGGGATTTGAGGGCTAATCGGTCTCGCGGGAGGTTTCCTTAATTTCTCCTGTTTCCCCCTGCGTAATTCCGTACTTCTCGATCTTCATTTTCACTCGATCTTGTACGCGATCTTAATTTTCAGCCTTCATCATCTTTCCCTAATGCCATGCAAGAGACCTGAACACATTGAGATCATTGCTGCCCATGTATGGCTGTTGTGGTATCCTTCAAATTACACGCCTTAGAACTGTAATTAATATTCTTGAAGACCTACGACTTACTTTCTTTTGTGCTCACCACCTAGTTCCGGATTGAAATTTTATTTGCACTTACCATCATTCTGTCAACGTTTTACAATCCAATTTCAATTTACGGTCGCAAGGCGTAGTTTACGTGAGCTCGTAAGCTCTTATTTTCGGAGTCATTTTAAGTGTGATGTCTGAAGCATTTGAACCTCGAAGAACGGGACAAAAAAATGGTCAAAAGTTTTTATAACAGTTTAACGACGCAGCATTGCTTAACAAACAGCCAACTTTATGTTCTGGAATTAAAATTTAACATTTTAAATTCCAATCGATCTCACAAAGTTCCACACAGCGCCAAATCTAAGAGAGTTTTCACAAGCCTGTCAAACGCTGGTTCTTCAATCAAGCGCTGGTTCTAAATTTAAAAAGGTTAGAACGCGGTAGGATGTAGATACTGTAATAGTTTAAAGGCCCTCGTCCTCGACACAAAGAATCAATTTATTTAATGTGTATGTGTAATAATTACCTTTTTAAATAAAAATTTAACTTTTAACTTTTCTTTTCGCATAAAACTTTTTGAAGGAATAAGAAGATACAGAACGTATATGACCAAAAACAGTTTTAAATTTGTGTACCTCTTTTTTAATGAACGTTTTGAAAAATATTACATATTATAAAGTTTTCTGCAGTCACGTGATTTTCACTTTTTACGATTACGTCCGAAGTTTCACGTCTATAGATTTTTACATACTCAATATTATCTAGATGAAATTTTACCACTCTTTGTCGACATATTCGTTACTTAATATTGAGGGTTGGAAGAGCTAGTCATTAACTTCGGCTTTGGTAAGAAGTGATAGTCTCTTCTCAACACAACATAACAACGTAACAACAATGCACCTCTTATTTCCAATGTATTCCTTGACAATTACTAAACTTTCAAGAACGTTTCTCTAACACCAAATTTGAAGAGAGATTCGGACAGATCCCTTCGAAGAATGTTTTTAATGATTATGGTCATGGTAGAACTAGCGAAATATTAATGGTAAATAAATAAAGTACATTAATATAATATTGATATTTGCAACGTTTTGCAACTCTGTCGGACGTAATTTCATTCGTGGAAGAGTCCTATTAAATATCGCTCATGCTTTGAAAATTCTCAGATAAACTTCCTCTTCGCATCGCAAGTCGGGAAATAATCGACATTTTCCTAATACTCGTGGTCATTAGCTACGATAATTCTATTTGGTGGGGCAACATAGCGGCAACGTCATGGTTATTTGTACCGTGATCTTTAGTTATAAAAATATTTGCATAGCAAAGCGCTTCTGGAGAGTATTAAAAATTTGTTAAAAATTTGTATTTGCAAATTCAAAATAAAGATATATTTTAAACATATTTCTGTTGCCTGGTTCGGCCTTTCTCAGACTTAGAAAGTTACATGAAAAAGTGTCAATTAAAATATTTTTTTGGTTTTGTAACAAAGATTGCTTTAATTATTGTCAATCAAATAAGTTTAATCGAAACAGTTCATGTAAATGCCGGAAAGAGAGTATAGTAATTCATAGCATTGTATCAAAATATTTATGGTTACATTTAAATAATGTTATAAACATCTAATATTCTTATTTTTTTGACGATAATGGATGCTATTAGTATCGATTAATCAATACCTATTTTATTGTAAAACCAGTAATAAACTCACTATGCAAAAGTCAATGAGCTCTCTTGTTTGTTTCCCTTGACAACATTTTATTAGACTATTTTTGATACTTTTCATATTTCTCATTAATGTAAACATTCTACAAATATGATGTCATTCCTGTAAATATTCAGAGAACGTATTGGAATTGAATATTGATTTAATTTCATATCTAAGTTCGGAGCAAATGGTTTCCAAGGAAGCACCGGATGCAGATGTCTTGGGAGGAGAGATGGTTTTTCAATATTGAAATATTTTTCAAAGTCAAGAAGTGTTTCTGGAAGGGTTCTTGATTATGTTGGTTTATGTTAAGAAACTTGTTCATTACAGAACAATTCTATTGAAGACGTCGTGTAAAGAATTTTCCTTGACTCCACTGTCATCAACTTTTCACCATTTAATTGCTGCCGACGAAGAACTAATGAGCCTTGCTATTAAAGTTTCGTGATTTAGTGTTGGTTAACCTGTTATAGATCTCGATTGTGAACGCATACAGCGCTATTACTTGTGACACAAGCAACATCTTTAATTATGAAAAAAACTATCTGCAAGCCACATAACAAAGGTTTCATGTCAAAATATATTTACTTAGCTTTTGATACGTCAATAATATATTTTGGTACGTTAATTATTATTGTTATTAAAATTTAAATGAATGACAGATTGAAGAAATGTGGGTAGCGTGGGGGTATTAGTTATGAAATCGACCACCAGATTTTATGAAGCAATATCAATCTCTGGAGAATCAGTCATGCCTTCGCAACATTCTCAATAATTTGCTATCTAACTTTCTCAGGAGTTCGAAGTATCTCCTGTGATATATCTTTATCTGCTTTGGTGATTTCTTTAGATTTTTGGAAAAAATAACGAAAAGAAGTTCTCGTCTTCAAAAGAAAAATGTTTCTATTTCGCGCCAGTGAAGATGTGTTTGGAATGTGTCAGAGAGGGGGAAGCAAGGTCATCGTTCAAGAAAAGTTGCGCGAGTATTATTGATGCCTTCGTTGAACAGTGATCAATTTTATTCGATTCTTTAAGGAATAGATTCTTTTCTCTCGATTCGATTCTAGAATTGACTCCAACTTTTCGATGCTGGGATGAATTTCAGAATCGATTATTTTCGAATTCCAGAATCGAACGTCCCTAATCACCAGGAAAACCGAAATTAAAGGATGGTACTGTGCCATAATATTTTGAAATTGTTCTAAATATTAATCTTCTGCAGTAACATCAAAATACAGTGTAGAAGAAATACGAGAAAGATTTAGGCATAACAATTTGCAACGTGTAATTAATGAAAATCTTTCATTAAAAGCTAATGCAAGAACAAATTTTGTCTTGAAAATTGTCAGAAATGTAATCATCGAACAAGTCAATGTGTTCCATTCATTGTGTTGGAGAAGAGTAAAGAGCCACATATTTTTATTAATGTTACAAGAAAAATAAATTTTATTCAGTAAACTATTGATTTGAATTAGTTTGTTTTAAATATACGTATATAAGAAATTGGTGAAACTACTTTTGGGATTTACGTATGTTTGTGGTGTAGTAATAATGTTATGTTAATGTTGTAATATGTTCCTTAGTATGGGACCTTATCTCTTTTTTTTATTCCGCACATATGAATATTTATATTCCGACATTGAGAAAGAGATATGAATCAGTTTAACTTTCGTAATACTGGAATTTGTTGGTAAGAAATAATATTCACGCATTAATAATTTTAATAAGTAATGAATTTGCTACACATAATTGACAAATTAAATATAGAGCTTCAATTCAAATCATACAAGCTAGATTAATTTTCTTTTAACAACTGTTTGATACTTCAAATAAAACTTGTGTAACATAAATTACAATATTTAGGATTATTTTAGAAATTGTTCTTCTTGTTATGGATATTTAGTTTAAGTTAAAACTCACGCGCATTTAAGAACACATTCGAATAATGTATTTTCATTGAAAGCCCAGAGAATTTAATGTACTGAATAGTATGAAATATTTTGATGCCATATTAAAAAATATTTCATAAGACATGCCCTTAATCAATCGTCCCGTTTTAATTAAAGATGTCATTTTATACTTAACTGCGGTTTATCAATTTAAAAAAATTGATATACTGACTTGGAAAATGAGGTTGTGAGCAAAACAATGTGTGTTCGAATCGATCCTATCCTTGAAGTCGCGGATCGAAAGGCTCAGATGTGCTAACGTCACAGAGTGTAGTTGTTAGACCTATAGTAATGGAAGATATTGTTGGGGCTCACCAACATGACGGAGGTGGCTTCATGTTTGTGACGCATGCCACCTTCATACATTCGTAGCTCCATGGTGATAATCACTCTACATTTCATGTCAGTGATATTATTTAATTATAGGAAAACATGAATAAAAAGGGTCTGAATTAAATATTGTGCATCACACCTCAAAGGCCCTTTTCATGACTGGACAGAATTCTTCGACTCGGCCGCCGGCCTGGGCGGGTGTAGTCTTGTGACTCATGAAAAGGTCGACTCTCTTGCCTAATGATGTGAATTACTATTACACGATTCTATCATAATATGTGATTCATACAATACTCCATACTACAAAGCCCTAACCTTTTTTTCTAGAATTCGTCCGGATTATCCTATAAAGAATAGGACTAGAGATTTTGCCAATCGACTTGTCTTATCGAGAGGAATCGAATGAGCTATTGATCACCTCTTTAGGTCCTGTATGTCACCCAAAAACGCAAAAAAAATGCATAAAAGGAAAAAAACTATTTTTAACGAAATTTAATAGAATCTTTAGGATGAATCCACAAAACAGTGGTCTGATCCCTACCAGAAGATGCGTCTCATGAAATGGCATCTCATGAAATACCATTTTGTGTAGTGTGGTGGGCCGGAAGGGGTCTAATAGAATGTGGCGAACGCACGCAGGTTACCCAATTTCTATGTAAGGAAAGGTATAATTGTAACCCAAAATAACTTTGAATTTGAAAATGGTAAAATAATTGAACAAAGATGATCTTTATACATGATAGTGATGTTACAACACCACAAACGTCTCGCATTCTGTCTATTTTTTGTAATTATCGAAAATTCTTTTTTCATTCATTTTTAAGTGTTTCTTCATCTACCCGTGAAAAAAAATATTGAAAAAAATTTGGAGCTGTTTTTGAGACAAAAGTATATTTTGTATGAACTTCAATCATAAACTACGCGAAAACTATTCGTTTTTTTCTTCAAAAAATTGAAACATCCACTTATTTAAATATTTATTTTTACTTTCTCGCACTTAAGAAAGAACTTCCTACCAAGAGAAAGTTATGTAATTCAGTGCGAAAAGCGGCGAATTTTCGGCGGAAAAACTCTGATTATAGGGCTTTGATAACGAAAAAGTGGAGAAACACAGTTGATAAATTTAGATAAAAATCCTCTGACACGTAGAGTAGCCAGAAGCCATGTTTTGTGCGTCCCCGACCCCAAATATCAATTGACGACAAAGCGTTTGTCTGGTCGTCCCTCCGTCAGTGAACAACGTTAGTAAATCGTTCAGCCAATTTTCTCGAAAATTGATATTCGTCAATCGATCTAACTGATGTCGCTGCCCGTGAATTTGAAATCGATATTTCAATTTGGGGGCGGGGTATTACACGAATCTCCTAAGGCATTTTCAAAATTTTCAAAACAATGGCACCATATATTTAGATTAAATTTTGTTATTGGATAGTCTGAAGGATGATTAAGATAATGGCGCAGGCCTCGTGTTGTTTGAAAACTGTTTTTTCGAAAATAGAAAATTTGCATTGCATTTTTTTCCCCGACGTCTTCCTGCAACTATATTAAAATATTAAAAATAGAAATGTTTCCCTTAATAAAATCTGTTTTCAACGATAGATTTGAAAATAAGGTCATGTGGAATTTTTGGAAAATAGGAGTATTTTGGCGTAAAATTTAGTCGCCTGGTCTGAAAATTCTGCGGTTCTTGATCTTCATTTTAGAGGTATTTTGAGGCAGTTGGATGCTTCGTAAGTTAGGATGTGTATTGCAGATTTAATTGTGTTGAATGTGAAAACGAATAGATAAGCGGTCATTGTTGGTTGTTGTTACCCATTGTTGTAACACCTCACAAATAATAGAAGCCCATAATGACGGCTGCTTTTCCTTCGCGATAATGAAAATGAATCCTTTTATATATCTGTAGAACATTACAATACCATAATATTTAATAATTACTTTTATATATCTTTTGATACGTTAGCATTTGTTTGTCAACGTTTTCAATGTTGTATAATTTTTTTTTACTTTCTCGCATTCCGCTTATTTTTCGCATCAAATGTTCTGTAATTTCAAATGAGTTTAACAAAAAATAATTCGGAGAGCAATTGCCGTATAAATATTTTGCATAACCATTACTAATGGCAAGAAAGTACGTGCTGTTCTACCACCACTAGTTGAGAACGAAATTCATTTGACCCAAAATCTGCAGTACCAGTATTGTACTTTTGAAATATTTTTTGTTTCTTGGTTGTTCGCAATTTTCGAAAATGAAGAAGGTTCGCTCAAAATGGAACGAACACCACTTTTTTGACCGTCCTTTTATACTCAAGGAAAACATTGAAATAATTTTGTTGAGCAGTTTTTGAGAAAATTATTGTTAAAAATTACCTATATTTCATGCAAAATTAGGCGAACAACACACACTGAAAAAATATTGTACATGACCGTATTTTAAAATTTGTTTTTGAATAAAAGAATTCATTAAGAAAAAGCCTTTCCTTCAATATTGAAGTTGTAGGAAAATACCGAAAGAATTTTGAACTTCTGTTTTCTTCAGAAATTTCTTTTTTTTTTAATTTCATAAAAAACGATACCTGCACCAATATTTCAAGCATCATTTAACGCTATTCGGGAACTAAAGTTTATAAAAAATCGAGACCCATTTATGAGAAAAATTTGAAAATGGAGTCTTGATTTAAAGTACCTATAAAGTAAAAATTTCCATGTCAAACTCGCAGAGCTTCAAGCTCGTTCAGAATGTTTGGGTATTATCAGTTTTGGAGAATATCTAAGTGAGAAACTAAAACAATTTAAAATCCCTTTTCAAGTTGACTTGCTTCGTTCGTGCAGACCGAACTACACCGTGGACGGCCCATTAGTGGGTTATTTGGCTGCCAGCTAGAGTCCGTTAGTTCAACTGTGTGGACACAGATATTACGGAGGAACGAGAAAAGTGATGAAGGAGACTTGCAGGAAGGTGACAGCGGGGGAGGAAAACTGAAGTAACGGTACAGTCGAGTTTCAAATTGTTTGTTTAGTTGTTTACACAACATCGCTTACTTCTTCAAAGGCAATTTGACTTGGCTAGTATTGCTTCACTGTGTTACTTCAGAGACACTCGTGATGGCTGGGCTATCCGGGACGAGCCGCGTCAATGTCATGGTGGCTAACGTTTCGGCCAGCGTATTGTGGCCTTCAGAGCGTACTGCTGAGTACGCTCTGAATAAGTCCACAGCAGTACGCTCTGAAGGCCACAATACGCTGGCCAAAACGTTAGCCACCATGACATTGACGCGGCTCGTCTCGAATAGCCCAGCCAACATAAACTCCGGCCGCGGAAGCCTACGTAACCATACACTCTTATGAGATGATAGGTGGCTGGACTTGGCCCGAGCGAAGGCGATGCGGTTATTGGCGTAGATTCAAATGGAGTAGAATCGGTCGAATAGATGATCAGTGAGATCTCAGGGGATGTCGTGGCCCTGGTGGTGGTGGCCGCGGCGGCGGCGGCGTTGCAGGCGGACTCTTCGAGGGCTCAGGCGGCGTCATGGAGGGCGGAGGAGGATGCGCGACGTGGCGTCGCGGCGCCGGCGGTGGAATCGGGGGCGGCGAGGACATCGCGTCCCACGTGCGCGTTCCCAGGCCGGCCGCCGCCGCCGCCGCCGCCGTCGCGTCGTTCCCCAGGGCCGCGGGAGGCGGCGTCGGGTGACTGCGAGCGCTGCCCTTTGACAGGGCGCGGCACAAAGCGGAGGCGCGCCTCCTTGGACGAACCCCGCCCCGTGAGCCTCCCCCCTCCCCTCCGCCCGCCTCCGCACAGCCCCGCCTAGCAGGCGCCGCCGCCCGTGGCACAAAACCCGGGCTCGCGTTACCGAGCAGGGCGGCGGTAGCGAGTGCGAGGGGGCGGCGTGGGCGGTGGAAGTGGGAGGGGGCGGACCGGGGGCGAAGACGGTGGCGCGTTGGTGTGGGCGGCGGATAAGAATACTCCTCTCCCGGCGATGCGGGCTTTGGGACTTACTGGTAGCTGTACCGGTAATCATTCTGCTCAATCGATGACCATGATGATGCTTTTTGAACCCAAATATGCAGTATAGCTATACAACCGGGAGAGGTGGCTCAGGGAGAATTCTAGCGGCCGGCTGCTCTTGACGGTGGTTTTCCGTGGTTTCTCCCATCAAGTCCAGGCGAATGCCGGAGCAGTTCCTTAACAAATGGGTCACGGATCGCGCGCGATCTTTCCTTCCTCTTCCTTGCCCTATCCTCACTCTTACTCACACTTACATCCACTACATATATTTTAAAGGGCAAATCAGGAGCTTAGAGCTTGCCCCGGCTGCCTGGGGCGGTGACTTGCTGGTGGGAGATACCCGTTTGAGGTAAACCCCGATAGCTGATGTGTAGGCCGACTTGGGATATAACTATCCAACGGGGAAGATCGCCGCCGACTCCCGTGATGAATCATGCACTACACTTACGGTACTAATGACCTTAGCAGTTTTACGCGCCCGGAATCATTAATCAATCAACCAATATATCGCTTTCCAGAAATAGTAATTACTAGTATGTAATGAAGGGATTTGACCCCTGTAGGAAGCTTCGAGCTTGTTTGGGTTAGGCGGTGACGCGCTTATGGGAGATGCCTGGATGTGCAAAATCCCGCAAGACGACTTGTGAGTCGGTGGCGAATTTCATCATCCAGCGAAGGAGGAACTTCAAGACCATTGAAAAAATTGTCACGTCACTTACGGGACTAACAAGTTTTGCGAGTCTGAAAACGAATATAAAGTGTAACAGACAACTCATTAAATATAATGCAAAACATTGTAACATCCTCTCAAGAATTCTAAATTAATTAACATAAGAAACGGTAGAATTATTAAAAGTATTTATTTCTTAAGGATCGTATTTTTTTCTCCAATCAATATTGATTAAAATTCTTTGTTGTAAATTCACCATTTAAAAGAGCGCAGTTCGCATTGTTTCTTGAGTGGCGAGAGCTATTAGTGTAGTGGAGATTTTCTTAGAATTTTGTGTTTATTATGAATTTTATTTTATTTTTATTTATTAATCACTGTTATTTGAAATGTCGTCAACTGATATATTGAACAACATTCGTTACTAACGAAAATTACTATGATTTATGAAAATGGGCCAGTGTTCTGGAAAGGGAGGGGACTGAAAGCCCTTGATCCCCCTTGGTTGCGCCACTGAGCATTTACCAGCCCCCTTGACGATTTGATCGATTAGTTTTAGATGAAGGCGACTAATAGAATATAATCAAAATGATCGTTGGCCGTGTACAAGAATTGTGAGTTAATTCCTGTAATTTAACAATATTTTTCAGTGTTACGTTGTTTACATTATTATTATTATTATTATTATTATTATTATTATTATTATTGTTGTTGTTGTTGTTGTTGTTGTTGGCAGATTTGAATATGATTTTATTTACCAGAACGTGTGGTGCTACAACAGTACTTATGTTCTCGCTATACATAATAAATAACTAGTTCGCAGTCAGGAGCATTGGGGCCTTCTCATCTACATAGTGCAGTACCAAATTCAGAGAAATTTTGCTGCTACTGCTGCTACTACCACTACAAAAGTTACTAATGTTGTTGCTGCTGATAATAATAATAATATTATTTTTTATTATTTATTATTATTTTTATTATTATATCGCAATTTTGTACTAAATACGTAAATTCAAAGTTACAAAACACATGCAAGAAGTCGTATGTATAAAATGTCGGTTTTAATTATGTTAATAGGTGTATCAAATTATTATTTTGATTCAAAACCCTCCCACGTTTACAAATAGTAAGTCAAGTGTTGTGGCTTAGTGTGAAAAGGGCACGTGAGCCAAAGCATGCGGACAGAAAGGCTGTGGCTTCGAAACGTGTGTAAGAAAAGAAATTTTCAGCGGTGTTCGTGGCTTGAAGAGCATTCAGAGTCCTTTATTGTAACTACATCATAATTCATTGGCCTGGATGGCACCTTATGTGTAGGTGAACTGGATTATTTCACTCAAAGCAATGATACAAGGAACAAGATGGATCCAAGAGATACCATAGGCAAATATAAACAAGTACAGGATCAAGATCAATACGATGTTCGGGATCGGCGAGAGGTACGCATTGCAAGAGGCTTTTGCAACACTTGTAGGCGCGAGAAATATTGTAGCTGAAAAGAGAGTTGAGGAAAACCGTAAAGCTAGCCCAGACTTAAAATAATGGGGAAATTAAATTATACGAGGAAGTCTTTGCCGTTTTGTAGCATCACTAGTTATATGTTTAGGAAGTTTTTACAATTTTTAATTTTTTTTATTGAAGTCTCTTCTATCACATTCATCAGCCAAATCTTTAATACCACTTATTTATTTACAAACTGATTCGTTCATTTACCGTGTAACGCGGGTAGGTGAAACATATACTAGTACTAACAGTCGGTATGTTTGCAAAAACGTGAGGCCATGTAATAAACAGCGAACAAAACATCGGAAATTCCATTATTTGCAAATGTTGAATATTCATGTTGTAAATATAATGAAGAAAAACATTTTCTTTTTGTTTTCTTTACTTTTAACAAATAAATATTATGAATTACGTATTTCTTAATAAATAGTCAATCTTGATTTTTTCCGCCAATCAACCTTGAGAATTCTATCTTAAAAATAAAAATAATACCAATAACTCTCCCACTAAAAATCTTTAGATGAAACCGCTCCAGCCTTTCGATTTGACCTCAACCATTCAGAACAGAACCCGGCGGACGTGGAGGTAATTTGGAACCTAGCCGTCCCGCAGTTTGTTTAGTCCGAGTCATGACAAACGCTAAGCGTTCTACGGTTCGAATTGCGGCCGGTTGTTCGCGAAGAAAGGAGAATTAAACGCGAGGCGACCGGCGCAGAAAAGAGCAGGCATTCCGTCGTTCTTTTGAGGAGCTCCAGCTTTTCTAAAGGGTATTATTTTTCCTCCATTCACGTCCATAGGGGCCTTTCAGCCTAGCGGCCTGCTTTGTCCGCCGAGATGCAAGACGAGCACTTACACCTTCCTTTCTGCTGGAAGGTCGCCGTTGGGCGGTGAAGTCGTATTTACGCCTAATTATCACCTCTCTGACATGTGGAAATGAGGCTAATAAAGGAAATGAAGTATGTAATTGGGGTCCGTCGATTCAATGGCGAATGCAAAACTTGAGTACGATTTACTTTCAAAGTTTTCTGTTGCACGGAAGGGAGTTCTATTGCTGAGAAAAAAAGTTCAGAAGGAATACTTTGAAATTTACATGATGGACTGATTGCACATTCATGAATAATGGAATTCGAAAATACACTTTTGAACCTATCAACGGGAAGATTCCAGAAATGTTCAACTATTTTTTCATGATTTCTGAGTGATTGTTTTCGGACGTGTCAACTGCGATGGTCGTTGGTTGCTTAAGTGTAATGTATACAATAACCCGGGAGGTGACGGAGTGCTTCCTCTTTTTTTTTCTTTCTTTTTTTTTCAATATTTTCCCCCATCGATTAAAATGGACTATGGGGCTAAACTTCTATCCCAATTGACGTTTTTTGGGCTTACTCAATCGCGTAAGATGTATGCTAAGGTGGCCCTTTGCATTGCACTCCCGCACGTAAATGTACTGCTTGCCACTGTTTTTAAAGTTGAGTTCCATATTACTACATGTTCATGCAACTGGTTAGGCGGAAGTTTAGAGGCTTTGATAGGAGCCATCGCTCAAATAAAGACAGAGTGTATTATAATGAAGCTGTGATTATAAATTTATCGTCTTTTCTAGTGACAGGCTTTATGATAAAAATTAATATTTGCGAACTAAAATCTCTTCAAAAACGATGAGCTCTTGAATTGTCACCGTACGAGTATATCGTTTAGTATAGTTGTTACGTTTAATATGCCGCCGTTACAAAGACTAAGCCAATCGATAGTGGCAGAGAAATAAACCTTAGTTAGTGAAATTGATATGTTATTCACGTAAATTACCAGTACCCTTTCTTATCGTCTCTGCCGCAGCTAGTAAATCAGCGGAAGTACAGAATACTTGCCACAAACGCTCCTTCCCTGTATTTTATAAAAAGTTCACCCGAAACTATTCTCGAGGAATTAAGTCGTGCGGTTAACGCATCGGATTGTTACAATGCACTACAATAGCGGATTTGCAAACCCTTCCAACGATTATGACCTGTAACGGCAAGTGAAGTGCGCGAATTTTCTGAATGCGTCTTACAATTCAACGATCGTCTTGCGGTATACGAAACCATCGCTTACACCTCATCGCGTGCGTCTACAGCACCCCACCACGTCGCTGCACACCCTCCCTGGGCAGCTTATGCCAATGAGCCACTAATATGCGACTGAGCGCGAGGGCGAATCGAATATCACTTGTTCGCCTGCGGCGTCGCAGCGCGCAAGCCGTGTCGCCGGGCCTCCTGGGGCTGGCAAAGGGGGCGGGGCGGGGCGAGGCGGGACGAGGCGCAGGGTGGGCTTGCGTCCCTCTCCTGCTCGCCCGAGCGGGGGTAATGTTCGGGCTCCAGGTGCGAGCCCGAAGGCAGCGCTGCCGCACAAAGAGATGCGCTGCCAACGCATCCGCCATGGCCACCCGCTGCTTCGGGCTTTTCCACACCACCACCACCATCACCACCACCATCACCACCACCATCACCACCACCATCACCACCACCATCACCACAACCACCATCACCACACACCACCATCACCACACCACCACCCTCACCACAACACCATCACCACCAACACCATCACACAACCACCATCACCACACAACACATCACCACAACCACCATCCACCACAACCACCATCACCACAACCACCCATCACCACACAACCACCATCACCACAACCACCATCACACAACCACCATCACCACAAACACCATCACACAAACCACCATCACCACAAACCACCATCACCACAACCACATCACCACCATAACACCACACCCCACCATGACCACCACCACCACCATGACCACCACCACCACCATGACCACCACCACCACCATCACCACCACCATCACCACCACCATCACCACCACCATCACCACCATCACCACAACCACCACCACCACCACCACCACCACCACCAAAGCTCTCACTACCACCCACTAGTACTATCACTATTATCACGACATTCGCCGCTGGTTACCCCATTCTCTTCCCCCGCCGCCGTAGATACACACATAATTTTTTGTGCAAAATGAGTCTAATATTCTTTTTCCAACAAAACTCACAGATTACACTTTGTCAAAGAACTGGTCGTCCCGACCCGGATTTGAACCCGGGTCTCCTGATTTACGCCCAGATGCTCATAGAACATATTTCCTGTCAAGTTTCTTGTATTGACATTTTAAGATATCAAAATTGTTTGAGCCTCAATATTCAATATATATGTCATGAGGACAATGATAATAAACTTATTGATTACAATCTGAAATTTCGTAAGTTAATATTTTACGTTCTTGTTGCTCAGAATAACACAAAATGAAAATCATGAAATCCGGTCAGCGTTTAAGACAATTTGGTGAGAGTTCGTGCAAACCGTAACGCGCGAAATTTCAATCCGTGTTGGATTAAGGAAAAGCTCATGAGGATTTTGACCTCTGACCCCAAAATCATGCTGAAAAAATCGATTGGTTACAAAAGCAAAACGAGATATAATAATTAATTAGAATAAGAGATAGAAGCACTATGAATTCATGAGGGCGCTCTTACCATATTACGTGTACGTTCTGCCATTAACCTGCCAATATGATAATTTTCTGTATCCCCTCAACTGTATGACCAGACCTGAATAGAATACACATCAAATATCGTGAAAATATTGTGGTAAATTTCAGATTGCAGCCAATCAGGCAAAATGTGTTCATTACGAAGTAAACTAAACTGATGATTTCCTTCGCGACCCCCACGGAGTCAGGCAGCCTAAACGTTGTGATTGACACGAGAACTGAATTCGCGGAGCCAAAAGCTCTTGACGATCTCGCAGTGCCTCTCGCCAATTAGCCCCTAAGCCGGCTGTTCGCCGCGTAAAAAAGCAACCTCTTTCCCTCTCCCTTCCTCGGCCCCGTTTACTTCCGGTGAATGCTCACGAACGGGAGCTCTGTTCAACCGCGCACATCGCAGCCCATCCCTGACTCTCTGTCCCCTTCCACCTCCCTCGACCCCGACGCGCCACCCGCCCGCTCGCCTGCTTTTGTTCGCAGCCGCCATGTTGTTTATCCAGCCGCAGACGCCGCATGTAATGTAATCTGCCTCTGGATGTGCCTTCCGCGAAATTTAACGTGGTCTGCGTTTTGAATTATTTTTTTTTCTTTACCTCCATGCCTTTCATTCTGTCCTCTGGACAGTTATGTGCAGAACCTTCCTGCTCTTATTCTTTTGTAGATGTGGAACGTCTAATGCTGCACGCTTCTTTGTGTTGGTTAGATGCGGGAAGATTATGAACACTCGATGAAACCGCAATAACGTACTACGTAGAGTCTACCTCATAGTTCATCCTTCAAACGAAATATTTCCTGACACATCATAATTCACGACATAATGAAGAATTATTGAAAACTCTGAAAATTTGGCACATATATGTTGTTACAAAACTTACTGTTAACTTATGCTAGAAAATATCTGGGATTTGGTATTTCAGTCTGTTGAATCGCCTAATTCAGATTTGGAGGAATCGGTTTACATTACCATTACTTCCAATCAAACTTGTTTAATTCAGAAGGCCAATGCTACATGTATTTGTTGATTCAGATTTATTGATGAAAATGTCCTGACAAAATCAGAAATTTCCGATGAAACGGGTTTGTGATAACCAGAAAGCCACCTTATATTTCAATTCAGAATGTTCTGTAGAATTCAGAATTCTGTAACAGTACCGGATGTATGCATAGTCTAAGGATTCGGATTATTGAAAAATAATAAGTGATAGATCAACAAACTCGTACACAAAAATAGATTTAACATTCCCCTTCCATTCCTGTAATTTGTTAACAAAAAATATCTACCTTCCTTGGAGGCCTGGAACTCTCTATACAATTTACAAAATTACGAAACTGTAATGTGATTAGGATAAAGAATAATTAAGCGATCCTTTAAAGAAATAAACTATTAAACTTACTATACATTTGTTTAATAAAATGTATTTTGAAGGAATTTTTCGCGTCCATTATACAAAATGTTTTCCAATGAGACGCTTGTTTTTGTAGTGTACGTACACTTTTCAATTGCTTCCGTTCCATCCTCGTACAATTTCGTAACGAAATGGTGTAACACTTCCTCCACAAAAGCGTGTGTTTCTTTCACCCTGCACTACCTTCATTCTATTTCGTAAAGCAAGTTCTCTCCCGGGCTACATAATAAATCACGACTGTTGAATGAATCATGAGGAAGTATCAATGGAGAACTAAAATACTTCGTATGTTAATAGACGTCGCTTATCTCCACTCTTCATCCGATAGATAAGTCACGTCTATTAACATATGAAATATTTTAGTTCTCCATTGATCATTCAAAATGATTTATTCAGCAATCATGACAATAGTATATCACTATGGTAGTATATGATTTTGACAATAGTATAACGTCTTCCGGATTTCCTGCTTGGCCAGCTTTCTTTCTAGTATCACCCACAACAATAGTGGTCGCGAACGCTATATTTGTAGCCCAACCGACTATAACTATCTGACAAGAAGCTTGCAATGAAAAACTCGGAAGCATCCTGGATTGTAATTAATTTTTGGTATGTTGTCTGATACCCCCACCACTCTTAAACTCAGTAGGCGTTGCCCGCAAGCGAAAATAAAATGGCTGGATTACATATATTGCCTGCGCGAGTACTTGAGGGTTAATTACCACTAACCTAGTGTTAACGTCTCATGAATATTACCAACAATGGTACAATGTTTCAGTTTTCCTAACACGCTCTCACGTGGAAAGCCACGATTACTGCCCCTCCCAGTTCTATTAAACACAAGTAATTTTGATTTACTTGGGTCTAACATAGGGGGAACAGATGCTATTTTTCAAATAAAATACCAAAAACCGTAATAGAATGTTACTAATATTCCTTAGTGTTACTTAACCTACGGTAGCAGTGTCAGTGGAATCGCCCGGGTTAGGGTTGAGGCGACTCCAAACTTACTGATTTCTGCGTAACTTTCAAAATATTGAATAGTAGTTGAATTGATACATTTCCTCCAAATCAGGGATATCTTGTTTCCACTTCTCATTACACTACACATTTACATTCGTATCCATAATTCAGTATGTCATTTTCCCGGCTTGAAAACAATCATGTTGTCCCACAAACATACACAATACGTTTACAGATGTGTTTCGAGTATTTATATATACTAAATTGTGAATGTGTGTGTGTGTGTGTGTGTTACTAGCGTAACTTTCAAACTAGATTCAAATTATATTGTGAAGTAGAATCTAACAGGAACCTAAAAGAAAATTTTGTTCAAAGTATTTTCTGAGAATGCATTGTGAAGAACGGAATGCAAATTTTGCGAGTGTATCTCAGCTTAAAGGGTTCTCGGAAGGACAGGAAGCAGGAACCGACACGTCGAGCGGTTAAGCGCCAGACGGATCGCCGACCTCCATGGTGACGTCATTTACGACCGCCTAATACCATCGAGGGCTACTGAACGTGCTCCGAGTGGGGAAAGAGGGTCGCAAAGGGACTACCTGTTGTCGGGTGAGGTGGGTGACGGTGCAGGGAGGGGCAGGAAGCGACGAAGAGGTGAATGTGCCATTTGGCTCCTGCGCTTCCAGCAAATGCGATTTTACGTGAGACTCGATTTGTTGCCGGGAGTTCGTCTGTCGGTTTACAGCTCTGTGAAGATCCCGGATGTGAAGTCACTTCCAAAATTCTGGGAAGAACGTTAGAAGGGAAAGGTTTGTAAAAGGAACGAATGGGAAATACATTACAGATTCCCACATCTGGAAGCCCGAGGATTGCCTGGAGTTGGAATTTTTTTCGTTTACAAAATATCCTTTTTGTTCTTTTGTCCCCTCCACAGTAACCCTGTTAAGAAGGGGAATTGATTCTGTTTAAATGTTTATACATTTCGCTGCTGCCTTGCGGCTTAAACAGCTAGAGGCGGGGCTTTTTCTTACAACTAATTTTACATTCTAGACCTAAAGTTATCTTAATTGCACTTTGTCATTACTAACTTACACTAAAATCAAGTTTTGTTATACTATATTATATATACTACGTAAATTGTTATTATATGAGTTGGTATTTTTTTTCTACATTCACACATCATTCATACTACATACAAAATATCCTAAACAATACTAATTTAATGCTATTGGGTCGTATCTAGTGCTTCAAATTGAACATTTTTTTATGATCCACATACGTATTTTATAAAACATTTTAAAACCCAAATCATTTTTTAATGCTAACGATTGATTTGGATTTCTTCTCCATGTTTCATGATTTTTTCATTCACACACATTCATACTTTATTTCCGATACACAGTACATTCATTTAATATATTTATATATTGTCCATTCCACTTCACTCTTTACATGTCTTCCCGTTTGCACAACAATGGCTGAAAATGAAGGTGTCACAAAAGGATTGCGCTAAAATTCAGAAGAAAATGAATGTGCTTTATTCTTGAACATCGCTTTTATAAAATAAATAATTTTCTCAAATTTTAAAAACCATATATTTACAAATTAACGCATTATTTTTTTTCGTTCTTCATTAAGCAAACAAAGTTTCAGAAAAAAATTAAAACTTTTTTATATCTTCTCTTGAATATAAAATTTGTTGAAAATAATTACACAAAGCATCATAGATTTTTTCGAAAATTATCCTCCCTACTAATTCAGATGATTATATTCTTCTTACAAGACTTAATATGGATGAAATAACTCTTGTTTCTTCGAATACGATCATATTCATTGATTCTTTTGCTACTCACAATTAAGCGTAGAATAATAAGTAAAGCGTTTGCTACCCTCCCTCAGAAACGGTTACAATCCCACCTTTGATATTCCGAGTGATGCCTGGAAGTAGATACAATACCTCATGTCACCGGATTCACTCGTTGCGACGTCCCCCCGAGTAGAAAGGAGTTGAACCACTTGGGCGAATGTCGCGAACCTACAAGCGGGTACACTTACGCTCGAGAGCACCGGGCCGAAATTGCCCACTTGGAATTTATAATGTCGCGCACTTTCGCACGGAGGGTGCCGGGCGGCGGCTGGGAACCGGTCGAAGGCAGATACCATCGCGCGACCTCTGACACGGCGACCTGGAGCGACTCCCAGCGCGTCATGAAGTCACTGGCTGCAGCCTAAGAAATCTGTAGAATCTGATTCCAGCTGTTTGAGTCGATCGCTAGAAGGAAAGCGACTAGTTTAGTCGAGGTTTCAACGGTTCTTGAGTCGCACGGTGGGGCATTTAGTCGATTTATGCAGCCAAAAGTATTTTTGCTGTTTAATTACATCTAAATTTACCACCTTTCTCATTCGTTGTTAGCTGATACGAAACAGTTTTTAATACGAAAAACTTTTTATTAGTTTATAAATACAACCCCAAGAACTGCTCATTTTAGGGATGCCATATGTTTTGGTGCTGGACTAAATACAAATTATAATCGAATACCTTTATTAACAATAATATGAGAAAGAAACAAAATATAAAGAATACAATAAAGTATCAGAAATACAATAAATAATAAAGAAAAAGCTTATAAATCTTAAGAAATTTTAAAAAGAAGTAATCTGCTACTAGCAGATTATACTCATTATTACCAGCAGATTATGCATACTATAATAAGGATTTAGTTTCTTATTACTGCTTGTAATGATTTCGTATTGCCTCCTGGTAAGATAAGCTTCAACAAACAAAGCTAGTGCACTGATTGTTTTTCTTTCCTTTGAACTAACAGAATATGCTTTCTTCTGTTTCCCAGCTCGTTTTGGAGAATATGTGATTCCTTGATTATTTTAGAAGCGTCTCTTTCTCCTGTAACACCTAATGCCACCCGTGTAGTATAAGATAGTACTTCTGAATTTGTAGTTTGTCGTAAATCTTCTGTTCTTCTTCTGTTGCTTCACTCACTCAAATCTTTAAATTTTTTTCTTTGGTCTGCCTGGTCGGATCACTACTTTAGTTATTTCGAATGTTCCATTGAGCCAGTTCCAATTTTTTTTAACAAACACATCTTCTTTCTTATGTGCTGCAGACCACCATAGTTTCATATCTGATTTAAAATACGAAAATTTATTCTTTATTTCCTTTATTAGTCAGAATAATTTTCTTTATGTAAAAAGTAATTTTTCTATAAATTCCAATTTTTCTTTAATATTTGATAATTTTTTTGCTGCAACATTTCTTTGAATCATTACATTGGTGTATGAATACCCCACAAAGAAATTTAAAGAATATTAAAAAATACTCGTGTAAAAAATCCGTAAATCGTAATCGCAATGGCTGTGTAACACGGAAAACCGCGCGAATATGACATTAAATTTTACGAAATTGTAAAATAGAAAACGTAACCCTTTCTCTGTACCAGTGACCCGTAGACTCTCGAAAGTACACTAACTTGCTTGCATTAATTAAAATTTGGATCATTAAAAATTGAGAAGCTGTATCTCAGCTAAAATAATTAAAATATGTACGAAAATACACATAACTTGTACACACTTCCGTGCTTCATTAGTCTACATGGTCCTTCACTTCAAAATCGAACCTCAGTAGACGCAATTCACTGTGGAACTGAAGCCCGCACGGGGGTCAAGAACAAACTCGCGCACTTCACGAACAGACAAGTTCAGACAATATGCGCACACTGTTAACATTTGTCCAACTGGTTATTCCCTGACCTTTTACTTTTGCGATGTAGTATTTTTTTATTTGTCTGGAGTGAAATTTGCACAATCAACTTTTGGCCGTCTAAATTGGATAAATATCTCACCATGTGTCGTTAGTGCAAAGGAGATTAAAGGCAAAATATTGGACTTGAGACAAATCATGCTAAACATCTGATTCAAGTTTGGATTACACCTTATTTGGAACTAATATTTAATTTTGGTGTAAACAATTAGATATATGGTCTAAAGAACCTACAATAGTTGCCCAATTAATGTTCATGGCATTGCAAGAAGATAGAGAATATTATTCTTGAATATAAATCACAAATTTTAGAAATAGTGCGCGTATTAATTAGTAAAGCTCCAAATGAATTTTTGAAAGATTTTTTTCATTTGTTAACCCCAAAAATATATATAGGAAGCAGATACTGCACGAGCACGTTCATATGCCTAGGGAGAAATATGATACTCTTCTAAAATATATCTACATACATTATTTTACATTTTTCATAATATTTTTTCTTTAAAATTTAATATTTTCCTCTCTCTATTTTCAAAATAAAGATGTTGCACGCACTATATCCAATCTTGTAAACTCTAGTGAAGCTGTTGGAAATTCCGTTACCAGGATAAAGATAGTTGTGGATTTCATTAGAAAGATAAGGTACACATACATACATTTGAAATATTTTTCTCATCATTTTTAGATACAATACTTATTAACGTGGAACGTGGAAAACGTGCTTTTAAATAACGAATCAAACGTATTTTTAAATAATTCTAACGAGTGTAATAACAAAAGTGTATTAGGTAATCTGCAACCGTGGTAAGGAAAATTGAATTCCAAATTGTTGTCAAGCTGATAGATATAAATAGAACAGTTTCCCATTACAACGTATAAGGAACAATAACTCTCCACAACAAGAAAATAATTGATTCACCCTTGAAATTTTTCAACATAATAGGAGAGGTATATTTTTTGTTTGTTTTTGTTTTTCAAGAAAAAAAAGTTGGCTTTGATGATAGTTACATTTAGTCTTCCAAAATTTCCAGTACAATAATGTTTATACCAATTTCAGTTAATGTGCTCTCTTTGTAATTGCTTACGACGACGCGCTGAGAACCTAGTGAATAATTTATATGAGCACGACTCAAACGTACACGCGAAATACACACCTAGAGGTCGACAGCCTAGAGGCAAAGTAAGAGGAGTCCCCCCCCCCCC
>BOPP01000024.1:4105238-4160943 GCA_017312745.1 Gryllus bimaculatus | reverse complement strand
GAGGCAGATAATGAAACAAATATGAAAGATGTGAATGTAGTAAAAAAGCAAGAAATAATATCATTGACCATAAATTAACAAACTCTGTAGAACTATAGTTATTCAATAGTTTCCACCAAAACCATCTTTAGTGTAAGTTAGTAATGCCAAAGTGCAAGTAAAGTTAACTTTAGGACTAGTATATGTAAGACTTTAGCTGTAGAAAAAGTCCCTCCTCTAGCTTGCCTTAAGCCGCCAAAGCACAGCTTAATTGTTAATAATTAAAGAAATAATTTTCCCCTTCTCCACAGGGTTACTGTGGGAGGGGGACAAAGAAAAAAATAATAACAAAAAAAGGCAAAATCCCCAATTTCACCCCTCGCGCCGCTTCACCGGCCGTCAACACCCCCCCGTTCCCACTGCAAAGGGCAGCGCCACTTCCATCGCCCCACCCACCCCTGTCTTCACCCCCTCTCCCACCCTCCACATCCCCCGCTCCGCCCTGCCACTGCCCATGCCCTTCACCCAAACTGCACCCGCCCCTGCACCCCCACTGCCCCGTGCCTACGTTCACATTCGCATCCGCCCTTCACCCGCCCTGCTCGTCCCTCCGCCTCCACCCGCCTCCACCCCGCCTCCCACCCCGCGTCCACCCCCCTCCACCCCGCCTCCACCTAGCATCCGCCCCGCCCCCGCCTGCGCCTCCCGCCTCCACCCCAACTCCGTCCCGCCGGTCCGCCCCCTCTTCCGCGCTCACCTCCGGCCACCCCCCCGACTCCGTTCCGACCGCGTCTGCGTCCCCCGACCCCCCTTCCCGTCCCCTCGCCCTCACCGCTGCCACCGTCCACTACCATCCCACCACCATCACCACCGCCTTTGGCACCTCCGTCTCTGCTAATCCCCTTGCGACGGGCGCGCTGCCTAATCCCGCCCTGCGTGAAAATCGCGCCGCTGCCAGCCTCCGGAAGTCTGCCTCTATTGTCTCCTCGCACCCGCCGCCCGTCTGAAGTTGCCTGCCATGCTCCAGCCTTCTGCTGAGAGCACTCTTCTCACAATGCGCTAAACTATTAGAAGAAAAGAAAGGAACATACGTCTGGTTGACACGTAGATCGTACTTTACAGTTGATCCAAACGGAATTAAACTACATCATATCAACTCACAACCTTCATATATCTCAAAAGACGACGATTTAATTGCATTGTGGGCTTGTGCATCCAGGTCAATATTTCAGAAAATATTTTTCAATGTGAAACGACTGTTGAAAATCTGATCGAGATTGAAGTTGTCTCGGTAAAACAGTGTGTCCTCTGAGCCGCATTTTAAAGAAAAGAGAAGTCATTACATTCGATCATGAGAAGTACACCACGTCGAGCGTACCGATGCAGCTGGCGCTCTAGGCATATTGTGGATGCGAAGTGAGACTAGATAATTTGTTTCTTTACATGCAGCTTCACAGACGTTGCAACTGCGAATCCAGGTGGAAAGGACTCCTTCGCGAGAACTCACCCTGTCGTAGTAAGATAGCAATCAAGATCAGGGCTCATCTAGAATTTTATCGAAAACTGTGTTGTTTTGTGCGTTTTTGCGTATTAATTTATCTATTTTTGGTTACATGTTACCTTCTATAACCGAGCCCTTTGCGGAGGTTGGCAAGTCTTCGAGCAAGTAAGACATAAAGATTCAATACTTTACTCTCTCTTTTTATGAATTTCATTCCATCTATGGCAGTTTCCTGCAACAAACTGCATGTAGTAACACAAACCGTGCAGACCTATTACTAATAGCGCTGATGATTTTCCCGTGGTGTCTGACCGAAGATGTTCCCACACTCTAACTTTCTTCTTCATACGTATTGCTTATGTAACATGCGGCCATAAACATTTTAATCAGCTAGTCGCTTCATGTCGTTATCTTCGCAAAAGAAAACTATATGTTAATTTAAAAATCGAAGTGTCATGGGTATCTGACTGCGAAGCAAAAAACTTATTAAGACCGATTCGTAGGATGTGTACTCATCGCAGACCATCTTTTAGTGAAATACCGAAAATCTCAAGTGATATCCTGCAACGGTTCAGAAGATTAGTTGGAGAGAACTCTTCGTGTGAGAAGCGCCTGTACTGCTGGGATATATGCGTAGTAATGCCAAAGTGCAAGTAAGTTAACTTTAGGACTAGTATGTAAGACTTAGCTGTAAGAAAAAGTCCCTCCTCTAGCTGCTTAAGCCGCAAGGCACCAGCTTATTGTTAATAATTTAAAGGAAATAATTTCCCCTTCTCCACAGGGTTACTGTGGAGGGGACAAAGAAAAAAATAATAAACAAAAAAGGCAAAATCCCCAATTTCCCCCTCGCGCCTTCACCGCCGTCAACACCCCCGTTCCCACTGCAAAGGGCAGCGCCACTTCCATCGCCCCACCCACCCCTGTCTTCACCCCCTCTCCCACCCTCCACATCCCCCGCTCCGCCCTGCCACTGCCCATGCCCTTCACCCAAACTGCACCCGCCCCTGCACCCCCACTGCCCCGTGCCTACGTTCACATTCGCATCCGCCCTTCACCCGCCCTGCTCGTCCCTCCGCCTCCACCCGCCTCCACCCCGCCTCCCACCCCGCGTCCACCCCCCTCCACCCCGCCTCCACCTAGCATCCGCCCCGCCCCCGCCTGCGCCTCCCGCCTCCACCCCAACTCCGTCCCGCCGGTCCGCCCCCTCTTCCGCGCTCACCTCCGGCCACCCCCCCGACTCCGTTCCGACCGCGTCTGCGTCCCCCGACCCCCCTTCCCGTCCCCTCGCCCTCACCGCTGCCACCGTCCACTACCATCCCACCACCATCACCACCGCCTTTGGCACCTCCGTCTCTGCTAATCCCCTTGGCGGCGGGCGGCGCTGCGTAATCCCGCCTGCGTGAAAAGTCCGCGCCGCTGCCAGCCTCCGGAAGTCTGCCTCTATTGTCTCCTCGGCACCCGCCGCCCCGTCTGAAGTTGCCTGCCAGTGCTCCCAGCCCTTCTGCTGAGGCCTCATTCTCACAATGCGCTAACACTATTAAGAAGAAAGAAAGAACATACGTCGTTGACACGTGATCGTACGTTTACAGTGATCTCAAACGGGGAATTAAACTACATCATATCAACTACAACCTTCATATATTCTCAAAAGACGGACGGATTTAATTGATTGCTGGGCTTGTTGCATCCAGGTCAATATTTCAGAAAATATTTTTCATGTGAAACGACTTTGAAATCTGTCGGTTGGGAAGGCTTGTTCGGTAAAACAGTGTGTTCTCTGATGTCGCATTTTAAAGAAAAGGAGTCATTATTCGATCATGAGAAGTACCACGTGAGCGTACGCGATGCAGCTGGCGCTCTAGGCATATCGTGAGAGCGAAGTGAACTAGAGATATTTGTTTCTTTACATGCAGCCTTCACAGACGTATAGCAACTGCGAATCCAGGTGGAAAGGACTCCTTCGCGAGAACTCACCCTGTCGTAGTAGATAGAATAAATCAGGGGCTCATCAGGAATTTTATCGAAAACAGTGTTGTTGGTTTTGGTTTTTTGGCGTAATTTATCTATTTTTGGGTCATGTTACCTTCTATACCCGAGCCCTTGCGGAGGTTGCAAGTCTCGAGCAAGTAAGACATAAGAATGTCAATACTTTACTCTCCTCTTTTAAGTGAATTTCTTCCATTCATGGCAGTTTCCTGCAACAACTGCATGTAACAAAACGTGCAGACCTATTACTAATAGCGCTGATGATTTCCCGTGTGTCTGACCGAAGATGTTCCCCAACTCTACTTTTCTCATACGTATTGTTATGTAACATGCGGCCATAAACATTTTAATGCAGTAGTCGCTTCATGTTCGTTATCTTCGCATAAAGAAAACTATATGTTACATTTAAAAAATCGAAGTTGTCACTGTATCTCTGCAACAAAAAACGTTATAAACCGATTCGTATGTACTCATCGCAGACCGTCGTTTTAGTGAAATCCGAATCTCAATATCTGCAACGGTTCAGAAGATATTTGGGAAGAGCTTCTTAGGTGAGAAACCCTGTACCTGCTGGGATATATGCGGAACAGTCTTTGTTATCAAAAGGTATAAGAAAGAAGCAATTCGTAATCTCGTCATAGTGAAAACAAGCCCAAAAAATGCTTCGTATTTTTCAAATACACGTCAGTAAATTACTAATACCGGTCGATCACTACTACACAGGTACCCTGCAAGACTCTTACTAGCCCTAACATAATTTCAGCATGTAAGATTTGTTATGTGTTAAAAATTAAACTGTGTACTTGTTTATATCACTTCTCCACACTTCTTCCTGTTCAATCCCTGCATCACAGTCTTTCCGCAGACTCAACTGCGACGGCGACTACGAAAAAGCTTTTTTTCCTCCCACAATTCATATTTTACTGAAATTAATGTACTTTCGTTTTTGTACTATTATTTTCCATCATTACTTATGTTGACACCACCGCCAGATAGTTTTGATTTCGCAAACTTACAACTGCCAACGCCTTGAATGAGCATTTATATGTTACATGGGTTAGTACCTTTCCTAGTCAACATTCGTTTTCAATAAATAAAGTATTAATTTGAGAAAAACTGGACGATTGGGAGGCTAGAACATGTGCCGTCTCAGTACCTCGGTTATAAGGGTCGAGGGTTCGACTCCCGCAGTGAGCAAGGTTATTTGTCAGGTGTGTATGGTGTCGCAGATGGCCTTGTGAGTCTGCTGAACACAGACCGAGGAATTTAATTGGTTTCCTCAAGAAGGTCGTAGATTGGCGACCGAATCGTCGGCTCCTTTGCATTGGACGCGGCGTCACCCAGACAGCCAATTAAATACTGACTCCGGCCGCGCAAGCCTACGCTCTCACAGACCGAGGACCCCGAATTGGTGTCTAGAAAAAAAGATTATCATGTTCCCATGAGGAACATAGTAGATAACCGGTGCGGATAGTCGAAATCAGCATTCCTTGAGACTGGAACAAGCTCCTGGAAGAAAACAACTGATGTGAATTGTAATAGTTTTGCTCTTTTATCGCGTATATCGTAAATTTGGATTTTTTGCGATTCCTCTCCATGCGGAGTTGTCATTACTTTATTTTGCGCCGCTACTATCAGAAAGCGTAAATTAATATTGATACTTATGAATTTTCGCATAATTTCAAATAGTATTATGATGTAACTAAATATATCACTACAGTTGAATCGATTCGATAAATTAATTTGAGAATTGGTGTGCCACATTTCTGATCAAAAGCTTTATTGGCACAGTAGCAAAAGACGATCAGCTAGCAACAGCTATCTCCATTACCACCATACGCACCATCACTATTACCATTGGCAACTCGACAACAATCACGTTCATAATCACTAACGCTGCCTGCAGCCCTTTCTCAACACTAATATAAAAACACTCCGAAAACGGCGACTATCAAATCGACTATCTCAGCAATGAGCACCATCATACAGTACATACTCATACATCGCTACCGCTTCATATCTACCTCATCCCAATAATCATCACAACATACTCGTATTCACGTCCCAGCTTCATCCGTTGATGTTGCGTCTTTCTCATAATAATTCCAAATTCTAAACACCAGCTGCAGGGTTCGCTAGATACAGTCACCTAGAGGTACAACTGACTACACAATGATCTGGGGGCGAGCGTGATCAGACATTACCATAAAAGAGAATGCTTCTTTTTTGTCGCATTTCAGGAAACGGATAAGTCGTAGGTTGCAACAAAGCCTGCCACAACCCGATTTGCCCGCAGACTGAGCCCATGTTCCCTCGGGCCGTGGATTTCAAAAGCGAGGAGCCCTAATGAAGCTTGCAGTTGCAACGCTCAGCCTTGTGTTACCATTCGAAAGCAACAGAATGTTTAACAGTTGTGCTATTTGTCGATTCGACCGAAAATCTCTTTTAATTCGATTCCTTTTTGCAGTGTAGTTCAGGAATAGGAAGCGAATGTAACGGAGTACGGATGTAATTGAAATTAACATAGTAACTCTAACTATTGTCATTGGGTGTGGTAAAAGCGTAGGATTTTCACAAATCCATCGAACAGCACCTTTTGTTGATCCCACACCAGAAAAGGTTTCTTGAATAAGCCTCAGAGGCCAGCTGAGACCTCACACGTCTGTATAATTTATGATACTACGAGTTAAAAAAAGACGAAGTGAGCAGTTGGTGTTATTTTTGAATGTGGTGTCCCTGCACACACTGCGCATATTGTATTACGTTCTTTCATATAAAATGTTATATTTTTACTTTTCTTGTGAGTTTATATACCTAGTAGTATGTCTGTAATCAATTGAGAAATTGTCTAAACTTTGAATTGTAAGGATACGAGTCTAATATTCATGTTCGAAATTTGAAGTGCAATTCCCATGACAAGTATGAGCTGAGGTTTCAATATTTTCAGTAATTGACTATACGAAACAGAAGGCTGTCAGTAAAAATATGTTATTCTCAATTTTTGCCTCTGCTAGACTGGTTTAGTCAGTAAAAATATGAGTGAGGAAGACAATGGTATGCATAACTCCTTATTCATTCTCTAGAGCAATTATTTTCCCTTCGCTTGCGATGCAAAATCGCACCAAGGAAGACGGGTCATTCGCATTAAACCGTTCCTCACCCCATAGAGGCACTGGAGGTAATCAGCTTTGTTATCGCCTCGCGCCTCATGGTCAAGAAAAGTACCCTCCCCCAATCACCGCTGACTGCAATATTGGGTTAACAAAGTCCGCACGATATGCCGTATGACGCGCACGCCCCTAGAGGCCGTCAGCTGCCGCAAAGGGGAGAGCGCGGCGGCGGCGGTAGCTGTCAACATGGTCCCTGTTCCCTCCCCCCCCTCTCAGCACTCCAAGGGAAGCTCCCCAGCCCTGCCACCTCCAGAGCGAGGCCATTGTAATGGCACAGGCCGCGTCGATACACGCTCCGCATATTTACATTTTACCTCTCTAAATAAAAAAAAGTATATTGTTTCCAAAAATAGCGATAATTTTTTTAAATGAACGGTATTGTGAATGAAGTCCATTGTTAGTATGTCGTGCTCGCCGCAGAGTGAGAGCAAGGTATTGTTGAACACACCAATCGGCAACACCTGACGGAAACAATAGAAGTCAGTTAAATTAAAATTAAATTGAACTAAGCATTTCTTCGAAGCAGTTGCCGTTTTGGAAATTCATGTGTTATCCCACAACCCTCCGACTTACCGAAAAATATTCATATTTTTAAATTCCATCAATATTTTAAATGTAATTTATGTCCACTCGTTTCTGTTTTACTTGTTACTGCAGGGTTTTATCTTGTGTTCTATGCTCAAAATAATTTGAAATAAAAATTATCATTTTCCTCCTTAATTCTAATTGTTAGTACGTTAATACTAAATTATTTGTAACAAAATTAATTTGTAATAAATTTAATTATTTTTTCTATGCATGCAATTTTCATACTTTATTTTACATAGTGTTCAATCGGCGCAGGAGAGAGCGGAGACTGCGTGGCTCATCCGGAGGATGGTAATTCAAATTATGAGACTTACACCACCTTTACATCATGAGGTTACGAGTCTGAAAGCACCACGCGAGGTCCAAAATATTTTATGCTTGCCAAAAATGTTTTGGAGGATAATTTCATTATCGTCCATTCTGCCTCTGAACTATGAAAATATTTTATTTGTTATTGCAATTAAACATATTGTTGTAACTAATTACATTATATATTTGTTTAATGCAGACAACTATTTATTACGTATCCAATAACTCACAAAAAATCCCAGGTTAATGCAGCATCTACAGTGAAGGGCCCTAGTTTGTCTTCAGAACAGAAGAATAATTATACGTATATTTTCCTTCTCTCCGAACATGAACAATACACTTCATTGTGTGACACGTATCAAAACTACTGATTTCACAACAAGCCTATTGAACCAGGCAATGTCTAATTGTCTCAGAACTCCTACGCCAGGTGATTGGTTCACCCCTTCTTCTCCCATTTCGGGCGTCGTATTAGTTTTTCAAGAACATCTTGAGTTGCACAATTAAGATATCAAGCTGCCGCTAAAATGTAAGAAGATCCTAATTAGGTGCTACCTATTTGTCAACTGAACTTCCACAAATTTTCTGGGGTGCTTCAGATCTTGGCTCAGGCAGTAGAGTCAACTGACTTTTTTTAAAATTCGTTAGGCACCACTTCAGTCACCAGTTTCCCAGAACATCCAGGGTTGATCTAGTTTCTAGATCCTCAAAGAACCCTATCCCACCCAATCTCACTACAATATTACAATCTCACTACAAGATATTATTTTGTGATCGAATGATTGACTAACAGAACCGAGGGTATGTTGCGGACTTTAGTAACCAAACTCAAACTTCTTAACTCAATCTTTAATAGGTTCCATTTGAACCGCTCTCCATTTTCCAAGAGCGCCCCGGGCGACACCATCTCCAACCACTGGTCGGGGAGAGAGGATCCCATCCCATCCCATCCCATCCAACGCGGCTGCCATATGAATCATAACCCGCCATCCGGATGTCAACCGCAGGTCCACCGCGCATAATAGCCCGGGATCGCACGCCGGCGGGGCGGGGCGGGGCGGCGCGGCGCGTTGTTTCGCGTCACGGGGTAACATCCGCCGGCAGCCGGCGAACAAGTGGTTTGTTTCCCACCCGGAGAAGGGGGCGTCGCCTCCCGCGAAGGGCGGCGTAGGGCGTCGAAGGGCCCGCAGGGGCCCCCGCGCGGGGGACCAATGAGAGGCGGCGGTCGTGAATAAGGGCCTCTGGAGGGGTGGTTCCCCCCGGGGGAGGAAGGCCGGAGGCGCTGGCGGCGGCTGCGCCAGTCATTGGGGCAAGTGACTGACGGTCGGGTGGTGTGGGCCTCGCCGGGACGCTGCTGTGTGTTGACGGAGTGCGTGATGGAGTCGGCGGCGGCGGCCGCCCTGGCCATGGACCCGCGTCTGCAGAAGCTGTCGCCCGTCGGCACCTCCAGTGAGTACGGAGCCCGCGGAGGCTGCTCGCCTTCAGGACAATGCTCCAGGCAATTCGGCAATTAGGAGCCAATACGACAACGTCCCCGACCGTGGTGAATTGGTTCGTTGGAGCTGAAGGGATGCTCTGGACTGTTTCGTCAATTCAAAAAGGCTCACCTCGGGAATTACATTTTTTTGTCAAGTGATTCCTTAAGATGATTTTTCTCTGCTCTGACGTAATTAAAACACTCTTATTACTTGAATTCATTTGAAAATCTTTGTTTGGAACTTGTTTGGAAGATGTTTTGGCAATTTCTGATTACCGCATTAGTAAACGTGTTCCTGAATTAGCAGAGTGTGTGTGTATGTGTGTGAGACTGAGAATTTGATGTAAGTGTGATGTGTGTTTGTATGTAAGGGTGTGTGAGTGTGTGTGGGACGGAGGGAGAGTGATTCCCTTGTGTAACTTTATCTCATGGTCCATGTTGCCGAAGTATCGACACATGTATATAACAAATATTGTAGTTTTTTATTTTGTTCTTTTTAATTCGTTTCTGCCTGTAATTAAATCCTACTATATTCGTTTGTTGTTGCTTTTGTGTGATTCATTTGCTTTTCTTGTTGATTGAGCAGCCAAATGTATATTACCGTGCCTATGCATTTCATTTCTTGCGAGTGAGTCGGTTATTGAGCATCCTGGAATGATTTCCTTGTCAGTAGTGACTAAAGATATTACAGTGAGTGAACAAGAATACGTATAATATTTTGCAAGATTTAAACTCTTATCATATGAGGAGACTTCGATGCCTGTGCGTTACCGAAACCTACGTTGTCGTGCACTGTATAATTGTAGACAAAGCGAACTCTTGGCAAGTTTTCAGGAGTTTTTCCCGATTTCTCTAACTCTCACTCCACCATTCGTTTATCATAATTTTCATCACAATCATTATTCCCATCATCTACTCCATAAATTATCACTCTGGAGCCTTAATGACCCTAGTATTTGTAGAGTCCCTCCCCCCAAATAAATGAATACTTTATTGTCGATTCAAATACACCTGTTATTGCTATGATGTAAAATCGTGAATAGTCTAAATAATAAGTTCTGACTTTTTCAATACGTACAAGAAATAAACAATACGTTTTTAATAATCAATGATAGTATTTGGAGTGCAAGGAAATTTTCTTCTTATTTAGAAATATTATTATTATTATTATTATTATTATTATTATTATTATTATTATTATACTCTCAATTTTAATCTAAAGTTTGGATTATCAGAGGAAAAACGAAAATAAAATAGTTCCAATAACATAATTTGAAACATTAATTTTACATCCAACAATTTTTTAGATTATTTCTTTTAGCGGCTATCTTCGAGATATTCACAAATTTTTTCAATCATGAAAATTTCAAGAAACCATCCTGTCAGACAAATTATACAATTCATTAGGAATAGTCATTGACATTAAGAGCCTACTAAGAAACAATTCATCTCCAGTACACCCATTATGTGGCCTTTCTGTATGATTCCTTGTCAAATACTAATCAATCCATCTGTGAATTCTTTCCACCGTAATTTCGCATTCCATTTACCACACCGAAATCTTTGAAATACTATCGGCATTGTGGATGATCGTACATAAGAAAAAACATCGTTTTAGAAGTTCTAAATATAGAAAATGTCAACATAAGAATAACAATATATGCCACAATAATATTATCATAATTTAATTATAATTATCGATTCGTTATTTGCATCTGGACTTCAGCTTATTCATTTCCCATTGTTCTTCTTATTGATTTATTTCCGCACACAGTGTGCTCTTCTAACAGTGCAGATATTATTCATCAACGTATTCACTTTGAAGGAAGTATGGAATTTGATCCGAACTTATACTACTTCGTTTGTTTCAAAATTCTTTGTTTTTAATTTTTTGAAATTTTGTTTAGAATTGACGCTATTCAAATATTACATAATAAAAATTTCATCATAATATCTGAATTGGTATTTAAAAATTCTATTAGAGAATTTCCGTTTGCAGTTGAAAAAAATTATTAAGGAACGTACTGTCAATGCTAATATAAATGAAATTACAATTCCTATGTTTTAACTAAATTTGCAATGCTTACCAGTTGATCGATCATATTTTCGTAGTTGAGATTTTCTCTTAATATAAGTCATATTAAAAATTCTTTGCCACGGTAAATAATAACTAGGTTTACAGAACACCTACAAATTAAGCCCTACTTAATTCACCCTCGCAGCCAAAATATAGGAAATTAAAGGAGTAAAGGTTTTTAAAATTCAATATTTTATTCCATCATGAATATGTAGACATAGCGATCGACCGAATAGAAACTTCATTTTTCATTAAACTTTCATTTGATAACAACAGTTCAGTAAAAATTATAAACATGATCAACTGTTTAGATCTTGTGTATATTTTGGTCAAATTCCAAACACTACCTAATTTTTCCACCGTTTTTCATTACCGCATCAATAGTTTCATTAGGATTTCATTGAAAAATAATTGATTTGAAATTTAAAATAATAATTAGATTACATTTTTTAACTGTTGATGCAAGGCCTAATTTTAGAGGCATGTGTATTCAAATTCAATACACATTCATTGATAATATGTATATTATAAAAGCATTATTTTCGTAAAGTGTGAGCTATAAACATACAATTAACACCTGTATATAATATAATCACTATCAGAATAGTTCACCATTTTAAATACAGACATATAATGTCATGAATACATAGAATCTATAGAGTAATAGTGCAGACATGGAAAGTGTGGATGTACACAGCCCCGGGCGCTGGGCCGGCGGCAGCGGCCGCGGGCGGCCTCCGCCATCGCGCGCGGCTTCCATCTTGTCGCCCGCCGCGCGCCCGCCCGCGTACGCGGCCTGGGCACAGCCACCCGGCCGCTGCGCTGGCCTGGGGCCTGGGATAATAATAATAATAATAATAATAATAATAATAATAATAATAATAATAATAATAATAATATTTATACCAAGCGAAGTGGCTCAGTGCGTAGCGCGCTGACTTCGTAATCGGGAAGTCCGGGTTCGATTGCCGGGCCGACCATCCTGACCGGGGTTTTCGTGGTTTCCCTCAGTCATAAGGCGAATGCTGGGATGGTTCAAAAAAGTCCACGATCACCTTTCACCAATATCCTATCACCTTCTAATCACACTTCAAGGCGTAACAACCTTGTTGAAATCCAAGGATACAGCTGAAAAGTTGATCCTGGAAGAATTACACACGTTAATCGTGTAGCATGGTCAGTAATGGCCTATACGCTAATAATAATAATAATAATAATAATAATAATAATAATATTAATAATATTTATTGAGTCACATATACAATTACAATCGTGTATGACGAGTCAATACCTTGGGTGCCTTATACGATGCCTTGGGTGGAGAGAGCGGAGTTACATTACTGTTCAGGAGCAAACAAGTGGCCATCTCAGCATTTGCACAAAGGACCAGGGAAACTTAACAAAACCTGATAGAGATGAGGTCATTCGCCTAGAAATACAATACTTGTTACAGTTAGATTAAAATAGTATACAGTAGATAAATTATCTGGTAATAATTAACATTTCAATATGTTATTTTAATGCTACTACTTATAATAATAATATTAATAATAATATTAATAATAACATTAATAATACATATCAATTATGTTTGCAATTACATCAAATTTAACAATAGTAGTACATTCTGTATTTATAACTTGAAATGGTGAGGAGGCAAGTTTTGACCAGTTTTTTTTCTTCTATTCTCCTTCTATTTATTAGGATTAAGAAATCCAAACAATTGGTAGTTTAAAGAAGTATTAATAAAATGTTCCTGGAATGCAAAAACGTTCGTTGTGTAACACAGAACTTGTATTATATAACAATTCCCTGCAGATTGTTATGGCTCACTTTATACTATTAATAAAATTATAGTTTTTGGATATTCAACAATTGTTGGATAGTAATCGATTGAGCTGTTAAAAGATGTACAATATTTAAATTTCATAATCGTGTCTTTGGTATTCTGAAGGTATTACTCAATAATCATTTTAATATATTCCAAAAACTCGTTTTGAATTATACTTTTTATTAAACTCAGTATTATTTAAATTACAAAATAATCAGAAAAAGGCAGTGTTAAAAACCAATTAATCAGAAAAAGGCTTGTCTAAAGGCAGTGTTTGAAAGTCGCAAGAAATTACCCAAATATATGCTCGGTGCTTAATAAACCTGAAAACGGCTCCCAGAAAATATTCAATTTCTGCTCAGTGGAAAAAGAGCATTCTTAGTCTTAACGTTTACCTTGTCCGTAATTGTGGAAATTTTAAGATTAAGGGTCTGCCTAGAATTGCAAGACGGAATTAAATCAATTTAACACATATTTCATTAAAGAACGCAATAAAATGTTTAGAAAACTTCTAGAAGTAATAATTAATTTTTCAATAGAACTTATTGTTCTTATAGGACAAGATCTCACAAACGTAATACATTGCAATTTTCTTATAGAGTGTCTAATAAAGCGTAAACGTTTTGACGTTAAATAAATTCAAAAAGAAAAATAAATTTCTCCACATATCCGTTATTATATAATTGTGCCCTTAGATGTTTGAACTTAATTTTCCATTGCTTACCTAATCATGTTAAGTTTGAATTTAATTGCGAGTGAAAGACAAAAATAAATAAATAAACATAGTACAAATATATTCACAGTTGTTGCAGCTTAATATTCCTTAATGAATCATAAAAAAATCTGAAGGCAGTGCAGGGCAAACATAACATGTAATATATTATTGAACATTTACAAAAATGTCCATAATGATTTATTGTGTTAAGTTTCTAACTTTGCTTTTAAATCTCCAAGCAACTTGTTTTCCGAAATTATAAGTGCTTAACGATTTTGCTATTTGAACTTTGTAGCTCCTCAGGGGAAAGGGGGAATAAAGTCCGTTGCCCCAAGTCTCATGGAAATTACTGACTTCCTGTCCCTTTGATGCAGTAGGTACTTGTGCATTTTCAGCCGAATGAATGACACGGAAGTTGTGGAACGCTATTCCTATACCTGCCTTCCAACGTTCCTCTTACGTGGCCGGGTGCAATGCCACCTGAAGGGTTTAGAAGGGCTTCTAGTACTCGTCATCCTCTCGTACTCTCCATATTTCAGACATTTCCCTTTTTTACAAGACTGAATATATAACATTAAATGTCTCTCGTGATAATTCATCTTTCTGGTACATTTCAAACATATTATTTAAAATATATGCAAGATATTTAATCATTGAAACTTGTAAAATTAAATTTGTTAAAGAAAAAAGGGGGACCTAGTTTTCTTGGTTTCTCAAAAGTTTTCGTGCACAATTGGTGAACAATCTGTTCAGACGTTTCTGAGGTATTTGTGGAACAAACACACCTACATACAACCATAGATGCCTATAAACACACGTACATTTTCAGAGAGAGTTTCCGTGCTGGTAGGCCGTGATCCAGTTGACGTTTAAGGGCCAAACATTTCGTTTAAGACTACAGCGGCCATTCGCCATTCACCTCCTGGATACTGCGCCCGAGACCCTGCAGCCACTCGGGACGTAATCGTTGGCTTCCGCGGCCACTATCACATGAAGGCTCTCGGCTTTGCGGCTGAGGCCGTGCTATGGGCGGTGATGCCGACGTTTCAACCATGCATTCCCCAGCCCTGAAGAAGGCCACGATATGGTGGTCATCATTGGCGGCGGCATCTCCATCAACGCCGGCATCACTGCCCTCGACGCGGCGTCACCCGGACAGCTGACAGCCTCTGCCACTGAGGATGTCCACCCTCCCCCCCTTTAACGCCAACTGGACTACTCCCTACCAGCCCGGAAACTTTCTCTGATATTGACGGCGGCCATGAAAGTCTACGAGGCTATATAAACACATACATTCATTCACTTTTATAGTATATATTTTCATAGTAAGTTTGATTATATTTGTTCAATACTGTTTGGGTGTGAACACTGAGAGTCTGAGTTTCACATGTGTACGCGTGAAATGGATTCGTTCTTGCTATGCTGGGGTATACACGGTTCTATGTAATACATTATATTTACTATTACTTCATTGTTCGTTTTCATTGTATTTATTATGAAATATTTAATGTCACTTCATTTTCATTTGTATAGTCTAATTAATTGGCTACCACCTGGCAAAGACGCCAATTGTGGTCAAAATAAATATATTATAATACACGATTTATGTGACTTGATTTTGTTATCAGTTTATATACCGCCGTCAGTAAGATTATCTTGTTGAGGGTATAAAATTTCATTATATTTGACATATATTATGTCAGGTCAGGGTGTAGCTAATAATCAAGTAGAAATGGATTACAATAAAAATATTTATATGGAAACAGTCAGCCGTAGCATCTCGCACCCGCTCGTGTCTTTCTCCGCGCACAAAAAAGGGAGTGAGAGAGACTGTGTGAGAGATAGTGTGTGAGAGAGAGACAGTGTGTGTGTGTGTGTGTGTGTGTGTGTGTGTGTTTGAGAAAGGGAGAGAGAGGGGGAGGGAGAGAGAGGGAGGGAGGGAGAGGGGGAGAGAGTGAGAGAGAGAGGGGGAGAGTGAGAGGAGAGAGAGGGGGAGAGAATGAGAGAGAGGGGGGGAGAGTGAGAGAGAGGGGGGGAGAGAGAGAGAGAGGGAAGCAAGAGAACCGCCCTGCACAGCAGCCGCTGCTTCTCCGCTGCCCCATCGCACGCACCTCCTTGCCAGCTGTCCTCCGCGGCCAGGCGCCCGCATGCTCCGAGAGCGCCCCCCGCCGCGCGCTGCCACTCGCAGGCGTATGCGCCTCCCCTCCCCCTCTCCCTCCCCCCGCCTTTCGACGCACTCCTTGCGAGAGTGCTGTGTCGGCGACGGAGGGCAGGATACGGGACGCCAACGTTCGCTTCTTTTTCTTCACGATGTTGTAAAGAGATGAGCGAAGTGAGTAGCGGGTAACAATGATTATTTTTCAACTATTGGGTTTATATAGTAAATTATATTTAATAGCTGCGCGCTTATTAAATTATATTACTTTATTTCTTTATTACTGATTGCTTGATTGCTGTTTTCGAGAAGGTCGACTGCTAATTAGTCCCGTAGGAGTAGTGCATTTTTATCACGATAGACGGCGGTGAACTTTGCGCGCTGAATGATGAGATCTGGTGCCGGCCTACATCGCTGCTTGTGGGCTTTTCCCCAGTCGGGTATCTCCCACCAGCGGGGCACCGCCCCAGCCGCGATAAGTTCTAAGCTCCCCACAGTTCTCGCGATATGTGCATAGTGTAGTACATGTTAGTATAAGTGTGAGTAAGGGGTGAGGATAGGGCAAGGAAGAGGAAGCAAAGATCGCGCGCGATCCGTAGCCCGTTTATTCGGGAATTGTACCGGCATTCACTTGGTGTTGATCGGAGAAACTACAAAAATAGTACCGATGGGAGCAGTCAGAAGCGAACATTCTCCTCCGGACAGCTGCTGAATTCGAGGTAGCCAAGCAGATAGTGTCGAAATTCCTGCCAGAGTCAGGACTCGCACCTAGACCCTCCCGGTCAGAGGTACTGCAGTGACATCGTACGCTTTCCTTCGGAGGAGAAGTAAAGCCGGATGTCCTATGTCAGTAGATTTACTTGCATGTAAAAGGTCCTCAAGCCTAAATGACGCCTCTGAGCTAAATTCAAATCACCTGTTTCTCGCCCAAGAAATACATCCTTTCTCTGCCAGTTTGTGAAAAGAGCGTAGTGAAATTTGCCTGGTCAGACGGAAACGTAAGCCTCATGGCCTGAGACTCGCCACGTAAAATAAGGCATTAATTCAATTCAATTCAATTCAAATCAGTTGATGCCCTGAGTCATCTAAGCCTGTAGATATCCCTTTGGCATCTGCCGCGAGCTATGAGAAATTCACCACTCAGAAAGCGACTTTTTTTTCGAGGCCAACAAATTCCGGAACCTTTGCTTCCCTGCTTCCCGTCCTGCGACTCCCACTCCGGCGAAGGGTTAGCACATCATCTGCCCCGCCCACCCTCAGCGTGGGCGAACGAGATGCGGGGGCGGCGGCGCATATGCCACGACGCCACCTGTGTGTCCTGCGGTGCCGCATGGGAATGCAGCGCCATGTGGGCCCGCCCTCGTGGTGAGCCGCGCCCTCCGTGCGATATGGCGCCCGCGAGGGGCGATCCGTGTGAACCTCTCGTCCACACATGGCGCTGGTGGAAGCCACTTGCTGTCGGGGTGCCCTCGGGCAAATTGAGGTTGATTAATTCGCGGCAGCGGTTTTAATTTGTTGTTGAGATGTCTTTATCTGAGCTTTGGGGAACCGTATGGCGTTGGGCGTGTGAAAAATTCACTCTTTTTATTAATACTGTTTGGAAGGAAGTCTTGTATAGCACTGAAAATATTGTGATTTGAATATGCTGTTTTGAATACATTGACAATATTAATCATTGTGAAAAGCATAACAGTTGATATAACATGTTATACCACGGGGTTACTGCCAAGTTTTTCCCCCTCGGTTTTTCCAAAAGCGTGGTATTTTCATTCATAGAAACATTTAAAAAATGTTTCAACAAAACTTCATTTTCCGGAATATTATTTTCGCTCTATAATTCGGATCATTGCGGAATAATGTGAATTTATTTTAAATTTGCAAAACAATAAAACTACAAATTCTAGTATGTAACGCACATTTTTGGACGTGTTATTATTTTAATACTATAATTTGCCCACTCACAACCCGAAAAACTTCCATTAAAATTAATTGTTAGTCTGAGACTCTGTATAAATATTTTAATCTAGCCGAGAACGCACAAATTCACGAATTCACTGCATTTAAAAGGCGTTCGCAACTGTCAGATTGGTACCAAGCATATTTTTCGAGAAAACAATTTACAAGAAGATAGTGATAAATACCACAACACAATTGAACAATAGAGGAGCAAAATTCAAAATAAATCATGAATAGTAAATAATGCCTTCTCTTTTTAAAAAAGTTTTCAAACGTTTAGTACAGAAAATATATATTGTAACTTTTAATTTACAAGTGTTTGCATTATTTCATCAATTTTTAAAAAACGTTTGAACAAAGAGAATGTAAATAAATACATTCAAGCGTATAAGGGTATTTTCTTAGTTTTTCGGTAAATGCTGATGAAACCATGGAAATTATTTTTTCACATTTTTATTTAGTAGAACCCTACATTGTTACCAAGGAGCCCTTCGCAACATGTGTTGTTCAGTTTTTAAATGCCGTGTGTCCCCTGGCGCGACGAGATGAGGGCTCTTTCCGCCAGGGCGTCGTGGACCGTGGGACCCTGCGCCATGTGGGCGTGGGCGGGGGTGAGGGCGAGGCGCGCGTCATCTGCACCTCACCTGTGCCCCTGCGCCCGCCCGCGTTCCGCTGCATGCACAGGGGACAATCACCCCCTCCGCCCACGCAAATCATACGGCACGCAAAGACCTCGGATGCGCTGATGAGACCTTTATCCGAGCGCACAACTGTTGGCGAATGGGGAGCTGCGATTTCCTGCCTGGGAGCCCTTCTGCTTAGGCTGCTTTTTCGTCTGTCTATTCATCCATATGTATGACGGTTTTTATTTACTGTATGCTTTCTTGCTGTTTGTCTAAACATTCTAAATCAAATCTATATGACTAGTACTTGTGGGGGAGCTGATTTCGCTTAAATTCCTTAATAATTCATTTATATACATTGAACATGCCAGAATATACTTTTGAAAGTGATTATGTTTGAAACATTACAATTATTCCTTTGGTTAACTTCATTTTCAAATGAGAGATAGTTTTAAACCTTGCTTCATAGGTTGAACCTTGCTTCAGCATATCACTTTATTTGATAATTCCCCTTTCCTTGCTTTAACTAAAAACTGAATTATTACTTGTTAAACTACAATGGTACGATATTGCATATTTGCCGTATATTGCGCATTTACATTAAACCTAATTAGAACTAATTTGTGTAATTCATTATTTGACTTTATTTTGTTACATATGGTTTCTTTTAAGTTAAGTGTATTAAATCTTATTTTAATCCTTGCGGTCTAACGTTCCTAAGCAATCTTCATTTACTCAAAACCCAGTGCTTTGGATGTCAAAATAATCGAGTTTTCGTCTCTAAAATTTCAAGAACCAGTAACAAAACAGATATTGCATTGTATCAATACTTAGGGTAATTATCATGTTATTCCTTATTTTTATATAAGGACAAACAATTATTGTGATTTATGAATTTAGTAATAATGGGCTCACAAAAACATCGTTTAAAAAGTATTTAATTTGATATGTTCTACGGCAAATCACTCGGAACTCGATAGTGAAACTAATATTCGCGGGAAAATGTGTTTCCAACCTCCTCAAAAGGGGAAATGAATCGAAAGATACGCATAAAGTCGTGCAAGTATTTTTAGACGCCATTGTTCCGCCGAGACATCGATGTCAGGTATACGAACCTTAGGCAGAAGGAACGTTGCTGACCGCACCGGAAAATCGCCATCTGCCTGTCCTACCTCTGCTGATTCCGAAAAGAGATACAAACTCACTTGTAGAAGCTGAAGAACACATGGAGCACTTTTGAAAGGAACCGTCCAAATTTCCTTGTTCTCAACGAACCGAATCACCTGCCTCTTGGAGGAGTCTTTGTTGTTGGTCCGGAAAACCTCGGGAGTTTAGGAAGCTCGGCCGTCGCTTGCTTGGAGCGATGAAAAAGATGCAGTCTATAGAGCGAATTTAACGTTTGACAATACACACTTCACTAAAGAGCCTCCAAGACCAAACGATGTTGCTACATATTTTCGGGTGCTGACAGATGAAGAAATATTTCGCGAATGCAGCTCTATTGGCGCTGGTAATCAATGTAGTGTGGGTTTGCTGGGTCGCCCATAAATGAGAGAGCAGAGATTACGATGAATGTGACGGTATATTAAAACACCCGGAAGGAAAATGAAAATGACAGTTAGGACTTGGAAAAGCATTGGTTAGACTGCCGGAAAATGTACTATGGGTTCCCAACGGAAGACGATTATGGAACTCTAATATAGGCACATTAACGGGTGCGAACTCACTATTTTTTACAAGGTAAGGGAGTACTAAAATTTAGGGGGAAAGAATTGATAAGTGAGACGAAGGCAATCTTTGCTGTCATCCTTAAAAATGTTCTTTGCTTCTCCATTACCTTTAACTTGAATTCCCTCGTTTGAACACTGAATAGTGTGGAGAAACATTTTAAAAAAATACCTAGATATGGATTGTTTCTCTGGCAGGCACCTATTAATTCTTTTTCACCAAGACACATCAAACTCTCCAAAGGTGGCCCACATCGTTCGCCCCATGGACTCTGTGTATATCAGGGGGGGGGGGCGAAGTTGGACCAAGGTGGAAGCAGCGGTTGATTCCGAGGCACTCGCCGATACACACATCCCCCGCCGCATTTCGCTCTACACATCGGTGGCGTTGGCGAACGCGGAGTTGTCCAAGAGCGAAGCAGGGGCGGTTGCCGCCAAGGGCGCGGGCAAGGGCGGCCGCAGGAGGCGCAAAGGCGCCGGCGGCGGAAGGGCTGCTTCCTGACGCGGAAAAGGGCCTTTGCGAGCCGGCGGCGCGCGAAACGACGGTCAGCCGCCGCTCACAAGGATCCCGTTTCCCGGACTGCCCCAAAAAAATACGCCCTGCCGCCGCCGCCGCCGCCGCTCCCTTTCACTTTCGGCCCGGCGCAACGAGCCCGCGCGGCGCTTCCAGCGGGAGATCAGCCCCCGAACGCTGCTCGCTGAGCCTTCGCCGCCGCCGCCGCCGCCGGAGCGCGCTCTTTCATGTTTGGGCGTTAAGAAGGAAACGGAACGGTACTCGGGCTCGCGCAGGTGGCGGATCAACGCGAGAGATTGTACGGACGCTGGGAGGCGCTTTGAGATTGCACGGACCAGAAATTCTCTTCAAGTAAAAAAAAAAGAGCAGACAAACAATTAGGATTGGCCAGTTTGTTTTCATAATGCGGCCCACATGGAATTTGTTTCCTTGAATTTATTCTTTGTAGGCCATAATAGAATAATTTTCAATTTGAAGTTTCAAATGTTCTCTTAATTTTTGTTGTTGTTGTTTTTGGGATTGAAAATGCCTTAATTCATATATGTGCGTTTCTGATAGATATTTTCCGAAATCTTGTAATTAGAAAGTGTTAGTAGTCGTAATATTTTAATATCAGTTATTTATTACTAAAGAACAAATGCATTAATTTATCTTAAATCTGAATGTTTCATTTTGTGATAGAAAAGCAACAGAGTTGAAACGCAAATAGGAAATTTCTATGAATTGCTGAGAGAATAGAGAGAATGAAAAACTTGATCGACATAGAGTTTGGAGATTTTCTGAAATGAATTTTAAAAAGAAACTTATGAGAATGTTTTTCAATGATAGATTAAAATAATGAGAAGATGAACAGATTTGAAGCAGATTAATTTTTTTTTTAATTTGAATCAATTCCCTTCACATTTTCAAATTATGATAAAACTGTCTACAACCATTCACATTGTTGACGAGATTGACTATCAATAATCTACCCAAAGATTTCAATGGGTTCTAAACTAGAAACCAATATATCTTTTTTTTAATCATCGATTCATTATGACCCATTTGCTGGGAACTATGCGTATCTGACGAAGCACAGCCCTGCAACACGTAGTTAATCAACATGAATGAACCGGCGCATCCTTCATCAGACCTCGTGAGGAATCGGCGCGTCATCCGCACGGAGCCTCGTGAACGCGAGCGAATCCCGCCGTGAAGTGCGGCAACGCGTGGCAGAGCGTCGGAGGGGAGCACGAGAGGGCAGGACCATGGGAATCGCCACCAAGAGCGGGGGGCGGGTGGCTGCCACATCTGGCCCGCGCACCTCAGGCGCGTTGGGTGCTCTCGACGCCGTAAGAGGAATATGTCATTACTGTAATTAGGCGTTATAAACTAACTAATGGACGGTGTTGAAGTTTTATAATCAACCACCGCTGTTTGCGATATCGGCTCTCTGTGTCGTAAAACCATGTTATACGAAAAATTAAATAAACGTCTTTTTTGAAATAGGAAACTCCATTTTTAGGTGCAATGTTTAACGTCCGAGTTTGATTGCTTGGACTGTTAAAATCCTTAATAGATGCCGACCTGTAGAGTCTTTGTTCCTATTTATATTTGGTTTATTATGTCGATATAACAATGCAGTTGTAAGAAAACCATTATTTAGTAGTCTCGAAATAAAAATTAAAGACTGAAACTAACTTGTACGAATGTGCTGTTAGGAACAAGTGCAATCCCAACAGCTTTGACAATAGCAGTTATTGCTCACGTTAGGTTATGAATGCTATTTAGTTTTCTAAGTCGATGACATTCATTATATATGCAATTTTAGACAGATTTTCAGATAAATACTGCAAGCTTTTAAACTCTTGTCAGTTTACGCCTAACTTGTGTTCACAAAGCAGTAGGGCACATCACAAACACAGAACGATGTTCACGGCACAGAGAGGAATTGAATTAAGGGCAGAAAATGAAAAAGAATAATGAATAGGGAGAGGTCTGCTGCAAACATTCTCACCAACGTATAAACTTTTTTTGCCACAATTTCAAAGTAATTACCGGAAGTTGAGTTTCTACATTTAGAGGCGGGATGAGAACGATTTGGAAATATAGCGATGGGCCCTAATAGAAGAAGCGTCCGCACACGCAGCATATGCGTATCAACCGCGTGATCGGGTCGGACTCGGAGCACGCGATAATAAAGCGCAGACCATGGGAATCCCCGCGCAGAGGGCAGGGGGGGGGCGCGTCCTGTGGGGCATATGGCTCCGGCGCACAGGCGCGTCCTTCGCACGGGGCGGGCCACATGCCGACGACCCGCCACCGCCCACTTCGTTGTCGCCACACCCCCGCCCACCTAGCTCAAGCTGCGCTTCCAGCTGCTGCTCTTCCGCGCCCCGCCCGTGGCCAACTCGTTGCGCATTGCTCCGCCCACGCACCGCATTGCTTCTGCGCGCTCTCCTCCCTGCCCTTTCCCCCCTTTCTCCACCTTTTCACCGCCCTTTTGTCAACCCCGCCGCCGGCCACGCCCGTTCGCTCCGATGCTAGCTGCCTGCTGCTCACCGCCCCCTTCCGCCACCTCGCTCACTTCGACTGCTGGCCCCGCTGCCCCGCCCCGCCCTGTCTGACCCGCCGCCACGGCTCCGCTTGCCACGCCGCCCGCTCCCGCTGCCTTGTCGTCTCGGTTGCCGCGCCTTCTACCCCCCGCCTCGCCTTACGCTCCGCTTCCTGCATCGTCGCCCGCCTGTACTCGCTCCTCCGCGCCAGCCTACCCTGCGTCGCGCCCCGCCCTACCCCCGCCCTCGCCTTCGCTGCCCGCCACTCAATCTCCTTTCCGCCCGCTCCGCTTCCCCGCTCCACGACCGCGCTCGTCGCCGCTCTTCGCTCCGCTGCAATGCTGCCGCGCGCCGTCCCCCCCCCCGCCGAGATACACTTCGTACACATCTGCTTCCGTGGGGGAATCCGAGCGACGAAGCGCGACGACGCTGAACAACTCCGGAATATGAAACAGGATGCCATTAGCATGCCATTTCAGCGAAGAGAAATTTCAACATTTTTAATTATTAGTGTCTCAATTAACATGTATTCATTGCACTCAGTAATTTTCTTACTTGCAACCAACGTCTCCATAAATACAATTAGTAAAAATGGCCCAAACAGTCATTCAGTTTGTTATAACATTGTGGACATTGCTTTATTTAAAATCACACACTATTTACATTATTCAGGAATCCATATTTACCTTTTTTCGTAAAAATACGTTTATTTCAAGTATGTGAGTTGTAGATACATTTTTCACACCTATATTTTCCCTCAACTCAGTAGCTGGTATTGTTATACTCCATTTTGTTTGTTGAGTTCAAAGGAGACCGCGACTCAATTAGTGAGCGTGTACCTGTCCGTGGGCGGGGCGCATTTCGCGCCCCACAGCCCGAGTCAGCGCTGCTGGGCAGTCAAGGGGCAGTGGGCGGGCGTGGGGCGGAGGAGGGACGTGTCTGTTTGCGACGCGCGACGCGCCTTCAATAGGCGTCTTAGGCGGTGCAGCTCCGGGGCGACGCGGGGGCGGCGCTGCGTCTCCGTCCGTTGTTTCCCGTCTCGGTTGTGGTGGCGGCGGCGGCGGCGGCAGGAGCTTCTGAAGGCGGCGGATCAAAGGCCCTACCTGTCGACGCGCTGTCCGCCCAGCCTCCAGTGTCTGGACCCAGCTACTGTCCGCCGCAGACGGTGTTTTTCACAGCTGCTTTCTTTACGAGACGAACTAAAACCCACATTATATGGAACGTTCTTCTTTCTAGGATGTCCGTTACACCGACTATTGCCTATTCTTCTCTTTTTGGTTCTCAGTGCTGTGTGGTTTATGGATATACCTTTACACTTAATTAAAAGAACTTAACATTATAAACAATTTCCATCATGTTACTCGTATAATTACCTCCAGATAATCATTCAAATTGCATGGCTTAAATATGCTACGTAAACTAAACTAAAAGAATTAAGCGTAATATTCATTATGTACCCTAAATTTTTTAGACAACAAAGTGGAGAGCTTAACAACTTTTTTAATGAAAATGTTTTGGTAGTGCTTCTTTAAACATCAATAAATCTGAGAAACCCTTAAATAAAACAGCACTTTACGAAATATTTAGAAAACTGTAATTATTGTAAATTGGTTAATATAAACAACAATGCAACTGCATTGAATGAGTTATAATGCCGTGAACTCCCCGTTATACTACTGATAAACGTACCATTGTTTCAACACTTTGAATCAAAGTGCATATAATACACATATTCGGGTGAAATTTGACTTTATACGTATTTCAATGCGTATCTTCTAATTCATAAGATGTTCGCAAAATATGTATTTCGTAACTTAAGACAAATATTATATTCCATTTGAACATGCATTCTCCAGTTTCACTCCCTATGTTCTGTATATCCTCATATTAGTATTTAGTCTACACAGGAATACTCCAATTTTCGGAGAAAGTGTAGTTTAATTCTAAACAAATCACTTTCAAAGAGCCTACAATTCATAACTATACCAAAGAGATTTGCCAAGTTCTCGATCAGGCAATCTCCCAAACGTCAAATCCCATCTGACCCTTCTGCAGCGAGCTGCCGCGGCGCTCCCGCACCGTGTGTGTTGATGATCTCATTTGCGCCGCTGTCCGTCCTCAGCTCCTCTACGAGATTTCACCCAGCGAACAGCGAACAGCGATGGCGGCGGTGGCGACAGCTGCACAACGGTCTCCACGAATCGCCAGCCGCCGCGTCCCGCGGGCGCAGGCTCGGCGCCAGTAAGGCGCGCGGCAAATAACATAAACTGGTTAGGGGCGGGCGAGTCATGGCGCGGTCATTGTCTGCGACCCTTCAAATCTGCTGGACTCGGGCGACACACACACACGGGCCGCGCTTCCCCTCGGAGGGGGGGGAAGGAGGGGTGCATCCCTCGGACGTCGCGCCCCCTCCCTTCCACGCGTCGCCGACGCGATGCCTAATTACCCCTCTAACTAGCGGTGGCGATGGCGAAGGCGTTGGCGACGGGGTGGTGAGAGTGGTGTGGTCGGGGAGGTAATGGCGTTGGCGGCCGGGTGATGACGGAGGTGACGATGCAGCTTTAGGTGGCAGGGATGATTTTTTATGTAACCAGCCATTTCAGTTATCTGCGATAGTGTGTTAATATTGTATTGTTTCATAATAAGAACAAACTCAGACCTCAATGTCACAAACTTCATTATATAAATTAATGAAGAAATTCCTAATTCAACATTTCTTCACTCTTCAATATTACCTTTATGTGGACCATTCTTTCATATTGATTTTTACTTTCACAAATTTCCCAAAAATTTCCTTCCATAATATATAATATATGTTCCTGTTATTTTTTGTGAGTCAATGCTAATTCCACCTCTCGTGTCTCCTTTTAATCTGTGCGTAATGGGTGTCGCAAAATTCAATTATTCTTTTACGCAAATCGATCCATCAAAAGTTCAGGCCATTCCTTCGTTGGCGGCGGCGAGGGTGGTGAAGCTTGACGCTTGGTTTATTGTAGCGCGACGGGCGGCCGCGGAGGCGGTGTCGTCGGCGACAGCGCTGACGCCCACCGCGCCTTACCCCCATCGCTGAGGCCAGGGGGAAGGCGAGGGGCGGGCGGCGGGCTGGCCGGCTGACGCCGCTTCCGGTGCGGCGCGCGTGATGCGGTGCGTGCCGGGCGCCCGCAGCCCATTTCCCGCGTGCGTGGGCGCAAGCGGGCGCGCACGCACGGGAGGCGGCGAGAGAGGACGAGCGGCCGTTGGTGACGCGTGGGCGGCGGCGATTTGCCGGCCGGCCGCCTGCCGCTCCCTCCGCGTCCTTCCACGACGGGAACTCGCTCCTCATTTACTAGGCTGTCCGGGTGACGCCGCGTCCATGGCGAAAGGTGCCGACGTTTCGGTCGCCATTCTGCGACCTTCCTGAGGGCGTAATGCGACGTAATGTAACGTCGGCACCTTCGCCATGGACGCGGCGTCACCCGGACAGCCTAGTAAATACTGACTCCGGCCGCGGCCCATGCTCTAGCCCATGCCTACGCCCTCAATTCCTCGGCTGCATGCTCCTCGGCTGCATGCTCCCAATAACCCTCCCTTTCAGTGAAAGAGTAGTCTTCCGCAACCGGAGTCAGTATCTACTTGGCTGTTCGGGAGACGACGCGTCCTAGGGACTTGTGCCAACATCTCGTTCGACATTCTGCAGCCTTCGTCAGGGCGAAATGTATTTCTCTACCTTTTATGGGCATTTCGCACTGAGGAAGGTGAGCAGAATGGCGACCGAAACGTTCGCATCTGTGCCTAGCTCACGGCGGTGTGTCCCAGTCAGCCAAGGAGTTATTTTTACATCCTTACTATCCAAGCCGTACAGATATAGCTTCAACGTTCTGAGACAGGGTAGATTCAGAAAGTATTTCAGGAAGACATTTACATCGAACTTCCTACAGATATTTTTCAAATACATTTTTAAATGATATCATAATTTTTTTTAAAATGGAATAGTATATGCATAATAAGAATATTTTATTTGTTGTGATTAGATTTATATCTGATAATTCTTCAGAATAAACTGAAAAAATTACAAAAATTATTGGCGTGGATCCGTCGAGTAAATCAAGTTAAGCATAACATACGACAAGATGAGTATACAAAGACCAACACACTGGCCAACACCATCACTAAGGAAGACAATATATATTAATAATTATTTAACATATTAAAATTGTTTAAAAATAGACCGATTTATTATTTATTCAATTGTTGTAAATTTTATGTTCGCTGTTATTCATTCACTGGGTAATATGAACGACTTGTTTATCAGTTCACTCATAACATTCAAATTACGTAGTTTCCATGAGAACATCATTAACATGAATAAATATAATGTTATTGTGCTCGTGTTTATTGATGCAATCAGGGGCAGCGCATCACAAAAGAGCAGATGCGAGGAAGGCTGGTTAGGCGCGGAAACCATAGCAAAATGGCGGCAGCCTTGCTACTCGCCGGCTTGCTGGGATGACCCTAGGGGAGCCGCTACCGTCCTCGCCGCCGTCGCCATCCCCTCGCCGTCGCTCCGCCGTCGCTCCCCCGCCGCCCTGCCGCCCTGCCGCCTAACCACCCTGCCGCCCTGCCGCCGACCCCCTCCCCCGCTGCCGCGCCACCATCCTGCCGCTTCTGCCATCAGCATTGCCACCCTCATCCCGCCGCCGCCGCTGTCTCGCGCTCGGCTGACCCCATTTAATCGATCTGCGCGACGAGATGCGACGCGGTCGGGGGGGCGTCTGGCGTCGCGCGGATTGTTGACCGCGGGATCAACGCTCGCCGCGCCCTCGGGCGGCAATCGCCCCCGACGGCCGCCGCCGACTCGCCCCCGCCCCACCCCGTCGACTTCGTCATCCCCCTGCCGCCGCCGCCGCCGCTCCGTTTACCGTAATTTCCGACGGCAACACACCCGCAACGCTGACACCGGTCTTCGTGGGCTAGCCCTGACATGGCCACTGCTACCGCCCGCAAAATCGTGCCTAGCGAATGCCGCAGTCAAACTCTTTCATCTTTATCATTGTCCCCGTAGCCGCGTCTGCTGTATTTATTGCTGCTGATGAAATAATCAGTAACGCTATCAATTGAACTCTAGCTCAGCTTGCTGTCTTCCCCGACGGGGAGTCTAACCCGGAATCATTATACTCCCGACGTTACACTTTCGAATTTCCTTCTTTCTTCGCGTTTCGGTTACTTTCGACGTTCGGTGGAAGAAGAGGCAGTTACGTCTTTCTGATTCTTTGATTCTGACTGACACAAATATATGCATCACGTTTCATTGCACGTAGACATCCATGTAACTCAACAACCACGCGAATAAAATGTGTCTGTGATTCCAGGTGAGATCCTCGGGATAATATTGAGGATAAGTTGTTCTACTGTAACTAATAGTTTTATAATAGTGTAATCTAGCTTAATTAATAAATTTCATCTATTCCTGATCTCGGTTACATATGCATTATCAAGAAAGAAAGTTGCTTATGGGAATAAGTCTCCGCAAAAGTATGGCAGAGTATCACCTATGTGCCTTCGTGCTACACTACTCACTTGATGACTTCCACTCGCGAGAACGCTTCATCGCTGCTCCAATCGCCACAAAGAGCAGCCCGCGCTTTATTGCGCCTCGCGAGTCGGCTTGAGTGAAATCGCCACCGGTCCCACGGCGGCGCTGGCGGTCGCTCGGCTAATCAGGCCCTCGAGCCCGGAGGGCCCACCTCCTCGCTCCACCGCCTCCGCCGCCCCCTCGGAAACCGCGCAGCCCCCACCAACCCCCCTCCCCCAGCCTCACCTATTCAATCTTCTCCGCTAAATATTCTGCGTCCTCTTTTGCCGCGTTAACTTTTTCTTCGACCGCTGCGCTTATTGTACACTTCATCATCCTGGAGGTTCCTCACCTCCAAATTTATACAACTCCCTTCTTCAATTATTCTTTTATATCATTTCACATTTCTGATTTATCCTCATTCATATTGTTATCCTATGTATTTCGTCCGTATTTACTATGCCTCTTTTTGTAGCCTTCTTCGTCGGTCTCCTCTTTTTTCTTTTTGTGCAGTTTTCTCGTTTTCTAACACCTTTCTTCTTCTGTTTTCTCTTCTACTTCTGTGTCATCTTTGCAGATACTGTCTGCGTCTCTTATTTTGTCACCTCCTGCTTGTTCTTCTTCTTCCTTTTCCGGGTCCTCTTTTTTCTTTTCATCTTCGTCCACCTCTTCCTCGCCTTCTCCCTGCGGGTCCTCTTCATTTACCTCTTCCGCAATTACGTCGGCGGCGCCCCCTTCCTCCCCTCCGCCCGCGTGCCGCTCGCGCGGATTGCTTACCGCAGAGCGCGTCCCGCGCACGTGCCACGCGCCGGGCCACGCGTGCGCCCCGGGGCGCGCGATGACACATCGCTGGGCGCCGCGGGTCACCTATTCTCAGCGTGAAGTGTCATTTGATACGCCCGGTACTCCAGACGTGCGGTCCGGAACGGTGCGACGCAGGCATTGGCAGGGCGCAAGTGGAGCGGATCGAATACGGCGGAGTAAGCCGCATATTATTCACCTCAACGAATAACGTCCGCTCGTCCCGGCGTTTCAAAGAACTTGGTTGTGTGGAGCTAATAATTAAGATGCTTTGCTGAATGGTAATCTGTCACTCATGCGGTTAATTCGAAACCTCATCTTTGTGGGTACTGCTCCCTGCGCCCTTTGTCGTCTTATGGAAGCAATGGTATTAATTGCTGGTTCATCACATCTGAATGTGATACTCAAAACTTTTTGGAATAAATTCAATAATGATGCTAACAATAAAGTAGCTCTTGCCATTGCCAAATAGAAACAGGTTGTACTTTCCGTTGATGTATATTCTCATTGATTAGTGAAACCGCAATCATTTAAGAAAGTTTCAGCAAAGGAAGCTTGATACGTTTAAAAAAATGTGTGACAAGTTGCTTACTGCAACTCCACAATATGGAATATTTCGTATATTTTATCAAATTTACAAAATGTAATTTCACGTAAATTGTTGGGACGCAGATAAAACTTTAAGAAGTCACATATTTCTCGCAACACTTATTAATTTTTTGAAATAAAAAACGTTAACTCATAAACACTGAAAAAATAATCAAAAACTAAGCTACGTATTTGAAAACTCCTTAGAAAGTTTCTGTAGCCCTTAGAATGTGACACACAGCATTCAGTTGCATTGAGGAAGAACGGAATCAACAACATAGTCTGTCTCTTCCTTGCACTTCAGGAACATTACTACTTCTTTGTGTGTTGGCCGCTCTCCTTCCTGGGTGTGATGCGGACGGGAGAGCGCACGACTGCGGCGCGGCGCGGCGGGGAGTCCGCGTTGACGTCACTGGGCCTTCACCGTCGCCCGACGGCTTCATCCGTCAGCCGCGAACGCGCGGCAGGGCGCTGCGCCCCCCCACCCCCCGCCCGCGCAGGCACACAGTGCGCCTCTGCGGTTATCCACCGGAACATGGCTTTGCTTGTACCCTGTAATGCAACGATTGAACGAACTCGTTTTTGGTGCTTTTCCCCGATTTTGTTCGCTACGAAAAGAAATAGTGTCACCAGAACATTTTGGTGTTGAGAAAAACATAGGTAATAATTCTATTACAATTAAAATACATGTATTCAGATAGTTAATCAATTAAGTCGATCTAAAATTCCGTATTAGTAATGTTCCCTAACATTCAAATTAATTAGCATTTACATGTAATTGGTAGGTTTAAACAGGTTATATTGTCTCTTGTTAGTTAATGAATAGGTAATGGGTTTATTTCAATTTGAAAATGCAACTTTCTTTTTAGAAGGTGAAATAAAATAATAGTACAACTTTTACCGAGGCAATTTAATTGCTATAATATGTGTACAACGTTTTCGTCACATGTTAATTTTTTTTATTCAAACAATGCAAATAATGAATAAGAAAAAGACTAAGAGAGAAATTAAATTTTGTGGTTTCAGCTTTTCGTAGAGTGTCTCTATTACGGTTACAGTAATCTATTTTCGATTATTCTTAATGAAACATTTGTGTTTTATCTCTTACTTGTAAATTGCATACTGTAGCACTGTTTCTGTACTTCACCCGTGATCCTTGTAATGTGAGCAATCTGGGGTTATGACACGAGCTAAGAGCCAACTTTGCATATCGCACACAGCGATCACGTGTCCAAAGGCCGCTAGGAACTAGTGACTTCAACGCGCGAGTGAGCGAGGTTCTCAAAGTTGTGCTGGTATTAATTACTGTCGGAACATTGCATTGCGGCATAGATATACTGCTGGGGTGTAAGATGAAGAATTGTTACAGCAATAGGATTTCCGTGTAACGCCCACCAAGTGATTGTAGCATTTATATAATTCTCTTTGTAAAAATGTTTTTCATTGAAACAGAGGTATGTTTCCGTTCTTGTTGAATTATTTTTATAATCAGCTCTAATTCATCATTTCGTCATTGTACCAATTATTTTCTTGTTAACTGAATGTTATAGAACATTTTATTTCCAAATTGAAAAAGAATAAAACTCTTCCAGTGAAAAACACTTGTTGATTTTCAAACCGTCAAAATTATTATTAATAATTACAGATTATACGTTAGTAAATAATTGCCGGCATTTTCTCGTGAAAATGTTTGGATATCATATCAGCCTAAATCGGCGTTTACTCAAGGGATTTGAATTTCAATTTTACAATGTCACAATCGATTGGAGAAGTTTACTGCAGAGACTAATAAAGTATAGCCAGCTACATATTTTTCTGTTACTTAATCAGATATTTCTAATAACTTTTTTTCTCTAGCATAGAAAGAAAAATTAAAATCCAAGTCATTAAACTGTAAAAATTGTAAATTCTCGCAAACTCATCTCACATTTCTATCTTCAATAAACACTGCGACTTTGTGACGAAACGGAGACCCCCAAACGCAACACCCTATACTGCTCACACTGCAGCCGTCACTGACACCGCTATCATTTTCCCAGCAGTGCGGGCTCCGCCACAAAACCCCGGAAGTAGGTAGGGAACACTTCGAGGGCGGCAAGAAACAACATCAATAGTTCCTTCGCTCTGTAATCGCACGGGAGGAGCGAGTAAAATGAGAAGATCGAGACAGTAAATTAAGTAGAGCCTTTACTTGTTTTACGTACTCGAATGAATATTAATAAGTAATTTAAAGTTCTTTGCGTCCATCAATTTAAGTACACCCTTTTAATACAGTGAATATTGTGCACGTCAGTGAAAGAAGTGAAATAATATATTTACATTGTGGGGCGAACATGCACCTTGCGGTTTCGATCATAATGTACATACAGTAAAACGTGGATTTTTCAATGTATGTATAAAATATGAGAAATTGTTTAAAATGAATATAATCATAGCATTGTATTTGTAACAAGACACAAAAGCAAATGCTCTGATATTCAGCTCCCCTTCATGTCTTGTCGAATTGGCAAACGTCGTGTTTCTTTACCGGGAGCGGAGCCACCCCTGCTGCTCATTCCGTCGCCGCCACCGACCCCGCGATCGCCTCCCTAGCGTCGCGGGCCTCGCCACAAAACGCCGGAAGTAGGAAGTGCCGGAACACTTGTGGGGGGCGGCGGGGGGCCGCGGCGGCGGCGGCGGCGGCGGCGGCGGCGGTGCTGAAAAGAGCAACTCGCGCAAGTGAGGGCGGGTCCAGGCACTGCAGGACCTCCGCGCGCGAGCAGCGCCGGAAGCGGGGTGCGCCCGCCGGGCGGAAGGGCCGCTCAGTGGAGTCGCGGGCACAGGTGAATGCCCCCTCCCTCTTCCTCGCGGTCGTCTCATAACGAGCTGCTTCCGCGCACCAGCGTCGTATAGTTTGAGATGCAAAGGCGTTTAACTTACAATTCGTGTTCAATTCGAATAGTATTCTTCGCACGAAAATGTTTGGAAAGTGAGCAATATTGCATAAATAATGTGTAGTTCAAAAGAAAATACGGTGACTTTTTAACGATTTATTTGGAGTTATGAAAATGCCTCATAGCTCTTCAGAGGAAAATTGGTTGTAAGTCCGATGTAACTACACGCATTGGTTAAGAGAAAAATGTATTTAATCTCAGCAGATTACAAATGAGACAAAGACGAATTACTTTCGTATTACTCGCATTGTCCCAGTTCACTATTCCTGCATTAACTATATTCATGGCAGAATCGATTACTTATATTTATTCACATTGTTGATCGTTATATCCACATCGATTGATATATCGAAATCGCTTAAACGCCGGAAGTAGGCCTCAAAAATTGTGGCGTATTTGTAAAGTTTATTTAGGAATTTCTCTTTTCAAACTGCGTTTCTAGACATCAAAGAATCTCTATCATTTGTATACGACTATATTCATTAATATGTAATGTATGTTTCCTTCTTTTCCAGGTCGGATCTTGTACGATATTCCCTGCCGAGTTTGTCAGGATCATTCGTCGGGGAAACATTACGGAATTTTTGCTTGTGATGGGTGAGTACGCATTTGGTAATTCGTAACCTTTTTTCTCTTGATCACTTTTTAGCTAAACTTGTATCAAATATAAATCACGTTTGTGTCGTCACACAAGCACTAAAAATAAAATTCACACATTCAAGTACCTATCGGTTTTTTCGTAGCAAAACATTTCTTTTTCGTGAATTCTGAAGATCAAAACATTTGCAAAAAAAAATCTAGCTATGCAATCATACATCATACATCAAGTGGCTGTATATATTACCTTATCAACAGAATTTCACCAAGTTTTGTTTTAAGGCTATTACTGGTATAGTTCAAAGAATAGTTGGTTATGTTAAGACCTGAGATGTTGAGTTACGTAATTTAATAGAAAAATAGATATATTTGCATTATTCGATATGTTATTATTCATAACGATATCAATGCAACATAACATTCAAACGCTTTATTCATAGTTTTGAAGAGTTTAAATAGATTTACGTCTCGTTCTCCCCATCTCGACCAGGTTTGTCCTCCAGTTTCTCTGATCCTTTAAGCGAATGCTGAGAGGGCCCCTTGTTTTACTTCTGGGTGTAAATGTAATTCATTATCTGAACGTTTTCTTGATCTCTGGTGAGAATGTATATGTTGGAATAATAGTTTTTCATTTTATCGCGGCAGTATATCGACTCCTTCACGTAGGTCACTAGGGATAACCTAAATCAGTAGCTGATTCGCCTTTGCAAATAGATTTTATTATATGGAAGCGAATATTTTCGTATCAATTCTTGCCAAGAATGCATGCTGCTACAAGTATTCACAATTAAACTTAATAAGTATGTGAATTATAACAAACACTCCTGAGCTCAAAAAATCATGCACGTCTTGCACTTGTCTCCATAGTACGTCGCATAGTTCTTTGACGTTAAATAAATAAATTACGCTGTCGCAAAGCGCCAAGAACCTCTGCGATGAGGGCGCCGGCGCTGGGATCGCTCTCCTGGCACGAGGCTTGTTTGTGTGCGCAGGTGCGCGGGCTTCTTCAAGCGCTCCATCCGGCGCCAGCGCCAGTACGTGTGCAAGGCGAAGGCGGAGGGCAGCTGCGTGGTGGACAAGACGCACCGCAACCAGTGCCGCGCCTGCCGCCTCAACAAGTGCCTCGAGGCGGGCATGAACAAGGACGGTGAGTGCACGCTCGACGGATCACTGACGAGGGTGGCTCAGGGAATTAACTGATGAAGCTGTATGCCTCTGACTGTGAGGTCTTAAGGTTCCACTCCCGACGCTAGTGGAAATTTTCGACACTAGCTGTCAGCTAGGTCGAAATCAGCCTCTGTCGGAGGAGAATTCTAGCGATCGGCTGTTCTGATCGGTAGTTTTCCGTGGTTTCTCCGATCAACAGTAGGCGAATGCCGAATCAGTACCCTAACAAACGGGCCACGGCGATGTTTCCTTCCTCTTTCTTCACCTTTACTCGCCCCGTACACTCGCATGCACTACTCTATCACGAGAAATCAGTCGGGAACTTTGAGCTTGTTCCTGCTGGGGCGGTGCCATGCTGGAGCGAAATATCTGGTTGGTGAAAATTCCCACAAACCGACGCCGGATCTCGCTAGCCAGTGGGAGATACACCGCCACCTCCCGCGATAAAACATGCACTTCACTTACAGAAGTAATGGCCTGAGCAGTTGACGCGCCCGGAATCACTAATAAACGATAACGGATGCATGCTTTCAAAAGGGATAAGGGGGTTAGTGAATATTGTTATCAATATACTTGATTCACATGCATCCTTTTCACGAAGAATTTCGGAAGTTTAGCGAAGCGCCATGCGTTCAGCGGCTTTGCCGCCCCAGAAGCATTTCGGCGCATGCGCTCGTTCACTAAAACTCTCCAAATCGTGCGTCGAATGGGAAATTTAAATCAGGTATTAGATTTAACACATTGTAACGCAAAGTCTTCAATTATTTTATTACAAGAAAGGTGATTGTAGTAAATTTTGAATGACGTTTGTGGTTTGGGGGCCGTACTTCTTACACCACTGGCCAATGGCTTCTACCATCTCCGCTTAACCCAATAGAATATGTAATATACAAAACATGTTCATTACAGTTTTTCATAGGGTTCTCCCTGTTCCCGTGTTTCTCATTGCACGTTCTCTCAGTTTCCTGGTCTCGTATTAGACGTCTCCCGTTATGTTATTATTATTGCAGTGCATTATCGTTGCAGTTTTTCTCTGTGTTCTCCAGTTTCCCCTGCCTCTCATTACACGTCTTCATCATCTTCATTACAAGTTGCCTCCCATCATCATGATCGCTATCATCTACCTATCTCACTAGCCTATCTCACATGGATTTCAATGACTCCAACGACCCCAATCTATAAATCTATAAAGGTTGCGTGGTTGCAGCGGTGCAGCACGAGCGCGGGCCGCGCAACTCGACGCTGCGCCGGCAGATGGCGCTGTACTTCGGCAAGGAGCCCGGCTCCCCGCCCGGGCCGTCGCTGTCCCCGCTGGCGCCGCTGCCGCCGCTGGGGCTGCAGCCGCACCTCTCGCCGCAGCCCCCAGGCGGGCACGGGCACGGCTACGGGCACGAGCATGGGTACGGGCATGGGCACATGGCGGGGGCGGGGCCGGCGCTGGACCTGGCGCTGCCCAAGGCGGGCCACGGCCCCGGCCACGGCCCCGCGCGCCCCGAGCCGCTGCAGCTGCGGCCGCCCGCCGCCGCCCTCGGCTTCGCGCCGCCCCCGCACGGCCTCTTCTGCGACAACAAGGTGAGCGCGCCCCACCTCTCCTCATACAACATGTCTCGAGAGGAAACAACGGAACTCTGACGGTAAAAATGTAACTGAATTGTGTAAATTGGGTGCTACTTTATTTGTGCTAAGTTTCCTCTGCGAACAAAAATATTCATTTCTTTTCTAAATGATGAACAATTTACATTTTTTGAAGTGTTTATGTTTCTGAAATACAGATGTTTGCATAGAAAGCGTTTTTTTTCAAATCAGACTTTACTGCATATTGCAACTCAGACATTCGAAATCTCGAAGGAGTTGATTAGACAAAATATACTTAAAATTGATTTAAAAGCTAATTTTCGAAATTTCGTTGTGGCCTCTCTGGATGTCCTTTATATCAGTAACAGCAATTACAACAGTTAACAACAACTATAAAAATGTTATACTACCAACTTTCTTGAATCCAAATAACTAGGTAATTATGATTGCCAAATTTATTTCATTGAATTTGAGACAAATACAGGGGATGTTATTAAAGGGAGACAGTATCCTGGCAATCACGGACTTTTTATATCGTAAAGACAATCGGGAAAAGAATAATTACATTTCATGGACGTTGTAGATTATTTTTTAAATATTCATAATTTAATTAATTTCAAATGTCTAGCTCATAGTTTAAATAATCTGGGAAAATCTTGAAAGCTCTGTATTACTCTACCAGATATTCGACAAGTTTATTATTGAAACCTCAAAATCTAAAAAATTCTAGGCTTCAATAAAGAAAAAGAGATTAGTGAGAGAAAATAGTGATAAGAGGGGAAAAAAATTGCGAGATAGTAAAAGAGATGGGAGCGGAGAAATGAAGAAAGAAGGAAAGTCCTGGAAACAGGAATGATTATATGAATGTTAATGATAGAAATTTACGATCCTGTTGATTCAGAGTTTCGTCTTCTCAAAAGCATTGGTTCTTCTTATCACTCTTCCTTATAGATAACAGATCTGATTACTCATTTCCACAGGAAAACGTGCATTCTTTTTGAAGCTGATCAAATAATCAGAACTTCCAGTAGCGATATCGAATTGCAAATTAATGGCACTTAAGATAATGTAATCCTCGCACAGATGGGAGACTGCATACCCGTCGAGATAATGGCCCAATAATGCGCACTCTTAAATTACACGCATGCCCTCTACCGCAGGCTTAACCTCAATTTGGAGGCAGGGCTGTATCATTCTTTGGGCATCTCACAATCCCCGAAGTAATTTCCTCTCTAATAGGAGATAACTTGCAGCCGTGCAAAGATAACGTATAATTACAGATATGAAGGTTAATGAAAGACTCCCATTTGGTCCATGAGGACTGCAGACAATTTACAGAGCACAGGAAATGTAGACCCACCAGCAAGGCGCCTTAAGATTTGCACTTATCCCGGCCTTGTCTGAGCCACTATTCCGTTGTACGTCACTCCCACATAAACAAAGCAGGAACGCTAATTAGATATCGTATCTGAGACATACTAATGCTCTTACAGCATTTCGTTCTTAACCTTGATAACTCGTACGAGATTTGGCCGTCGCTAATGGAAGTGTTCACACCTAATAACCCTATCCCCGCCTCCTCCTCCGAACAAGTGGAAGATCTACGCCTGCGAGTTCTAGAATTAGCCTTATCTACATCGCTCGCCTAGAGTAATGTTTTATTTAGTATAATGGATTCTTTTGCGAACCTAATAGAAGATTCACAAGTCATCCTATGTTATTTCGTTACCTCGAAAGAGAAAGCGCATGGAAATATTTTTGTTCAAAATTGAATTCATATATAAATATTTTTGTCACGGTTTCTTTTGTTAAGCTTCACAATCAATATAAGCTATTACGCTGCCAAGTACATATAGTCTGATAACAAAATACGCGAACACATGTTTCTTATCGATCACTTAATTAGAAACGTTCCTCCTTAATCAGTTGGTTAAAAGCCACTTTCTGAGAGTTATTTGTTGAAAACTGATTCGCCAAATAAATATGAACACGGGCCAATGCCCGATTGTTTCCATGGAACTATTTTATAATGTAAAGCTAATTCCTCAACTTCCAACTGCGATAAACTCAGGATTATTTATAACATTAATAGTAGGTATGAACTGAGGTTTGAAGACGTGAATGTTTATTGAAACTGGATGAATTTGGATACATAGGTGTCATTGAGAGAATTTTCTTTTCGTTTGAAACACCGTCATGGGAGTAAATGTATTTCGCAAGGCTTTATAGATATACCATACAACACGTTATATTCGGCTTCAAATAAATTGTTACCTGTTACTTGCTACATAATTATTGAAGACTAAATATTTATATTTAATTCTCCGCACTCTGTCACCTTTACGGCGTATCAAATACGACGGAAGTTTTGTTCCGCTGGGTAACATATGAACATGCTGTGATCTCATTTCTATGTAACTATAATCATTTAGTAAATAGTTCGCAGCGTAAAAAGTGACAATTAATCTGGATCTGCGATTAGTCGAACCACTGATCTACCTGAACAAGCTATGCAATGCATGGGCCCAGGAAGCAGTTTGCAGTTGCCAGCCTGTTCGTCGGGCTGGCTGCGTATGTGCTGACGGAGGGGCGCGGTGTGTTTCAGATGGGGCTGGGCCTGGGCCTGGGCCTGGGAGCGGGCGCGGGCGCGGGGCTGGGCCCGCCGCTGCCGCTGGAGGCCGTGTGCGAGTCCGCGGCGCGCCTGCTCTTCATGAACGTCAAGTGGGCCAAGAACGTGCCCGCCTTCACCGCGCTGCACTTCGGCGACCAGGTACGCTCTCCACCCAGCCCTTCGCTGCGCCTTCAGCCCGCAAGGGTTTGTTTTGTTTAGCTGGAGACAAAGGTTGAATATAAAAATGGAGATGTCTCTTTTGAAACATGGAATTATTTATTTTTGTTATTCTCAGATTTCCTAATTTTTTTTATTATAACTATGCAGTTTTATGAAAATGTGTGTATCTCACTAAAATATGGTATTTAAGATTGCTTTAAAAATGAACGAATAAAATACTAGATGTACAATATTGTTTATAAACGACAAAACAGACCAAACGAACAAAATTGCCCCCAAAAAATACATTGTGGTATTTGAAAGATTCTATGTTTATTAAAAAAATAAGAAAGATGAAGGGAATTAGATTAACGAAAACTCTTTATATTAATAAAAGTATCGATTAATAAAAATATAATTTTATTCATTCGAAATTTTACTTTTCTATTCTTAGGCATTGCGATAGAATAATTGAATTATCGATTAAAACACTCATTGTTTGTAATAGTTTTGAGTATTTGAGATTGCTAAACCGAATTTGGTTCTGTCCGAGTTCAGAGCCCACGTGTATGGTTGCATAATAAAGAGAAAAAGTTCAGCCTCTTCGTGTCTATGAAAAAAAGTTTAATATATATATATATATATATATATATATATATATATATATATTAGATCAGAGAGGATTGTATAACTCTTACAAATTAATTTTTTACAAACATTTGACTTTCTGCATCATACTTAACTTCAACTTTGAGAAGAAAATATGCCCCATATTGTGGCAACAGTGTACATAACTAATTTTGTTGTAGTTGTTTTTGTCTTATATGTTTTCCTGCGCACCGCAATTTTGAGTTTAAAGATGCTCTGGTTCTCCTGAATCTGTGAACCGCTACATTACTTGCATTCGCCTTAATCTAAGAGATCTGTACAGCTTCCGCCTTCTTTCCCACCACAGCCGTTATTGCTGCCACCGCTACGATAGCCGACACCGACACCATCATTAACACTACCACCGCCACCACTACCGCCCTCGCCACCAACACCATCTCCTCCCTCACCACCGCCACCAACACCATCTCCGCCAGCAGTGCCACCACTGCCGCCACCAGCGCCGCCGCCACCACCACCACCAGCGGCGCCGCCGCCGCCGCCACCACCACCACCACCACCACCGTTACAACCGTTGCCACCGCTACCAACACCATCTGCACCACCACCACCGTCACCAACACCATCTCCGTCATCAACGCCACCGCCACCATCGTCACCTCCGTTACCACCATTGGCAGCATTGCCACCGCCACCGCACAGTCTATTGTTTTGTACCGCCCTTGTTCCTCCCTCTCCCTTCTCCCAGCCACTGAAAACAAGAGGTAATTAGCAGGGCGTCCCCACCACCCGGGAAGCTAGTTCACGCTTCATTGCGTCCGCACTGGGCTCTTCCACTGTTTGTGCCGAGGGTCAGTGTTGGTAGAGTTCATAATAGGCCTTTAGTAATACGGAAGGTTATTACCTTTCAAGCGTGAAGAATGCGTAACATATCGCCTGTTTATTGTTGCGTTTTTTGTGATCAAAATGCCAGGATAATAGGTTAATTTTTTACGTTTACTGCTCGAAATTACTATTTTCGTTGCTCTTTATTCATAGAATGTAGTATCTTAATACATCTGGTAACACCGTTCTCAATGGCATGAAACTTTAAAATATGCGAATTGTGTACATGTTACGATGTAAAATCAGATAATGAGTGCAAGGTCAGGAGTATTACAAAAAATACTTATTAAAGATAACACTGAGATTAATTTTCTTTTACTTTTTGGTTACAAAAAACTAATGTTTTCAAGTCTAAGTGGTTAAATAATGTTTAATAAACAACTCATTTTCATTTAAAATTATGAGAATTACATAAGCTACAGTAACATAATTTTTTCCCTGAAGTTCTTCCACTTACAACACTTGTAACAAATATTGTTTGTCATAATTAATAAAGTGGTAAAAGTATTTTATTAATTATTTTATTTACTATCTATTAGGTCCCCTCGATTGGTTCACGGACAGCGTGCTGCTAGCTTTTGGTTAGGCGATCCTGGTCGAGGCGAAAATAAAGCTGTAGCTTTCTAATGCTTAATCGTGTCAGTTTTCTATAGCTGTGTGAAGAAAGAAAAGGTTTTGAGATAGTCAATTGCTTTAGTCAGTCTGCCACTGTTGCAAATGTCTTAATGTATCGGTGTCAGTCTGTGAGTCTTTTTAAGTCTTTGTAATGCCGTAAGTGGCGGTGGTCTGTACGGTAGTCTGATGTAACGGTTTGCAAGACTTTTAAGTCGTCGTGATTTCTGTCGCAGTCGTCGCCAAGGTCTCGCAGCCGTATTTCCTCATTGATTTTATGTTAATTAATGTAGACTTTTATGTTGTAGTCTATTTTAGGATGAGATCAAGAGTTATGCAACTGGTTATTGAATGAGTTTATTTAAAATTTCTGTACCGCTTGGTCCGTCCAGTAAAGTCACTTGTCGAATGTAATGCCTAGATATTTCACAGTCGTGGTCCATGATATTGAGGTGTGATTTATGGTAATGGGGGTAGTAATGTCGTCGTAGTTGTCTGGTAAATATAATAGCATTACATTTAATTGCGTTGATTGTTAGGTGATTGTCTACGCTACCCTTGAGTCGTTCTAGAGGATTTATTTTATTTATTTTATTTATTTTATTTATTTTATTTATTTTATTTATTTTATTTATTTTATTTGATGATTTTGTTTTGATTGATTGATTGATCGATGACGTGTGCAGCTGCTGCTGCTGGAGGCGAGCTGGCGGGAGCTGTTCGTGCTGGGCGCGGCGCAGTTCGCGCTGCCCGTGCACTCGCCGTCGCTGGTGGCCGCCGCCTCGTCCTCCTCCTCGTCCTCGCCGTCGCCGTCGCCCTCCTCGCCCTCCTCGCCCGCCGCGCTGCTGGGCGAGCTGCGCGCCCTCCAGGACGCCCTCGGCCGCTTCCGCGCGCTGCACGTGGACGCCCACGAGTACGCCTGCCTGCGCGCCATCGTGCTCTTCAAGACCGGTGAGTCGCAAAGCGCCTAGCCTCCCTGCGCCCACAAAAGATCAACGAAGCCAGCATTTTTTTGCTTTGAAAAAAGTTGCTCGTTTTAGTGAAAGAATTGCCACTTATTGATCGCAACACGACAATATTTGTGGCTACCACTCGTGATTATATATACTCGTGATTATATATACTCGTGATTACCACTCGTGATTATATATACACTTGTAATATTAACATTATTTCAAAACGTTTAGGGCTCCAAATTGAAATAATCGCCTTTAATATACTTTCTGGATCCGCTCCTGTTGCAAAGAGAACATACCGGTGCCGTTGCTACAGTTGATGTCATCCTAGTTAATATTGGGTCACTCCCGTCCTTCACACATTCTTAAACATGTATATTTTACAATAATCTGAATATGTGCACGTTTTTATGAAATACGAGAATATATTTATTATGTACAGTGTACAAATGACTTCAATTCAATTGAAAATTAAGTAAAATTAATTTAGTAATTTTAACAAGACTTGTATATAATACGTTTAATAAATACATTTGTGTTTTTAATAAATTACTTATAATAATTAGATGGTTGCGAAAAATGTAAATTACGGTCAGAGTTTAATAGAAATGAAATATATAATCAGAATTTTAATTGAGTCGGACCCTTTATCGAAATAACGTCAAATCGTCAAAACATCGTAATTAAATTAAATTTCTAACTTATCGTGACACTGCAAACACACGTGCATTTTCGTAATTAAAACGGTCTTATAATACAAATTTTGAATAACAATTTATAAGGTGACAAAACTATGACGTCTTACGCGACGGGCCGCTCCCTCTCCCTTCATTAAATAGCACAAGCCATTGGCCACGCCATTGGTGCAGGTCTCTCCGTTGATACACGCTGCACGACTGTGTTATATTTACATATTTCGCTCTTATGTGCTTAAAAGAACTCTTCCTTGGTACTAATATCTTTCATTGCCATCCAATTTTTTCGGCGATTGTTAAATAAATTCGAAAAAAATATTTCGTTTTGCCTGAATTACCAAAAAGGAATACGAAACATTTTATTGTGACGGGACGCAGTCTGTGTCCTGACCTTTGAACTATTGTACTTCAGAGATGATTTAAAATTTTTATTGTCGTTAATTTCCTTTTTCCCAAGAGTAATGGAAGTGTGTTGATGTACTACGAATACTATTGATTCACTGACACCCATGGCATAGAATTATTAAATTTTATAATTATTTATCTTTCTGTAGTTAAAGTTCTAAAGACGCTTTCTTTTGCTTTGTTAAATGCACATTTTGTGAAGCTGAAAGACATTATTTTGTGTCAGACGCCATTTCCCTTTAGTAGTGGCAGTTATTTGCAGCCACAGTCGGAATTCGACTGTTTACGCCAGCAGCAAGTGCTGCGGAGCAGCAAGTACCGCACGTCGTAACTTCGCCGTCATGCCGCGAATTCCGCAAGTCCGCTAACAATCCCCAGGGCGTAAAGTATTACATCACGTTTCATTTGCAATTTCCCAGAAAAGCTCGGGAGGGGCAGCCAATGCGTTGGGCATGGCGCCAGCCGTACCTACCTGTACTAAGAAGCTTCATTGTCTGATGTACGGCTACAACGGTTAACAACGGAGGCTGCAGCGTCACCGTTTTGCATCGATACAGGATTTTAACATTCTCGCATACTACATACGTAGGGTAGAAAAATATTTTTAATGTAACAAAACTACTGGTGTTACAGAATGACACAAACCTTCTCACACTAATTAGTTTTCTAATCTCTTGAACCTAGGCTTGCTCTTTGGTGTTTCCCCCTCCTCCCAACCTCTGGGCCTTATTATTCTTCAGCTAATTATAAATGCTGACTTTCCCCATTTACAATGATTAGGTTGGCCAACTGCACTTAAGGTTTTCTGGTCGAAATAAGGGTTAATAGATTTGTTAATGACGCTTGCATTCTTTAATGACGCAAAAAACTGCACACCTTTGTGATGTCATAAAATTCAAACTAAAATAATTATGAAAATAATTTACTCATGTGTCAATGAGTGTATTTAAGAGGAACTTTAGATGGCGAATAACGAAAGGTAACAAAGGCGCCGTGATAGCATCATAAAAGATTTTTTTAACGGGTTACGGCTAAATATACGCTTAATAACGTTAAGGTGGAACGTTAATGTACAAAATGCATTTTAAAATACAATTATATCTCAGGGTCTTTCTCAAAAGGTAATTGTGTGAAATAAGAAAGAATTTTAGAAACATGGTTTACAAAATCTCACAGGAGGGGGAGTGGGAATCATTGCCACAATATTTACAGTCATTTAAAGATTTTGTAGAAGATTTAATTTATTCTTAAATGCTTCTTGTAGAAATATAAAATTGGTATCATATTTTAAAATGATACAAAAGTTCAAATCGATCTAAGCTACCTTAACTACATCTTTGCCAGAAAACAAGACAGCGAGTGTTTACTCCGTAGAATGTAGATGAAATTTATTCACGGAGAGAATCGCATCCTATTGCACTCGTATATCAGTTAAACGAAACCGACGCACTATGCAGCTTAAACATATTTGGGTTCAATTTCATCCCTACTTTTCTTCCATTATCGATCTTTAAATTCATTCCCAACGACTTTTAAAATCGTGGGACCGAACCACCAAGTATTGGACTGAAGGTCTCTACCCGCGCGCCCCACCGCGTCGTCGCCGGTGCTCGAACCCGACTCTCGAGCGAACAAAGACTGAGCCGCCAGGCCGCCGCCGCCGTCGCCCGCCCCGTCCACTCCCGTCCGGTGCCGTCTCGTCCGGTAGGCTCAAGGTAATGGAGAGCGGGCAGTAGCCTTGGGGAAGGTCGCTGGACCTTAGTCGATCGAGTCCCGGGGTCGCGCCGCCGTACTGTGGGCGTACGGGCGGGCGTTGGTGCACAGTGGGGGAACGCCGGAGAAACAGGACTCACGCCCAAAGAATCGATTATTGGATCTTAAACCTAATTGCGTCCAACGAAAAGGAATCGATTTCCTACCCCGAGAAAACAGAACGACCAATGCGAACCCACGAAAGTCAGAGCACAATGGAAGTGTACAAAATGGATCATTATGTACTAAAGGAGTTTGTGCAACGAAGAAATGTAAGATTTTTTGTCAAAATACTTCGAGGAATCAGTTACCACTTCGTTGCGTATTTCCGAGGTGACGACAAATTTCTGACCTTCGGTTATTACCATTTACATAAAGAACTGTCTGTGCGATACATCATTTCATTGCATTTTTAAAATAAAAATACTTCGTTCCCAAACAGTTGGTTAGTGTGTATAAAATTGAATGCAGCCTTTACTCAATCATTGTCTCATTGGGTTACGTAATATAATCATTCTTTTCCGTCTTTCATTTCTCGCCGCGGATTCCTTCCTCGAATCCGAAAATGAGATATAAGGCCTGAAATGTGCCTTATTTCTGAGTACTGAGATCACTAATATTTCTTGATCTTACGTCATTATTCTGGCTGTAGGAAAACAAGAAAAATGTGACCAACCCTTCAATATTGTGCCCTGGCTGCTCGTAAAGCGTGCTAGTTCGCTTGAGTGTTGTTGCAATTCGACAGTATGGCTTATGCGTTGATTAACATAATAAATTGTAATTAAAAACATTCTATTTTATAAATGTTTGTTTTTATACAATCAACTAATTATTAATTGTTTATCCAATAATACAGGATGAAGTCCCAACAACCTTTTTTTCTTCTCAACCTTGAATATTATTAAAGAACCGCTTGCATTATGGATTGTATAGAGATGGACTCAGACTGCCTAAGTTCTTTGCCTTTTCTTTTCAAAGACAGAGTCAACTAATGGGCGTTATTCGTTATTGAAACAGTTTTATATATTTTGACTACCAGAATGAATCTAAGAACACTATTTCAAAATCTCTTTCTCTTAGAGTAGTTTTTTAGAAATTAATTTTTAAACACATATACTCCTGCTGCATGTGTGGTGCACTCGTTGTAATCTTGATAATCACGCGCGTATTAATGACGATTAAAATATGTAAACATTTTCATCTCTACTACTAAAAATCTATTTTAAACTTTCTGAGGGAATGAATCAGAGAATTTATTTGAATATTGAAGAAAAATTAATTATTGCAGCAAAAAATGCTGAAAAGTCTAACAGGATCACTTGAAACGCATTCTATTTTTGTCTCGGAGAAAACGCATTTCGATCTCCAGCAATTCACTCACAAGGCCTGTGTCACACGAGCGTTACTTTGACGCGCGTCGTAAATTAACACCATCTTTCGCAGAGCGGCCGAAGCGCTCGCGTGCCGTTTCGCACCAGATCAATATATTCAATTAAGCTCGTTACTTCTCGCTCGAGTGCAGGGCCCCTCAATTCTCGAACAGTCAAACGCGTAGATGCGTGCGCATGTCCACTGTGTGAGTGCGCGGTGCGTGGAGGACCGGTCGGCCAGTCTGCAGGCCGCCGATTGCGCGCGCGTGCTCTCTTGCACGGAATGTCACTCGCCCCCCCTCCCCCCCCTTCTGCGCACGCACAGCAGCTGCTCCCGAGACGCGCAGGCGCTCGAGGGTTCACGACCCCCGTACGAAGAGCCAGGGACATCCGAGGAACAATGAGCTTTAAACATTCCGAATCGTTTCACAACTATACGTGCAATTGGTGGTAACTTGTAATGTTTGAGGCATCAAAACAAGGTACGAATATTTTAGCGAAATTGTACGTGAAATGATAGCTTAAAATTCAGGATAAAAATAAAACCACGTAATGGAAGATAATTTCAATACAATTTTTACTACAAAATTGTACATTGGCAATGAAAATATTATTCTTTATTTAGAAATGAAGTTACTTTTATTCATGTATATCACGCAATTTGGTAAGTAAAAGAAGTTATTTGGTGTAAATGCACCTAGCCAGTTCTTTAACTGCTTGGGTGATCCAGAAATTACTTTATTTTACATTAATGAGGCATTTGCCTCATTGTGTGTTTGTACTATCTTCACTTTCGAATCTAGTTACAGCACAGTGATTCCTGTTCTTTCAACAACTTATTGAATAAATAACATAAATTATTATTTTAAATTCGTGTCAAAAGGTTTCTTTACTATTTTGTAATAGTATCAATTACATTCTGTAGCTGTTGAAATAAGCGTTCAAAAGTTCTATAAAATCTATCAAGTAACTGAATAGTACTGGTAATTTCAACGGCAATTGATCTTTTAATTTACTTTTAAAAATAATTTATAATTAATTTTAATTTTTTGACAAGTAATATTCTAATAATACAAGGGTAAATACAGTAATGATCTCATAATTATGTCACTATTTCTTACTGAATTACGCTGTTACTTCTCAGTTCCATACAAATACTTCCTCGGAATTACATTGGATGTTTATATAAACACACATACATGTACTTTTTTCTTACGCGTTCTTTATGACTTCGCAAACTTTATTTCCCTCTAATGAATAGGAACAATTTATGAGACAGATGCTAGCCGCACCAACTGTGCACAATCGTTAAGTGTTGCAACATACATCATTTCTACATGGTATATTCTGGAATTTAATTTATCGAATGCAACGAACAGCCACTTGTCCGCGCAACGCAATTCTCGAGATTAACGAGGTGGCCACATGGCGGTCACGTTTGGTGCTGCAGAGGCTTATTTTAAAACTTTAAGCGAATGATACATTTCTGTTCCGACTTCGAAATTAAAAATCAATAAAATGTGCTAATAATAAATTGTTGCGTATTTTGCAGCATTTCATCATGCAAATATTACAGAAATAAATTTCAAATTTGTCAAGATTTTCTTTTACCATCGGTAAGAATTTATTACATTAATTTTGCATGAAAACAAAACAACTATTTATTTGGTGATATTCATTGTTTTCGAGTGCAAGAGTTATTACAAGAGTCCTCTTGCAGTACGAAGTTTTCTCTTATGTCTTCAATAACCAGCGTAGATATTCACTTACTGCTCTCGTGCATTAACATCTTCAACTTGTTCAATATATCTTAGCTCAACAAACTGCACACATTTCAAAACGCCAGCATATCCATCCTTTCACCAACCTATATATCATAATTTATTTTCGAATAATATAAAAGGAAATACATTTACGACCGTTTATACTGTGCCTCTGCAAACCCAGAGATGCATTTCCTTGAGAAACGATGTGTCCCAGGTGGAGTCAGCGCTCTGCACAATACTTCATTAAAAAAACTGTAAGTTACTACATATGTCAATTCCTAATATAAAAAGAATTGTAACACTGTTTTCAAAATTAATACAAAATTTGAAGTGGTTATACCACGAATTTTCAGTAAGTAAATTGTTAGCTCTCGTTTTTGTTAACATTATCAAATTAAACACGGACGTCAGCAACAAGAAATCATTTGTAGGGGGATGCTCTAGATAAGGTAAACAAGGAGTTCTCTCCAGTGTATCCCATATACCAAAAATACTGGATTTAGGGAGGGGGGATTGCGTCACCCCTCACCCGGTGGAGATGACGAATCAAAATCACTGAAAATTGAACTATTTCCTTCCCGGAACTATTAGCTGAACCACCCTTAGCCGCAACATAACTCATTTCATAACATACATTCTAAAATTACATTCTGAAGAATTAAAAAAAAAAGGAACCTGAAACATAAGTTACCGCCTTTTCATTTCAAAAATACAAAGTTACTACATGACAATAGCTTATAATATAAAAATTATCATAATTCTGTATTAAAAGTTAATACAATATTTGTAGTGATTATACCACGAATTTTGCGTAAGTAAATTTTAGTACCCGCGTTCGCCACCGTAAATGGGAACATCAGTAACAAATTATTCGGAGATGGGGCGATGCAATGAATAAGGAAAAGATAATCGGGTACTTCCCTCCATTATACCCCAAACACCCAAAAATACTGAGTTGGGAGGGGGGGGGTCACGCACCCTCGCCAGACGTTGATGCCATGAAACTAACCCAAATAATTTCGTACCACTGTCCCCTAGTTTAAATCTTACAACAAGCTCCAGGATATATATACATACATACATTACTTGAAATTTAAAGGCTTATTATTTTTTTGGAACCCTGCAACCTACATTATACAGTTGCATTCTGGACAATTCATAGAAAGCCATCCCGAAGTTGACGTCACCGCTCAAACGGTGCACTTGTAGGGGTGAGGGGTTGCGTTTCTCTCTTTCTTTTCCCCCCACAGTAACCCTGTGGAGAATTTATTCTCTTTAATTTTTTATATTTTACTTCTGCCTTGCGGCTTAAGCAGCTAGAGGCGGGGCTTTTACTTACAGCTAATTTTACACTCTAGACCTTAAGTTAACTTACTTGCACTTTACTTCTAGGCTGTCCGGGTGACGCCGCGTCATTGGCAGATAGGCTGACGTTTCGCCTGTCATGACGCAGGCTTCTTCATGGTCGTGAAGAACACCACTACCCTGAAGAAGTCTGCGACATGACAGGCGAAACGTCATCCTATCTGCCAACGACGCGGCGTCACCCGGACAGTCTAGAAGTAATGGACTCGAGCCGCGGAAGCCTACGTGTACATTACTTGGACTTTAGCATTACTAACTTACACTAAGATGAGTTTTGTTACTACATAAATTGTTATTTTACGGGTTGGTAATTTTTCTTTTTATCTACATTCACACATCACTCATACTAGTTTCATTATATACCATCCATTCTTCCCGAGTCGTTGCCGAGACGAACGGCGCGTCCCGGGTGGCGCGTTGCCGAGCGCAGCGGCGCTGGGCTGACGGACGAGCGTGGAGCGCGGCCTCGCGGGTCGGGGCGCGCCATCGCTCAGCCGCGCCCCGGTCCGCGCGCCCTGAGAGACGTTCGGTGTAGCCACTCCAGGAATTTGCACCTGCGCCCGCCGCCAGCGTTCCGCTCGCGACGTCGCGCGTTCTTTGCACTTCGCACTCGAACCGAACGTGCGCATGCGCATGCGGCTGACTGGTTGCGGCGGGATGGATGGCGGTGCCCGGCCGGCGAGGGCAGGGGGAGATCGCGTTTGTGCTGGGCAGTCTGGAACGGAATGTTTGTGGACCAAGAAACCGCGTTGATTTATTTATTTCATTATCTGTTTGTTTTATTTATTTAGTATGTGTGTATTTTTTGGGGGGTATAGAGGCTTTTCAACTGGTTAGATCATCAGTCATGGACTCCAATGATTTCATGAGTGGATGAAGAGATAATGACGATGATGGAGAAATAGTGGAATAATGGGAGATCTGGAGAGAATTTTAGAAGTTGGTGGTTCTGATTGATAGTTTTCATAGCTTCCTCCGGTCGTGTCTACGGAGATGTCGAATAGTTCCTTGAACGCAAACCACGTGCAATCTGACGTTACGAATCATGCTCCCATTCCTGTTCTTGAACTAAAGCGATAGACTGACCGTCATGGCCATATGATTCATTTCTCTTAAGAAACGTGTCCCTTTTATTTTGTTACACACCAGAACGTTTTTCTAATTACTTTATTTCATAACAATTAATTTTACATATATTTTTTCTAGTCTTCAACGTTTCTAAAGATTTTTCGCCTTTCAGGTCCAAAGCGACGTGCTTCTTAAGAGAAATAAAACAATACAACAGTAAAACAGAACAATTGTATAAAACCAAACAGTACTGTGGATGTCAATTGATTACTTCAATTGGACTGCAGAGATGTGGCAGAGAATGAAGCTGCGAGGTCAATGCTGGGAAACTCGAGAGTTCACTGTCACTGACTTTTCAAATGTCAAACGACGGTGTGGCGGAACGTACCCCGCAATCTCGCCTCTACTTTTGTGTTCTCAATAGATCTTGCTTCACTTCAGTCTGATTGATTAATTTACAAAAGTGCACGTTGTAGACCGTTCATTCCACTTTACACTTGAACTGAACATGCGCCCTGGTCATGGTTGACTAGTTAGGGGTAAATCGATTCTGTTGACAAGGCTGTGAAGAGAACGTCTAGTGTTGCTGAATGCCAGCCGTTGCAGACGTCAAATATCTCACGGTTCGATGTTTGTTAGACTAGTTATTGGTCGTGGTGGGTTTTTTTATTGCAGTGTACGTGAGCGATGCACCATTACTGTGTATGATAAACAACGATGATATATCTTTGATGATCTCTCGATGATATCTCGAATCTAATAGCACAAAATAATAGCCTCTTTTTTCCTTATAACTAATTGTTCAAAACTATTGAATTAATAGTTAATCATAAATCGTGGACAATCTCAGGTCTGGAATGCGCCAGAACCGCCCAGCCTATAAATAAAACTATGGAAAAGGACTTCAAAACTGATCTACATTAGAATCCAGATAACTGCGAGTATGGTGCGGATTTGAGAGCAGCTATTATTAATGGAACATGTCGTACTGCTTCAATCGGAGGAGAGAAATGATGAAGTCAAATAGTTTGTTTCCAGACCGACAGACAGGCGCTCGTGTTCTGCCTGTGATGTAGCTGAATATGTAGTTTGGCATGTTTCCAAACGCAGCGTTTTTAATTACAAACCGCGGCACTGCATAGCTCGCCACTTTCATATCGCCGGTGCACAAGGGAGGTGACACATTTCAAAAATTGTCATTTTGCAGGAAAACGCTTTTATTCTGAACGGAGCAGTTCATATTCCGGCCGAATACTGTGCTTTACTTGGTATACGTATTGGTTGACTTAGGTCTTTCTAAACTTTCTATAATATTTCTTCACTTAATTAAAAAAATGAAATGTTTATATGTGTATCTTTTCTTAAGCACCGACAGTATCAGAAACTTCGGTATATTCTTTTGAAAACACGTGCCTGTTTCAGTCGATATCTTACATTGCAATAATTTTTAAGAAACATATCTGTTTTCAAGGAACACTTTGTGACTTCGTTGTAAATTCTGATTTTAATGCTTGTTTGAAACGCACAAACAAATAAATATTAATATTTATGATGCAACGTACGACATCTTTAACGTATTATTTCTACATAGTTTTTTGAGGGCGGCTTTTTACGCAAAGCTGAAGAAAGTGAAACTTTTTTTTCTCGAGAAAATTATGTTCAAATAATTAATTTACAAAATGCTGTCGTTCTGCATTGATTTTCAGTAGTTAGTCTTGCATCCAAGGCCAAATAACTTCGGAATTTATTGGCACTGAAAAAAGAGTGACGAGAGATACAGTAGAAGTGGATCTAACCAATAAAACTACACCACCAATATTTCTTTTCTCAACACTGACTTTGAACGTTGCATAGTGCATCATTGCCATTTGTAGCATTCTACAAGACAACGACATCGCCATAATTTTGTCGAAAGAACGCTCCACTAAATTTTTATCGTATTTTTCATTCTAATTTTATTTCAACATAATAAATACTGTAACGTTTAATGTTAACATGGAAATTTATCTCCTTAATGTGTGAAACAACGGACTGGCCATTTTCTTAGAAGTATTGTTTTCGTTCCTGGTAAAAATGATGACACCAGTGGCTGCTTGACAGAAAGTTTATTGCGTGCATTAAAACTCCTACTCCGTCTGAAACCATCCGGTGAAAGAACAGTTATATTACGCCATTCTTTCGTAGAAGGTTTTTGTGAACATGCATTTCTCCATGCTCCAAATTCGGGGTTTACTTCTGAGAAATGTCAACATTGCAGTTTTCTTTTGCTAAACACGAATGCAAGAACGATGAAAGAAATAAAAGAATCAACTATTGTTGTAAGTTTCTAGAAATGTAGAATTTATAATTTCCAGGTTTTATTTTCATAATTACCTCAACCTTCTTGTTTTAAATTTTAGAAAGTTTTGGATTTTTCTTAATAGCAAAAACAAAAATTTCGCAATTATTTTAATAATTTTATAATAAGATTTCATTTCCATAAAAAGCGTAGAAAGTTAATCCCAAGAAACACACGCAACAATGAATCGCACAATGAAAAATGTATCAATATTACTGTGATGTAACCCGGAATTTTAAACGTATGGTACGCAAGAGATTCGCAGTAATAATTATGTATAATATTCGTTCCGTTTTTAGTTTTTACCCTGTTCAGCTCGGTTTCTCTAGTGTACATTAGTTCCCTTCATCCCATAAGGTTCTCGTTTGAAAGAGGCTAATTAGCGTCACGTAATACAGTTAAGAGGCGGCGTTTTTTGTCCCTACTGCCCCCGCCCTCGTCTGCTTATTGTTGCAATTCTCGCCCTAACAAGACGTGGGAGAGGAACGTCCCGGGCGGGCCGGGTAAATCGGGAACGGCATCGCGTAAATCGGTTTATTGCCTAAACCACGCCGTTGGCAGACGAAGGCGTCGCAAAGACTAGATAGGGTTATGATAGGGAGAGAAAACGTGCGTCAATGTGCATTTCACGGCTACGGAAGTATATGGCGGACTACTGTGGGCAGGTTCCCAGATGTGAAGCGTAGTGGGTGGCAAATGACTTAATTTAACCATGAGTCAACGTCCTGATGCGTTGCTTCCAAATAATTCCCACATCTGGTGTCAGTCTGGATCATTCTTAGAAAATTTACTAAAAATAGTTATTCTCGGAAATTTTAAACACTTAAGTTGCCTTTTTGGAAATTTCAAGACGCTTACAGAAGACATAAATAACTCGTTCCATTCATCGACAATACGAATCAATCGGATGTATTTTATCCAGACTCTTGTAGTATATTTTGAAAAATTCTATAACAACTTTTTAGACATCTAGAGTGATAAAATGCAGAAAATTACTGTGTTGATATTTCGGTATAACATTAGTATTTAGTAAATTATAATATTAAAGAGAGAGAAATGAACCTAATGTTGTAAAGAAACTTATATTTTAAAAATAGTATATGTCTGGGTAGCTTTTATGTACTGTTCTATGCCCGATGAGGGAATGAATGAGCCGGGAAACTGTATTGTTTAAAATTTATATTTTAAAGAACTTGAATAGAGGGAATAAAAATGTTTAACATGAAGATAATCACTGGAGGCGCCGCGCTAAGCTAGTTAATAAATATTGATTTTGTTTATTTGTAATGTGTTTCGTGTTCTCTTCCATTATACGGTTATTTACATTTTATATTGACATTGTATATTGACATTGTATATTGACATTTTATATTGACAACCATTATATGGTTGGTGTCCGTTAATGATTTTACCCGCCACGTACTTTTACTTTTATAACACTCAAAACAAATGCGATATAACAAAAGTTAAACAATGGGTAGTCCGTTTCAAAGAAAAGATATTGTTTATTTTTATGGTTATATTTCTATTAGAAGGTATTATGAAAAGTATTGAACGTCACACGGCCAATAACACAAATAATGGAGTCAGTTACATATAAATCTCCTCTAACGTATCGGTTTATGAAGTTCAACTGCGTTTGTTATTTACTTCAGCCGAATAACTTTAATATACTGTAAAGGAACTGCAGAATTTGTCGTTAGAATCAACTCAGAAAATTCAATTTTTTTTCTTGATTGTCATTACCCGGGCCTCATCTAAGTGGCTTAGGTTCGATTCCCGGTCGTAGTGACTACTGCGCACTGACAGAAATGTTTCAGTGCAATATATTAAACACATTTAATAAGGAATCATATAGAAAAAACAATTATTCGTTTCGTAAAATTCACTAAACATAACTTAGTATCGTTTAGTAAATCAATCGAAATTCTTAAGTGAATATACGAAGTGAATTATCAATGGTATTATATTTGTTTCATATATAAAATTATTCGGTGATACTTAGCTGGGTAGGCCTCTATTAGGTATCCGAAATAATAGAAGTACGAGCCAACAGAACCTCTATTAAACTGACACTACCATAATCGGTTACCACAAAAACAAATATGCCAACGTTTATAACTATTTAATTGTTATTTCATTACGCGAAAAAATAATGGTTTTGCTCGTCGATGTTTTGCTTAATTAAAGTGCATTAAATTTGCTTAATGGTGAGCTGGTTTAAGATTATGTTAGCACCGACACAATCAGTCACCATAACTACAAATATGAATATGACATCTTGTACAACGAGTTAATTTCTAAATAATGTTAAAAAAAAAAACAACCAAATGAATTGCTCTTCGAACGTCCAAGTAATTATTGGTGAGCTGGTTTTAAGATAAAATATGATTAATCACTTTCTTCTACCAAAATCAATCACGCCGTGTCACTGAATCACTACATTGCACTACGTGGTTAATTGTACGGACTAAACATTTCTCTCCGTGCATTGAACAAAGCAAATTACTATACTTTGCACAGTTTTCACGAGCGTAATTATTGCCCCTTGTATGTATATACACAAATTACTTTTAAATTGTGTACAAATATACATAAAAATTAATTAAATACAAATTAAATTTATTAAAGAAGCAATATAAAAAAAGGAAAAGTTATGTACAAATTGCTAAACATTTCGTGTTGCGTGTTTCAGCTTTGGAGAGCGAGGGCGCGCGCGAGCCGTCTCCGCTGGGCGGGTCGCCGGGGGCGGCGTCGGCA
>BOPP01000024.1:4087848-4098774 GCA_017312745.1 Gryllus bimaculatus | reverse complement strand
GGGGATAGCACCAATAATATGGACGTTCTATTCTGTTAGAATCCATAGAAAATAATTGAATTAATCCCGTAAGATAGAATTGGTAGTACCCATTGTTTAGGTATGTGTTGATCGAACATGGAGGTATCGATTCTTGAAATAGATAAAAGGGACATTTTGCACCGCGTAGCGCACAACCATCTTTTAACCCCTTTTTGAACATCTGCACATGCACAATCCGAACTGCGCATGCAGAAATCAACATTCGTTGTTTTATCGAAAGCAAATAAAAAATATAAGGAATCGAGCAACAGGTACTATGCGTCCAATGTTTCAATGTAGTCCATCACAATCGCAGCCGAGTGCGGTGGTGGTAAGGGCGTGGGGTGGGGGTGGGGAGGCAGCTGTTTGTACCAGCAGCCCAATTTTCCGAGCCGTCAACACGCGCCCTTGTGGCCCTAATGGGCCCGCGCCCGCGCGCCACGGCTTCATCGCACATCGCACGGCCCTCCGCCGCGCCGAAATGAACTGGACGGCCCCGCCCCGGCCCGCGAGCCCTGTTTATTATCCCTTGTTGTCCGCGGTGGCGGCCAGCTGAGAAAACGGCTAACTTTCTGGTTGGCTTTTGCTCGCGGTCAAAGCGGAGATTTTCCGCATCGCGACCTAATGAGGAAGGCGGTCGCTGGAAAAAGACGGCGGGCGCGCGGGGCCCAGGTAGAGTCGAGGTCTTTTGTGGGAACACGCCGCGCGCAAGGCTGTCGTTGCAGGTAGAATTCGCGATTTGGGGCGGTTTGTTGTTAGAATTTTTGGAGCAATTTGTCCTAGTGATGCCTACTCAGGACGCCTATTGTTCGCAGACATAGGGCTTTTCGAAAATAATACTACTGTATGCCATTGATGGATAAATTTGTTCTAAAATCACATAAATGTAAATGTTTAAGACTATTTTAATTACTACAATTGACTTTACAATGTAATTGAATAGTTTATGGTATGCAACGTGAAAGGAGGAAAATTAAAATTATAAGAAAAAGAATACAATATAATTTGTTGAGTTATGTACATTTTTGAGTGTGGTTTGTTGAACGATGAATTCTGAATTCTCCCTTCTCCTTGGCAGCTCCCATTTGTATATGTTTTTATCAGAATATTAATGTAGTCAGATCCCCAATAATTTCGTGAAGTCTTGGCGCAAAACCCTAAAAAATATTGCTTTCAAAGTTATGTGTTAACTCTGAAGTTGATGTGAATATACGCTATTATCCTCGGTTATCGTGAACAAATCCTAGTATTTTATATGAAAATGTAATAAGATCATTCTCTTGATATTTTAATGCCAACCTCTAAGGTGACAGCAAATTCAAAGGAATACATAAGAAAATTTTCCTTTCTCAATAACGTCTACTTAACGCCAATAACTCAACGTCAAGTTCCTTACAAGTATGAACATTCGGACAAAAATAAGTAAAAAATAAATAATTAATGTGAATAGTAGTCAGCGGACAAAAATAAGTAAAAAATAAATAATTAATGTGAATAGTAGTAAATTTTAATATGAATACATACAAATGAATCAGATTTCCTCAAAGAAATTATTGTAATTACTTTCATAACTTTACACATCCCTAGATAACTGTATTCTACAGTGTGATATCGGTAATTCAGAAAATAGGAATTATTGCAAACTGCCTTCTATCATCTGTCAACTGTCAAGTTAGTTGTGCGAGAACATTAGGAACATTGTTCACCCGTAATTCCGAATAAATCACTGCTATTTTTTAAACATCTTCAATTTTTTCTCAGCTTCCATTTGATGTATCAGGCGGGGGGGAAATTGAGACGGAGAAATATAGTTGAATTTGAAGGTATTTAGCTACATAACAGCCATCGATAATTTATCAACAATTCCGCATGTTTATGAGAACTCATAACAGTGTGTTCCAGACCGCGATGCATTTTACGACGAAATCCCCAAATATTTTATGAAAGCGTCAAAGAATTGATTTAAATGAATATGTACGGAAATGCTCCTGTTGTCGTAGCAACGTCTCTAGATTGTTCGTTGACAACAGTAGCATTCGGAAATCGAAATAGCTCCAGAGCGCGTGGATTTGAGCGAATGAATCCCGATTAGTTTTATCCGAACAGTACACAAAAGCATTCCCATGATTCTTTTATAAAAGTCCTGGAACGTGACAGGTACGTAACATGCACGTCAGAAGGAAGGCTGCAGCTTCCTAACTGCCGTCAGTCAACTCGCGAACGAAACGTTTAGTTCGTTGAGAGCGTCCGCATCCTCTGAGCTGCCCCGAGGCGAACACTCTTGAGACGGCCGCGGCGGAGGGATGGGGGAGGGGGAGGAGATACGGGCTGCTTCAGGGCTTTCGCGGGCGCCAAACAGTTGAGCGCGTAAAGGAGGCTTGGCCGCGGGGGGCCAAACAAGCGCAGGAGCCCAGGCGCCCAGGCGCTCTGACACTCCGCCTCCGGGCACACAGTGGGCCCGGAACGAGAACAAAGACTAACCCTTTGGATTTAAGGAGTAGGATGGGATAGGTTTTATGAAAGCTCAAAAGACATTAACGCTTGTCTTGTCCAAGGTCACATGAACAAAAATTTATTAAATCTACGTTCTGCCACGCGAAATACTTTACTTTCGAATGACTTCCCCATGAAAATCTATTTTTTTTAAATTTCGCTTGGACAGATACAAAAGTTATAAAAGCAATTCAATAGGTTCTTGTATTATGTAAGTAACTAAATAAGACTATAAACACGCAGTTATTTTGTAATAACGGAAAGACGTTTCAATTTTATTTACGTGAAGAAGCCACTCAAGTTTATATTACTAATTATTAGTGTAAATTGGCATAGAATTTAAATGTACATCGTTTTATCATTTTTTTAAATTTGCTACTTACTTTTTGTCTTAATTTTTTAGAGACGTTCTCATGTGAATGTGAGTAATTTCGGTATGGTATCAAGGAAATTATTAAAGGTCACATCCCTACTTCCACTGAAGTACTCGTATATGCTGGTTCAAGACTTTATTTGTATTTAGAACTAACATTATTACTACTGTTCATCAAAATCGTTTCATCAAAACCAGACTAAATGATAACAAGAAGGTTTAGAGAGAACAAATGATACCATTTGTTAGATAACGGTTTCGTTCTTCATTTATTTATTTATTGCTTTTTTCATTCCACATTATAATTAATTTTAAGCTCTTTGCATTTATTTATTTATTTAGTTTATTCCTTGCATATTTCCCCCTATTTTCCGTCCTTTCTTTTGGCACCGTGCGCGCCTTTCTTCCCGCCAGGGCCCTGCGTGCGGGGCTCCGTTGCCGGCGGCGATCGCGGAAGGACAGCAGCGGCTTAACCGGCGCGCCCCGGACGACCGCCTCGATCGGGGGATTGCGATGGCGGGCGGGCCTCGCCCGCGGGCGACGCCGACGTCAGCGCTGCCGCCGGGGGCCGCCACCCGCACGGCGTTCCGCTCGCTCTCCCGGGTGGCTTTTGTGCGCTGCTGGGATTCGCTATCGCCGTCGCTCTGCCTTTCTCCGTATTCCACCGTTTTCGATTCTCACTCTTTGGCTCATCCAACACCCGACTCTCTTGCACTCTCTCGTTGATCGTTTCACGTTATTCCTCCCTATTTTCCTCTCTCGCATTGGTATAATTTCGTTCAGTAATTCATTCTCTCTCTCCCTCTCTCTCTCTTTCTCTTTCTCTCTCTTTCTTTCTCTCTCGTTCTTTCACTCACTCTTGTTCACTATTTCAGGACACTTACACTGTTGTACTCTGCCGTTCACTTCCTCTTCTCTCTATCTCCCTCCCTTTTCTATTATCCACTCTCCCTTTTCTCATTCCTTTTTTTCGCTCTTCCTCCTTCACCGTCATCCTTTCCTTTCCTCCTCTTCTCTCTCCTCCTCTTGCCCATTTCTCCCATCCTTGTTGAGTTTTCTCTTTCTCCCCCACTCTCACCTTTTCTCCGACCCTCTCTTTCTCATCATTCCCTCCCTCCCTTTCCCACATCTCTCTCTCCCTCCCTCCACCACCTAACTCCGACATTCTCTACTGTTCTTCCCCTGCCTCTAGTCCTTTCGTTCTGACCTTCTGACCTCAATATTTCTCTAAAATTCCTTCCACTTCCCTTCTCTCTCTACCTACCTATCTATCAATCTATCTCTCTATCTTTCTCTATCAACTGTTCACACTGCACTGCCTCTGACCAGGAAGTACTTTGTTCGAGCCCCGACAGTAGCAGGATTTCGGCCTGAAGAGGTTGTCGACAGTAACTGTCTGACGGGAATTTCTAGCCGGCTGCTCTGATCAGAGGTTTTACGTGGTTTCTCCGTGTAATACCAAGCGAATGTCGGAGCTATGCCCTAACAAATGGGTCACAGACCGAGCGCGATTTTTCCTTCCTCTTCCTTCCGTATCACCCCTTATTTGCACACTCACTAACATGCACTACACAACCACACATGCTGGAAAACTGGTCGGGAGCTTAGAGCTCGTCCCGCCTGTCTCCGCTAGTGGGAGATACCTGATTGGGGAAATTCCGTAAGCAAACGGTAATAATAATAATAATAATAATAATATTAATAAAAATAATAAAAATAAAAATAATTTAATAATAATATTCCTTTTTTGGTATGGTGATTCGGTGGGTCGGCAACCGACCTTGCTATCCAGCGAGGATAAACTACCGCCCCCTTCCTGAGGAAAATACTATGAACTTAAATAACGGGAATAATGACATTAGCAGTTGACACTCCCCGAATCACTAACAATCAATCAATTAATCTCGCACTTTTTATCTCTTTCTTTCTTGTTTTCGTTATTTAATAATAATAATGTCTTTATTAATGGCGAGGCTCAGGCCATAGGGCCTGCTCTTCCGCCTAACCACTATTTATTCTCTTTTTCTTACTCTATCTCTCTCTATCCCTCTCCCTCTCTATCCCTCTCTCTCCCTTTGCAACACGCACACACACATACACACCAGTAACATTATAAATAGGATATTTTTAATTTGTTATATTTTTAAGTTATCTCTGATGCTCTTGCACTCTCCTCCGACGGGAGCGGGTTCGAAGTGAGGTGGGGAGGGGCTTGAACGAAAGCCCCTTCCCCTCCACGTGTGTGCTCTGATTTCTTTGCGTCGCCTCCGACCTGCCCCGGGAGCGCGTCTCCGCATTACACGCCAGCACAAAGCGCCCGCTACAATGGCGGCGGATCGCGGCGGCGGCGGCAAGCGAAGACACCGGCGTCGGCGGGGAGCGCGGGCGGAGGTGACGGTTATGTGGGCGGAGGGGGGAGGGAGACGCAGGGGAAGGATGAGATGTGGGGTGGTCGGTGAAATGACGTGGCGGGGGCGAAGGTGGGGAGGTGTGGCGTCAGAAGGGAGGAAGACGGCGATGTTGGTGGTGGGCGGAGGTTGTGGCGGGGGAAACGGAGATGTGGGTTGGTGGCGGGTGTGGGTGGCAGAAGGGGGGGGAGACGGAGTGTGGGTGGTGGCGGCGAGAGGAGGAGAGTGAGCCGCGGACCTGCGCGTCTCGGAGTGCGTGGTGGACGTGACCTCTCGGACGTCGGCCTACTCGCTGAGTGGGTGCTGCCTCACTTGCTGGAGCGTGGTATATGCCCATCACGTTGGGTTATTCGGCTGCTGTTTAATATCTTACAATTGTTAGTTTTATGGATTACAAATTCATCAATTGATTATGCTGTGAGAGTCTGCAAAGAGATATATTCATAAGTAGGTTGGTAATATTACTAGTTATTAACATATTAGATAGAATAAGCAAACGTCGAAGCGATTGCCGAGAATTTTTAGCAAAACAAGTCTTTGTTATCATGCGTCTATCGTTCATAAAGTTTTGTAATACAATCTATAAGAAAAAAAGAAGATATAATATTTTAAAAATTAAAATACACACACGGGCATCTTAGCTGATATTATTGTTTTGATTGTTTTTAAGGGAAAAGATGGTTTGAAAATATTAATAGACACCAGCCATGTGTTTTGCTTTTTGTCGATTTTCCTGTATTAGTTGCCGTAAGTTTGAATGTAACTACATTATTAAGAAATATTATCAGGGTTTTGTCGGAGTTTTTATACTTTATACCACAAGGGTTATACTCGATCAGGCACAGAGATATTATAATAATATAATATAATAATAATAATAATAATAATAATAATATAGTAACCTTAGTAATGATAGGATATTCTAGCAACGTAGCATCAAAGCAAATACACAGACATCTAAATACAAAATGAAAACAGAGTTTTCTAATTTATCTTCAAGGTTTCCACTGAAATCGTTATTCCATTTATTAGCAAACGCTTTCTTTTATGCAAATTTAGCTTCATAACAGTTTAATCATATATAATCTAATGTTATTAATAAAATTTCGTAAACAATTTTAATCTTCCTGCACCTGATTTTTTAAATTTTGCATTATTTCTGTCTTCTTCTTTTTTATTAGTTTTGACAATTTTTTTACTCCTAATAGCGAGGACGCTATATTTTAAAGGGCGTTAGCTGCTTTGGCTTGAAGGGAGCGGTTGAATCCCGCTCTGGGAATGGATGTTTGTGTATGTAGTTGGTATGTGTTTCCACATTACCCAAAGTTAAGATGTTCAGGGGTCGCTATATGGGCCGAGCTGTTAAAAACGAATTAAAAAAAATACTCTCATTACTCTGGACCTTTTCCATCATTTTCTTTACCTTTTCTTCGTTGTTGCCACAGGCATAAACTGTTATTACCTCTTTTGTTACTATAGTATATAAACATTTTGTATTTCGTACAGAAGCTATTTTCACTTTCTAAGTAACCCATGTGGTCTGTTCTTATGAAAATACTAGCTTAGTTTACAAGATACGTGCTGCTAACATTTTCTCGTATTGACGTGTCGGCTTGTGCAACCTTGAGAGTCGCTAGCGTGTATTTTTTAACATTACGAGTAAAAATTCAAATAACGTTTTCAACATAAAATTTGCGGAAAGTCTTTTACAAACGATGTTATCTCAATTCAATAGACAACTTTTTCAAAGCAGAAGCAAGTGCGGTTGTACGTTTTTATAAAAGAAAAAATGGGTACTGTTCTTCACTACGTGAATATATATTGTTTTTCAATTACTTGCTTGTAATTTTGCATAAATACACACATTAGAATTTTTGTGTGCAGGTCTGTCATTTTTACCGTCATTGTCCGTCCCCGCTATACTCCCTTCTGGATCTCGGGTTTTCTCCGTGTGTCGTGGCTCGCCACACACCACTCCTATTTTACGGACCTCTGCAGCTGCAATCATTATAGAAACATGCATTCAGCCACATCATTCTCACACTCCATCAACATGCCACGCCGGGACGCCATCTCAGTCCCCAACATTTTCAACCATTGTCACAACACGAACGCCCCCGCTGCCGCCGCTCCACTCGCTCGACTCCGCCTCCGGCTACGGATCGCCTCCGTCCGCTCCGCCTCCGCCACTGGGCTCCGCTTCCCGTCGCCTCCGCTCCGCCTCCGTACGCCTCCGCTCTCGTCCGCCTCCGCTCCGCTCGCTCCGTCCGCTCCGCACGCCTCTGCCTCGCTCCGCTCCGTCGCGCACCGCACGCCACCGCACCGCACCGCCGGCCACCGCACCGCACGCCACGCCACCGCACGCCACCGACGCCACCGCACGCCACAGCCGTTATGGCATGGCCAAAAGTATCCTTATCAAGGACACCTATCAATTCTATAGCTTTCCCGCTAACCACTCCACCATAGCCACCGCCGACTCAGCCTTCACCCACCTCCACGCCCGCATGCACTTCCTACAGGTTGTCTGCTCGCTCCCCTCGCAGTGGCCTCTTGAAGGGCGTCAGTTTGGGGCGGAGGTCCCCTGGCAGGGTGGGATGAATACTGCGTCCTCAAGTGTGTCTCGTACCCGTCAACTGAATTTCGGGTTCCCTTCAGCGCGCCTCTCAGACGTGTCGAGTCTTGTAGTCTCTTTGGACCACAGGAGCTAAAAGTGGATCACAACTGTTTCCTCAAGGGACGGCTAGGCAAATATAGTCTCTCGTGCCCTAATCTCCAAAATACCCGTGAGAATAGATGGTTTAAGCGAATGAGCGCGCAGTTATTGCGTTTTTCTCATCATTTGTGATTTTATTCGTAATTTTAAAAAATCAAATTTCTTAAGTATAGTTAAGATATTCGTTTGTTAAAATATTATACGTGTAAATAATTTCAGAATGTGGAAAAAGTAAATAAGAATACCAAAGCTCCCTTATAAATATGTTTTGTAACACGCATAATAATCATAACTTCAGTTACCATATGAGCTCTGCAGAGATACTACCACTATGCTGAAATGGTGCTGAGAAGACAAATTGAATAGCCATGCGTAGTTGTCAAATCCATGTCAGCCATGCTAAGTGCCGGAGTCCTTGCAAAGTGCGGTCCTATCAAATATTAAAAGAATGTTGTTTTGTATCAATTAGTTCTGTGTCCAAAGGCTTTTTGAGTCTCTTTTCGACGCATTCTTTTTTCTTTACATTAATACCGACGAATTTGTTTAGTTCTGTGACATTATGTTTCTGAAAATAATGGAATAACTTTTTGTTGTCATGGTTAAAGCAGTTCACTTCCTTTTTACAGTTTTCACAGACCCAAAACCAATAGGATATGTAAATACTATGACTTATTTGTGAAGGCAAATGAGGATCTGTGAATCACAGGTACGTAGGTTGCTGAATCTAAACGACGTTTTACCAAAACGGCTTCAATTTTTTTTTTTTTGAGTTGTGCAAAATTACGTTAATGAGCTGGTATGTATGATTTTATCTTCTTTATATTTAATTAACAATATTTAGTAGGTATTGTCTTTTAATTTCACTAATATTTTTGATTAATGAAGCACAGTTTGTTCAAACTGATCCATTTACTCGAGAAACGCCATAAAATATTTTTAGTAAACCACATTTGTTGGCAAAAACGTACATATATAATTTAAATGGTTTGCAGGTGTACAACACAAGTGTGTAAGGCAGTAGCCCATCACTTCAATATCCATTCCTCAAATCCGTCCCATTAGTCGCAGCAATGGCGTCCTTGTCGTCCACCGGGATAGACCTCATTGCAAAGGAATAGAAAACGCTCTTAATGTGACGGGCTGAAAGCGACTTGAAACCAAGCCGCCTGAAGGGCGAGGGAGCCTTGCACCCGCGTGGGGCGGCGCGTCTACCGCTGGCAGAAGCCGTCAGACGGCGGCCAGTGACGCGTTCCGCGAAGCCACGCAATTCACCTCCTCCTCCGCCGCCTCCGCGGCCTTGCGTGCCGTCCTCGAGCGCACTGCCTCATCCCTCTAAAGCGCTTTCCTTTTTTTTCTTTCTTCTTTTTTTTCTTTCTTTCGTTTTTTCTTTTTCTTTCTTCGTTTTCTTTTCTTTCTTTCGTTTTTTCTTTAGTTTCTTTTTCTTTCTTTTTTTCTTATATTTTCCTTCTTTTTAATTATTATTTTAAGTCGCGTAAACAACAGAGGTCATGAGCGACTAATACATTAATAAAATGCAGTTACAATTCAGTTAATCTATCAATATTGTTGCAAAACTGTGTTATTATTATTATTATTATTATTATTATTATTATTATTATTATTATTATTATTGTATTTTGGCGAAGTTAAACTTTCATTGAAAATTTCATTTCTCTAGGCACTTGTTTCTTTCTTCCTTGTGGCAGGGCATTCCAGAAGAATGTGCTTTATTGATAGAATAGTGTTGCATATAGTACAAGTAGGTTGTGAAACGTTTTCAATTAACAATTTATGAGAGAATTTAGAATGATTTGACCGATTTTTTGTGGAGCAACTTGTTCTTGACGATTCACTGAGGTATTTGCTACAAATCCAAAAAAATCGTAATATTTTTATTAGTTTGGCTGGTTTTCTTCATTTTCTTTTCTTCTTTTTCTTTCGTTTCTTGATTTCCTTTCTTTCGTTTCTTCAATTTAATGTATATAATAACTCAATCATGCCAACATTTTAAATATTGATTAGTAACTTTTGAAGTACATTTATTGAAAAAATATGTCTAGAATGTAAACTAAAACGTAAAGAAAAAATTATTTTGGGAGATAACGGAATTTGGTGTACAGAAATAGACCTTGAGCTCTGATATAACTTTAAAAAATCTCTTATTGCTTCATTTTTTTCTAATTATAACAGATGACTTGAACTGTTACCTGAACCAAAACGATATTTGTACCATTAGTATTTATATATTTTAAACATATTTTGTCAAAAAATAATTGAAAAATCAAGAAATAAAATTTAAAAAATCAATTTTTCTTCATGAAATAAAAGGTAAAGTGATTAGTTTTCCTTCAAGCAATAGCTACGTATTTCTGAATTATGACAAAAAATAATTAGAGGGTTATGTTACACTGAACTAGAGACACAATGTTTCAGGTTTCCAATAGCAGACAAAAAAGTCAACTTCACGGGGAAGTGGTTTTAAAGTTTATAATGCTGTTCTGCAATTTTTCCTTATATTTTATGTATAAAATATTTATGTATAAAAGATGAATTTATGCTGTTCCCACCAAGTTCGACGGACTACGTTAGTTTTCTACAAAAAGTGATTATGAATACGGCCGGACTAAAGTGGATTGATTTGTCAGTGATCCAGACAATCTTTGCTTTGACTTATTTTAGTAATACTAATTACCGAATAAAGTGAATGCGCGAAATGGTGTTTGTAGTTTATTTTTGGTGGTGTTGTTTGCAAGCTTTTCAGGTCTCTTTCACCTTGTTCCCGGAAACAAGAGATACTTGTCATATTAGTACGGCGCGGTGGGTGTCCTATGGTGAAAGGAAGGGGAATAATGATTGCTAGTGATTCCGGGCGTGTTAATCGCTAAAGTTATTAGTCCTGTAAGTGCAGTGCATGT
>BOPP01000024.1:4062339-4084167 GCA_017312745.1 Gryllus bimaculatus | reverse complement strand
GCCCATCAGCGCCATTGTTTGTTCAGCCGATTTACAGTTAGCTAAAGTTATATTTCTAGGTAAAGAAGGGCCTAAACCAAGAGTTTGCAAGTTGAGTTCACTTGATCGAAAGGAAGATGTCTCGATTACATTAGTAACATATCCAACAGCTTGAGTCGTTCATCTGAACTGGTTTTGATAAATTTTTACGTAATTTTTCTTGAATTTTAGTACATTTGAAAACATTTCAAGAGCATTTTCTTTATCAGTTTTGACGGTTTTAAATCAATAAAATTCGCCCCTAGTTATGATCAACCTTGCGCTCATTCATCCAATGGAAAGCAACCCTCCACTGAGATGAACTGCTTAGAAGAGCTCCGACATAAAGAAGTAAGCCTCATTCCCCACTTATGCTCAAAACTCTCGTTAGACATGTTTGCTAATAAATATATTGCACAAATTGAAAATAACTGGTCCCTGTGCAATCTTAAGATGAAGGCTTTAGGGTTTTTGTCATAGATGATTGAGCCATGGGCTCACGAGAACTAAATTTTACAGCTTTTCGATATATCTTGCCATCCTGTGATTAGTGGCGCTGTACTTCGATCGTTAATATATATACATCTTAACTTATTTCATGCCAATCATTTCATGCAAGTCGGTTTGTGATGGATGACTTAATGATTTTATGAAAGTTAAGTAATGTTTCTAAATACATATGCGCTTATTTCTAAACAACCAGAAGAGTATAACTTACCTTAATATAGACAAATACAAAGAATGTTTTGCAGAATCCAGAAGCATACTTCTGATTTTCAGCAAAAAGGAAACTCAGCTTATTCACAGAGGTCAAAGATATATTATTAATCAATATCAGGTACCGCAGTAACTCTCCTAATCGCATTTGAAGCATTTCCACTCTTCTGCGACTTACACTCGACCGTAGATAGTAAATCGCACACGCGAGCCTCAAGAAATGTACTTGGATCTCGTTTAAAGTACAACTGTAGCGGAGTAAAAGGCGTTGCGATAAGGGTAAGTGCAGCAATGTTAAAAGGCATGTACTTTAAACGAACAGCGCTTGACCGAGGCAAGCACATTCTGCATTGTCTTTTCTCATCTGAGGAATGCACTCTGGTGTCAAGGAACTCTTCCAGGCGCAGGCATCGCTGGCTAAGTGCCAGGTCCTCCATGTCTCGTTGCGAGACATCCGGCAGAGGGGGCAGGAGGTCTTCACCCGGAACTTGGACTCCTAAACAATGTAGTTTTGGGTGTGTGGTCCGCTTGTGCGGTACTCAAAACAATGTTGCTATGAACCGTCTGAAGAACAGTCTAGACCAAAAGTTCTTCATAAAATATGCGCGAGTGGATGTAGCGAACTCTGTTTGCGAACACGGTTTGAAAAAGGAGCTTGCAGAGATTTCGAGCGGGCTTTGCGAGCGAGCGCGCGTTGCGTTGGTTGTACGGCTGGTACCGCAGCATTGTTCCCTCAACCTGCTTCTTGGCCAGACAAGAATTCACTGTATGGCAATCAATAAAATATATTATTGAGAATGAAGGGGTCCGAGTGATACATTTTACAATGAATGCCGTTGTTGGCAATGTCGCATGTAACCTCTAGAATAAGACGAAATAATAAGAAACTCTCAACTCATTATGTTATTGTCCAATTTAAATGTCCAAAATTAATAGATCTATTTTTCATATTAAGTGGATAAACACACTTTATTTTAAACATTTTTGTTCTTTTTTCTATTTTTCATTTATATTACTTCTCTGCTTCTGGTATTGTTTTGAGGTTGAGGTGCTTGTTACTCTTACTCCGAAATTATATTTTGCCACTGTACCATAAGTTCTGTTTCGTGGACATCAGGTGGTCCAACTACTGTCTTTTAGATTTGGGAAAAGACTTCCCTTGTTTGATTTTTTTAGGGTTCTTCTAACCGTTCTACGCTTTATGACTAATCCAGTTCATTTTCCTTTTCTTCATCAACTTCCCTCAAGTGGGGAAGTCTCACTTTTCTTCATCACGTAAAAAATGTTCAGCTTCAGTAGAAAGACGCGGTGTGTGTTCTCGAAAAGGGAAGCCCGCATTTCAGCGGTTGGGACTACGTGCTTTGCGGTTCCTTAAACCGGCTACGGTTGTATACGAGACTTCCTCGATGATAGCTTACAACCCGGGAGTTCCACGCGTGCCCGCCGCAGCGCTCAGAACGAAGTCAGTGCGTAAACTTTACGAGGCGCGGTCGAACATCCTCCAACACTCCCTGCTATAGAAGTTCCGCGGCGAGTGGATGATGGACGATCTGTGGGATCCGGAGCGAGGAGGAGCAATTAGCTTCTGAGGAGGCGGCATAACTACGTAACACAAAATGGAACACGTAGAAATGTATTCGTGGTCACGTATATCACATGATGATGTCTGGGGATATGCAAACAGAAAGGTGGATGTTCTTATTTTGGCATGTGTTCAGTTTTAATGATCGCGCTTCATTTCAAGAACGAGTGAAATGTTAAAGCTATAAATTCTTCACTGTCATTGTTTTGAGTTGAAATTACCAGAGCAGCTTGCAATTTTCTAAAATATTTCTTGATTTTTCTCAAGTTACTGGATAAATTTCATGATTTTCTTGGCGCGGTACACGAACGGAGCACGTCCCTTTCGTAATTATCCTTCGTGATCTTGATCAATATCGTTTTCTTTCCCTGGTCTCTTTTTGATGAGACATAGTGAATTTATTTCAAATAGATCAAGCAGGTTTGAAGTACGATCTAGGCGGTGGGGGAGACTTTCCTTGAATAGCTGTTTCTCTAATCAATATCAATGCTGGAGCATAACCTTAACAAACGGGCAAAAGTGGGAAGCCCAGGGTCAAGGTTTCTTAGGGCTTGTCCACGAAAGTGTGATGCCTTGATGAGACACCAGAAAGGGAAAATCATGGAATGGCGTGTAGATCGGTGCTGGATCTCACAACCTAGCGGAAGCGGAACACCACTTCTTCCTGGGATGTAGGATGAATTGCAGTCTTTGGATTAATAATCGAAGTTGTTGACGCGGCCGGCTATCAATTAAACAAGCAAATTCCCATATGAATAAATGAAAGAATGATTAAATAGGTAAATTTAACGAAAAATCACATTATGGCAGAGATTGGTTAGCAGACTGACTGCATTCATAAAATGAATAGATAGTAATCACTATTAAATATCACCACTGGACGATCCAGAGGAGACCATGTAAGCTATGCTCCCACCCCCAAAGGCCTAGTTTGCCTTTATTTTTTTCGCAAAATTGATTCAAATATTTATTTATGATCAAATTATGTAATTATTTATTCAATAATTATGTAATGTATCATATCTACATTACCTAAATAATATACAATGTAATAACAAAATGTTAATTATTTAACAAAAATCTACGATACATCCCTGTCTCCAAATGATTGGCTAGATCTCCTTCTCAATATCATTGAAAGAAGCGAAAAATAATTTTTTGTTTGACCCGCGCAAGTGCACAGCGAATAATAGAATTTCAATATAAAAATTAATTGAATGTTTATATGACATAAGCTAATATATAAAGAAATGTAATAAATTTAATGTAGTGGAAAACGTAATATTGAATCGATTTTTGTTTTTGCTTTTTTTGCTATTTCATATAAACAATTTTTGTTTGCGAAGTTTGTATTCACGTTGACTTCAAGTCTTGAGATATACTGACAATAAAAAGTATTTTACTTACCAGCCAACATGAAGTGTTGGTCATTTATTAGATTTTCTTCTGGCTTAAAAATGAATCTGTGCTATTTACTTTCTCGCACTGACTTGGCACGAAGAAAAAAAAGTTATATAATCGTGCGACGGTAAACGGCGAATTTTCAGCAGAAAAGTTCTTATATCTGGGCCCTTGAAAACATGAATTCTGAGCCCTTGATACCGAAAACTCCATTGACGGTAAAACGTTCGTCCGTCCTTCCGTCAGTGTCTGTCTCTGTCTCTATTTGTCTGCGTCTGTCTTCGTCTGTGTCTGTCTGTGAGCGAAATATAAACAATTTTCATTTTTTAAATGCTTTAAAATAAAAAAACGCGTTTTCGATTAAATAAAAAAACGTTATTTCGAAAATTACGAACATTGTATGTTGGAAACATTGCTTTGAGATTATAATATTTTTAAGCGTCGGGCAGAGTTTGAACCACTCGGATCTTCTGACGGTGAGTTAACTCGGAGGTCCTGAGTCCGAGTCTTGGTGCGTAAAATATTTTTTGTTGGTTGTAAACACTTTTGCAGGTTTATTTAGTAGTATAATACCGCTGGTCGTCCAAGACCCATAGCGGCCCGTCGAGCCATTGGACAGTCGTTGCCTTAGGGACAGGACTGTAGGAGTATAATATTGCAGACAAGTTAGAAATAATGCGAAGAAGGTCGTGCTGTTTTAGCATTACTAGTTAGATCATATTCACCAGTGTTTCTGTTTCGTAGTTAATTTATTAAATTCTGTAGTTACTTGCTTCTTTTTTTCTCTCTTTCTCAATTACGTTTCTCTCTTTCTTTCTCTCTTTCACTCCTTCCCTCCCTCCCCCCTCTCTCTCTCTCTCTGTATTACTCTCCTTCTCTATCTATATGTATTTATCTATCCCTGTCATTATCTACCTCTCGCCTACAGTAATGCAACAAGTATTGCTTCAAATTTAAGAACTACTTAGTTCAAGGTTGATTGTGCTTATATAAATACGCGTATACAAAAAAGTATTCTCATACGAATTATTGACTCGGTTCGTTAATGGAGAGAGGTATACGACTTGGTAATTTCTAGCATGACCAGATATTCTCCGCCCTGCCTGTCACAACTTGCGGAATAAACAGTTCCATTCCCAGTCATTCTATGCGAAGTGAATTTTCGGATAGGTTGACTCTTCGGCTCAAACTTTATTAGTAAGACTTGAACCACTTGTCAGGAAGCCAATAGAAAAAGTTTGTGAGGTTATTTTGCATACATAAAGCCACTACATTTAAATATATGTTACAAAATGTGCTTATGTGTCTTTAAAAGATTGTATCTCCCCCAATTGATAAAGAAAGAATTTCCTTCACAAATCCACGCCTCAGAAATATAATTCGCTTTCACATAATGAAAATGTCGCTGTATATAACTTGTGCCTTTATTTAAACACATTTTTCTGTAATGCTATGGTTTATCTCAGATCAGTAGTAATGTTTGTATATTTTCTGACTATTCAAAATAGAACAGGAACTTCAACGTGCAATAGAACTGTAAAACATTCCAGTGTGATAGAGTGTCACACACATGAGAATTTATTTACTTGTATGAACGCCAAATGTACATTGACACTAGGTAATACCACAAATATGCTGATAAGTTGTGCATGGTTTGAAAAGTTCTCTATAGAGAATGTTGACACTAGCTGGTTTTCAATGGATAAAAAGACCACTAAGACATCCATGATTCATGTTCAGGAATGTAATTAAATGAACATGCGGTGAAAACATATTCACTTTGCATCTGACCACAAGCAAACAAGAAACGTTGGTTGCTAGGGCCACTAATGTAATAATTGGTTTCATACATATATACATTTATGTCCAACGAAGCTTGTGTCAATCGACAACTGAAAAATGCAAGGATAAATGTTGTCACAGACGAAACTTCGAATTTGATGACAGGTGCCTTTTTGAAAAGAAGAGAAATAGAAAACTTGTTATCGATTACCTGCCAGCAAAATGAGCCAAGATCATGCTCATTGGGATACTTTCTGCTCAGTATTCATCACATCCTTTGAATTCTAATGCTTAATTTCGGATCAGTCACCGTCGTGATCCTTGTCGTTTTGCACGTACTAACCCTCCTTCCTTATATCAATTTGCCGTCTGAGGTTTAGAGGTGGCGCCACAAAAAACTGTGTGGAGACACATGTCTGTCAGGGTCCTTATGAATTGCCCTTATCGCATTTCGTTTGAAATTTTCTTAGCATTCTCAAACCATCAATGTTATTGACAGAGTATGTGTGATGTGGGTTGTGTGTCAGATTATAGGTAAATATTATTCACTCAAAGCCCTTTCAAAATCCGATTTTACAGGGCCAAAATGATTCTCTAAAAGTGACTATGGGACATTTACGACTATCCGCGACCCGACTTGCGACTGGCAATCCAACTATCCGTCAATCCAACTATCCGTCAATCAACTATCCGTCAATCCAACTATCGTACAATCCAATCTCCGTCAATCCAACTATCGTCAATCCACATTGAATCCGTCAACCCAACTATCCGTCAATGCCATATTCGCGTCAATCAACTATCCGTCCAACCCAACTATCCGTCAATCAACTATACGCGTCAATCCAACTATCCGTCAAGGCCAACTATCCGCAATCCAACTATCCGTCGAGTCAACTATCCGTCAATTCCACTATCCGTCAATCAAACTATCCGTCAATTCCAACTATCCGTGCAATCAACTATCCGTCATCCAACTATCCGTCAATCCAACTACCGTCAATCCAACTATCCGTCCAATCAACTATCCGTCATACCAACTATCGTCAATACCAACTATCCGTCAATCCAACTAATCCGTCAATCCAACTATCCGTCAATCCAACTATCCGTCAATCCCAACTATCCGTCAATCCCAACTATCCGTCCAATCAACTATCCGTCAATCCAACTATCCGTCAATCCCAACTATCCGTCAAATCCAAGTATCCGTCAATCCAACTATCGTCAATCCAACTATCCGTCAATCTCAAGTATCACGTCCATCCAAAGTATCCGTCAATATCTATATTTGGGCGTATTTTATTTAAACCGTTACTTGTGAACTTGTAACGCAACATTTTGTGATCTCTAAGCTACAATTTCTACATAATGCAATATGCATAATGAAATTTTTAAATTACAATTTGTTTGTATTATTAAAATTATCTTTTAAACAGAGATTGTCAAATCGTGCTCTCTTTCCCCACACTTCTTCGCGTCTTCTTTCTCGCCGCGGTTTGTCATAGCGATAGATGACAACCTTGTTACCTGAGGTAAAGATAAGACATTATTTTGATTGAAAATTTCGATTCCGATACGGGATAAGAGTTTTGTTCAAATAGAATTTCTGTTTAGTCTAACCCAACCTCATCTTTACGAACAGAAACCTCTCTCGCCCTCTCGCCTTCCCTTTCAAAAGAAAATTATTTTCATTTGTATCGAATGACACATTTTGCTACATTTTTCATGGAGTATATAAGCTCAACATTCGTTAATTATCCCTTCTCCTCTCCCCCAATTTGCAGGCAAATAGCGAACTAGGCTCATCACTTACAACTAAAAGGCGAGTCGGGGGGAATATATTCAATAATTTATGGGAGCGTGGCGACGGTCCGTGACCTCGACTGTCTGCGGCAGGATTATTTCGTGGAAAAGATACGGTGCAGATTCGAGCATGCGAGCAGAACGCGTGATTTGCACAGTGCGGACAGATCTAACGAGCGACTGGAGGTGCGGGCGAGCGCTCCAATGGGGCGTGGCCACACACAAAGCGATGGCTATCTCCAGCGGCACGAAGGGCACGTGACCGATTGAACAGGTGTTGGACGCCACAGCTCAACTGAATTCAAGGTGAGCTCAGGATCGACGTTTAAGTTAATTTTGTTTGTTTGAAAATGTTTTGAAGATCCAAACCAAAAATTAGAAATGTTGACAGAGGAAGAAGGAATTAATTTTCCTGTGTATGGGTACACACGCATAGGATGCTGGTTGCCAGTGCCTAATGACGTCACACAGCAGTTGGATTGCGCCATGATATCAAATGGTTGCCATCAACGAACGTTCGCCAAAAATTATCGGCGTTCAGTCGTCAAAAGCGGGCAGTGGTGGAACTCGGGGGACTTTCAACGCGCTGGCTGCACCCGCTGCTTCTCAGTAGAGTAGCGGCTTTGGTGCATGAGTTCACTAGATTCGAAATGGATGTAGTATTTTTTTTATTTCCAAGGTGTTTGTGAGGCCCGCTGTGTGGAATAAAGAGATAACCGACGCGCGAACAAATGTGGTAAAGTGCTGGAAAGACATTTCTGCGTATATGAGCAAGTATCAAACAAGTCATGTTAGAAGTTTCATTTGAGTGAAACATTAATCAGTGGAATCAATAGAAACGAAATTAAAATACGTTTCCAGAAGCTTTTACAAATTTATATGAGTAAACATAATTAGATGATTAATTGATTTTACATGAATTTAAGAAAAAGATCTTCCATAGGCACGGTCGGTCCTTGTAACGTCATTGAATCCAATTGAACTGCGTCAATTTGATTATCAATATAAATATATATCAATAATATTAATAATTATCAATAGTTTTGTAAAACACACCGCTCTTTATATTGTCTAAAATTAACATAAGTGTTTATCATTTTGGTTATTGTCTCTATTTTGAATACAATTTCAACAACCTATTTAGTAATACACCTCTCTAGTTACATATTTTTATTTATGTTATATGTTTTTCATAAAAACTGCATTTTCGTCTTGGCTGCCACTGGCAATTCATTGTCCGCAGTCCGATCTCTACCTCGCACACGCGTGGAAATGGAGTATTACCCAGAAAATAAAAAGTACCCAATTTACGCAATTAGACTGCTTCTTTTTATTTCTGGCTTATTTTTTCTGAACAAATATATTTATTTATGTTGTAAATAATAAACAATTTACGTTTTTGGAGTGTTTCTATGCATCTCCAATGAAAATTTTTGGCTACAAAGCATTTTCTTAAAACTAACTTTAGAGTACTTATCGCGGCTCAGCCTTTCTGTATATCCTGATAGCTTAGAGAAAATATGCTTAAAATTGTCTTAAAAGCTTACTTTTGAATTTTCAACGTTTCCTCCGACCTACGTACTGATGGCTCTGCGAAACGGCCGACCTACGTACCTAAGGGTCGTGCAGTCAGATCGAATGGATGGTTCAAAGCTGTGGCTTGGATGTGTACGGCATGGAAGTCCCAAACTGTGCCTGCGCCATGGAAGGCAAGAACAAATTAATACATGTTCCGTAATACCATCCGTATCATACTAAAGAATTAATGCATAGCAAGTGTTCTGTAGCAGCAATAGCCGATCAAACTACTTAGTGGCATTCTAAAGCTTCTCACGAAGCAATTAATACTTGTAAATATAATGAATGGAATGAAAACTTCTTATAAGATAGATTTTAATCGCCAAGATTATTGTAATCCGAGCCATCTTGCTTTGCAAGTTTGTTGAAAATATGAATAATATTGTGTACTTGAGTATTGGATAGATGAACTGCTTACTATACTTATGTAATCACTTCGAAAATTCTCGTTCATCGACAATAGTTAATGTTATATCAAATGAAAATTGTTTTTGAATCTTTTAAAATTTTGATTGAAATTTTGATTTGATTCCGGGCAATTGATTTCGCTGGACGAGGTAACACGTACCTTAAGTCCACTGCAAAATATTACTTTTATGACCACTGGTGCATGTCTAAGCTCTGGAACATTATCTTTCAAAATATCTCTCAGTAAGTGATTGTTACAGTTAATTTCTCCAGCTAGTATGATGAATACTTTATTAAGGAAAGTGAATATTCTTCACATACAATTATAGGTTTTTCATAGTTAGAAAACAAATCGTTTTATTGAATTATCTTTATGGTTGAAAATACATAACAGTAAATAGTAGTTTCAACTATTGGATTGCACTGCACTCTAACCCTAAGTATTTATGCATTGAATAAAAATAGAATAAAATGGTCATCTTGCTCTATGAAAGAGAATTTCGTTATGAAAAGATTGATTACTATATTCCCTGCATTTTATATTAAATTCTTTAAATGGTTAAAGAAAAACTTCATAAAAAGTTGCAGCCTTGGAGGATATATGGTTCTCGCACAATGTATCCAATTACAGGAATTATTGCTAAGGACGAGCAGTAAATAAATCAGTGAAAAGGCAAAAAGACCACACAATTAATTTATCTAATCATTAGTCAATAAGTAAGTCCTGCATCAAATGCGAAGAAAATATCTTGTATGAGGTTCTGGTTAGGGAACCAATTTTCCACCACAAGTTTGTAATATACATAATTCTTTGTTTCTGTACTTTTTTAAGCAAAACAATTGGAAATATATTCTACATCTGAGAAAAACAACAATACTAGAAGTTGTTGGAAGTCTGTGATTATATTTTTAGTAAAACTTTAATTATTGCGATGGTCAATAGCTTACTAAATTACTTGGGTGTAGATGATCAAATACGAGAAAAAAGTATTATGGAGAAATGTATTCAAAATGTTTATCTCATAAAAATCTGCGTTTATTAAAATACTAGAAAACATTTATTTTAATTCCAGGTACAAACTGTCAATGTTATTTCTGAAATGCTTCTCCAGAAAGTCGTAAAGAAGATTAAACTTTATTTCTTCTTATTATATTATGTGTACTTGCTAACATTTGAGTTAACATATTAAGTTATATTTTTTGTGGTCTGGCACTATTTTTTTTAATTTGGAGTTTAATATTAAGATTAAGTTATGAACTTGAACTATTACTCTGATGTAAGTTACACTTCCGCTGCGACAGCAGTGAATATCAACCGTTAAATTAGTGGTCTTATAACAGCACGTACTTTATGCGTTATTTGTAACGGTCACGTGATTACTTTCCTTACTCAAGTTATACTACTTGAACCAACAAAAAAGTTTACTAATGCTGAGATTGTACTTTGTACTTACATTTAGCAATAAATTATGGAAACCACTAGACCAACCGACTAAATTGGAAAAGTAACCTTTTAACAAGAAAGCTCAACATTTACTATTTTCGAAAATTTAGTAGTTAAACGAAACTTAGGCGAATTTGAATAAAAAAGTAAGAAAATGTAAGTAGCCTTGAGAAAATCTAGTTAAAAAATCTTTTAAAAGTTGTCATTATTCACTGAAAATTGCGCGAAATCTACTGTTTTCAAAATAACTTGCAAACATACAAAGATGTAACTTTGAAGATATGTTTTTTTATCAACTGTTTAAAACAGAAGAAGCTAGTGGTACTTAAATAGCACGTACTTTCTCCCCCGTATTTTCATGCAAAATTACGCGAAAAGTGCTCAAGGTATCGAAAAATTGTACATGACTTCGAAAAAATATTGAACCAGCAATTTTCGAAAAATCCATTTTACCATTATTTAAATGGGTGCATTCACTATAAAGTCGTTGTGCTTTGGGTCTTCATTAACACCTCGAAATTTCAATTTTTCATTAAAACCACTAAATTAAATTGGCACTGAAATATAGCCTAATATAAACATGTTTTTCTCAGAATTTACAAAATATCATTTATACTCTTGTGGTTTTCACCCATTCATTTGTTCTAATTTTACTGGTTTATAAGTCTACAATAGCGTTAGCCTCACATTTCGTTCTCTTTTTAATTTTCAAGTCCTTCATCTACTTTTCTATACATAATGAACACTATAGCATACTCTACTGCACATTTTTCAAACTCTCACGAAACTGCAGTGCATACTTCCCTACAACATTCTGTGATCATCAACAATCCAATATTCAGTTTACTTGTTGAAATCAACTTTATTTTAATTTCACAATTATTTTAAACGTATAATGAGTTTTACGTATTATTGATTCATTTTATTCTCTGAACTTATATTGTTCTTAACAGATAATAGTACTAGGCGTAAATATTATAAATTGTACAGTCCACATTCCTCATGACCTCAACAAATGGCAGTTAATAGACACGCCATGATCCAAGGCTATCTAATATTGTGGAAATTAATATTGATATATTAATTAGTTGCAAGCTATTCGTTTCCTGTCCGTTGACAGTGTTAGCTACTAGGTCGAACCATTCTCTTTCGTATTGGAAGTTGGAATTTTTGTATTAATGAACTAATAAAAGAAGGACTTTCCTCAGAGTAAAATAAGTTAATTTATTTTCTTAACATACTAGTATTTATTCAAACCAATCATCTCGTTCAGTAACAAAAGTTTTCATTTCGGTACTTCCGCGAACCTCCCCAGAATGAAGTCTCGACATCCAAAAGATGTGTTACATCCTCTATAATTAAAATAATAAAAATATAACAATGAATGTTTTAAATATATATTTACATAATATATAGCTATTTGTTGACTGCATATGCAGGTAGTAAACACCGCCTTCTAAAATTATGAATTGCGAATCTTCCTGAGAAAGTTCTACTACCGGCAGTGAGTTGCAGCACCTCGCATTTTCCTTCATCTGATCTAACATAATCCCTGAGAATACCCTACAAGAAACTCTACTCCCAGGTCTGTGCTCCCAGGGCCTCGAATCAGGCGTGTCCATCTCGGAGGCAGGCCACTGGGCATTGTTGCTGGCGAGAGGGCCACGCACGGGCTAGGCCAAGGGGATGGACAAGACTGGCGAGTGACCAGGGAAGCAACGGCAGAGCAATAGGAACTGGGTAGACGGCGGCGGCACCTTCAGTCCACGCTTATCTCCTACCTCCCCTCCCCAAAAGTTCAGACTTGGCTTGACGACTCGGCGGTAAGAAAGCGCGGCCAAGATGGCCGGCCGTCTTCGCCGTCGGCCAAGGCCTTCGCGGGCGTCTCCTCTGTGGCTTGCCGACGGGTCTTTTTCCGGCGCCGTGCACTCCAATGCGCGCCTCAAAGCCGGGGAGGATGTTTTGTGCCGGCCGGTCTCCCGCGCCGCCGCGTTTTTCAATGGAGTCGCCCGCGGCCGCCGCCGCCGCTGCTGCTGCAGCTCGGCCGCCACTCTCCCTTGAAAGGGCCGCGGGACGGAGTCTCTTCGTCAGGTAGATCAGTAGTTCATTATTCCCTGCCCGCGGCCCGCAGCTGGGAGTGGGGATAATCCTCGAGCGCCCTGCGCGCTGTACTCGCCCCTCTCCCCTCCTCCTCCTTCTCCTCCTCCCCCCTCTCGCGCTCTCGCTGCCACCGCGACCGCCCAGTGGGCCGAAATGATGCCAAAGCGAGGTGCCATGAATTTCGTCCATTACAGCTATGTAAATACCCTTTTTATTTGGTTTTGCCAACACAAACACAATTTTACACTGTAATAATTTTTTGAAAAATCATTATAGGGTTTTCTGTATAGGATTTTTTTAAATGAAATTTTAAAAAAGTTGTATTTTTAACTATTTTTTCATAATTTGTTTTTTTTACCCAACTAACTTTTCACTATTTAAAAAAGGAATTTTATAAATTTTACTACCACTAGGAATTTTAAAAAAATATTACAGATGATAATTGTATTTTACTGCTAATACAACTTTCACGCATTGCATTAGATAAATTTGGGCAAGTCTTCTTTCTAACAATCTAATTAAAACTATTGGAGATGTGTTCAATTTGAGCATACGTGCAATATTTCTCTTAAGTTTTTATCACTTGTAAAAATGGTAATAGAGCCGCCAAGACGCTAAATTTCCTCACTCTTGAATAAATTATGTTGTGGAGATTACTTATGCTCCAAGAAATAGAGGAATAGGAAATTTTATTTTCCTCAATTTTTCCATTAGTAACTTTTAAGTGAGAAATACTTCCTATCAGTTGACTCTTCAAGATTATTTTACAATAAATAAAAGGGAGTTCTTGCGTTGCAGTGACTTATTTTTTGGTACCTATATATTGAATAGCAACGTATTTGACCTTATTTTTTAACTTCTTAAAGTTGTGCAGAAAATAAAAATTCGCAATCACGAAGAAAAAATTAACATATTACGTCTATTTTCTCAAGAAACACGTGTAACACATTTTTCATGCGACAAAATGATGGCGAATTATTCCACCAAATAATGTTGAGATACATTTAAATCTTGGTCGTGAACGATATAAGATATAAGATTATTTTATTCTCTGACTAGAGAAATAATTTATTCTCTGATTTGATCATCACAGTGTTCGAAGCTAAGCTAAGTTCGAGATGTGAAAGCATTCGAGCGCTGTGCGTGTCTGTGACACACATACAGAGAGACAAAGAGAAAGAGAGAGAGAGAGAGTAGACAGTGAGTGAGTTAGAGAGATGGAGTAAGACTGAGTGAGTGAGTGAGTTAGATAGATGGAGTAAGAGAGAGTTAGATAGATGAAGTAAGAGAGAGTGAGTTAGAGAGATGGAGTAAGAGAGAGTGAGTTAGAGAGATGGAGTAAGAGAGAGAGGGAGGGAGGGAGGCGAGGGAGGGAGGGAGGGAGACGTAGGAAGAGTGTCTGGCTGTGGTAAAGATTTTTAGTTTACTGTGTTTGTATTGTTTTTGTTTCTTATATGCTTTTATATAATTTTTATCTTGATTATTTTATTTATTTACGTTTTCTATTCGGCCCACACACGTTCCCTTTCGACACACTGTGTGCATGGGGTCTGCCCTCGGCAGCGCACCGCCTTACTCTTCTCCACCACCACCACTACCACAAAGGGGGCGTGCAGCCTCTGCTATGTCGCCGGCCACTGCGCGGTCTCCTTCCACCGCGTCGCAGCCCGCCCGCGCGCCCGCGCCCTTTCAGAGGACATTGACAAATTTGGCATCTCGGCGCTGGCTGTATAAGCTTTCCGAGCGCGTCTGTTGTTACACACTACAATGGCGCGAGCGAGCGGCAGGAGGAAGCAGGAGGGGCGGGCGGGGGGAAGGGGGCCCCGCGGGCGGTTTTCCGCCCCCGTGCATTACCCTTTTCCTCCTCCCCGAGGTACATTTAGCTTTTAGCTCGGGGGTAGATGCAGCCGTTACGCGGGCGTTGATTAGGGCGCGTCGACAATGGGCACGTCACAGCTGGCAACCTCACCAGGCGCCGCTAGTGCCTGCGGCGCGGGCTGCGGCGGTGATTGGAGGCGGCGGAGCTGTAGGGATGGCAGTGCGGCGGCAGCCGCAGGCGGCTGGACGAATGCCGGTGGGCGGTGGCGGTGGCGGCGCAGGCGGCGGCGTTAGTATGCTGGGGGCAGGAAGGGGGCGGTACAGTTCCGCCCACTCGCACATTGCCCAGTAGGTGGCATTTGATGACTTGTTTAGATCGACCCGCTGATACCGGTAATTTAGTTTTAACTGAAGAGCGTCCGGCTACCTTTTGACGGCGAAATTGCGGTTAGGGTTGGGGAGTCACGACCATGTGAGTGAAATGGCTAACGTTTGCTTGGGCAGAGGACACGTGTTTAATAATTGTGTGACACGCTGCATTAACGATTGATGCAAAATTACTTTGCAGCGAGACTACTTGCACTGAAGGTCTCGCCGAAAATGTTAAGGATAGGAATTTAGGATAGGAACTATATAAAAGTTAATTTAGCACAAAGGAGTTTAAAAAACCCATTAACCGCATTCATGTTGAAAATAACTAATTTGTCATTAGAAAAGATGTTACAAAATATTGTAGTGGTCTTGTTTTCGTTAACATTTTCAATTATTATAGTGTTTGCATGAAATTGCCTTTGAGGCGTTGTGTCTGGTTTTAATCACATTACTTAATCTGAATTTTGACCTTAGAGAGAACTAAAGTGACTAAGCTTTGACATTTGTTTAAAAAGCGTTTACAAGAAATTTGGCAATAAAACACACTCGTACTAAGACAGAAGACCACACAATGTTGTTCGATAGAGTGATTGAGGAAAATGTTTTCCTTACTCTTACTCTCAAATTACAAATGTGTATGAACCTTTGAAAAATTGTTAATCTTTCCAAAAATATGAAAAAAATAGAGTTTTGCGAAGTGTACCTACAGTGTAACAGACGAATTCGGGGCAATAACCTGAAGGAACTATCAAATCTTCTCCTTGAGCTAATTTATGCTAATAAATCGCCAAAACTTCTAAATTGACCGAAAAGTGTTCAAAATCTTCGAAAACTCCCGATTGTACGAAAACAATCACAAGTTAGGTTTGACCCCTCCCTAAAATGTTTCAAAAATTACTTGAAAAGTGAATAAGGGGTCTACAAATTGGAGGGGCCATGCTTATGGTAATCACTTACTACTCTCGTCTCTCCAGACATACTCCTGCTGTCTTCTGTGACACGATGTCTTCTAACAGCTTTCAAGTACTCAACGTACTGTGTCAAGCAGGTGGTTAGGTTTTTCCTACCAACACAATTCCTGTCTGAACATTAGCCAAAGCCTAAACAATTCAATTATCATTCATCTCTCAATATCGCCATACCATATTTCATATGGTGAAAGGTGAAGATAAACCATTACTATGATCTCTTATTTAGGGCAGGGAGGAGATGAAGGCGGAAACTTCATCCATCGCCTAATACCAAATCACTCAATCACTCAACTAAACGCATTAATAAATGGGGCACCCATCTTCGTCTGACATGCTACCAATGTCTTAACTAGGATATGTCTATTCACAACAGCAGCTAAAGGCATTACACATTACCACCAACCCGTCACGTGAATATTCAGAACTATATGATTATTATATTTCAGAAAATGATGGATGATGTAATAGTAAAAACCCTCCTTTTTTAGCTTACAAAACTTGATCCAGCGTAAGACAGTAAACCGTTCGTCGTAAGATACACTGAAGAATTACAATCGCATTAAATTGGACGCATCAATCGACAATGTAATATGCGGTTGGGCAAACCAAGAAAATTGTCTCGTTATAAATAATACATATAAAACCTATAATATTTTTCGTATTGCATTAAAAAGTTCAAAATCGGAAATTAAAAAACTTATATCTTTCTCTCTATTTCTCTAATATCACCAGCTCAAAATTAATTAATATCCCCTCACTGATGTTTTACCCTCGTTATAAAAATAAATAAACGTATTTTTTGAAATACAACCATAGAAACATTCGGTTGGTTCGATATATCGGTTGGAATGGTTCGATATATCGAACGATTATCATTTTATCAATAATTTCCAAACTATTAATAATACTTAGTGTAACTATTTACCCAAGACGTACATGAATAAATTCAATCAGTTATCTGTAAGTTTTCAATGATGGAAAGACCAGTAATTGTATAAAGTTTCTTTTCTTGGATATCAACTCATGGCCAACGAGACACAATTGTAGAATGTAATAGTATATAATCAGAACGCTTATTGATTAATGATCATAGTGTCTCTTTCCACACGACAATGCCGGTAGTCGTAAATTTCACTGACTGAGAAATTGGATATTTTACCAGTTTGAGATCGATTGAAAGACTTCTAGGGTTGATGAAAAGTTACATTTGATGGTGTATACTTTCCACTTCCTAATTTTTACATAATTTTTAAAGGTTATTTTCTCTTGCCTCAGCATTCTACAAACATTAGATGGTTCAGATTGTTAATTTCTGCTGCATTATCACATAGAGCACTCAATGATTCTAAATTGAGAAAATGTATTATTAATTGTCCGAGTCCAGCCGCCCCAGCGCCACCACGCCCAGCGCCACACCGCCCCAGCGCCACCGCCCCAGGCGCCACCGCTCCAGCGCCACCGCCTCCATGCGCCGCACCGCCCCTCCAGCGCCACCGCCCCACAGCGCCACGCGCCCCAGCGCCACCGCGCCAGCGCCACCGCTCCAGCGCCACCCCCCAGCGCCACCGCTGCAGCGCCACCGCGGACCAGCGCCACCGCTTCCAGCGCCACCGGCCAGTCGCCCCACCGGCCCAGCGCCAGCCGCCCCAGCTCCAACCGCCCCAGCGTCCACCGCCCCAGCCTCCACCGCCCCAGCGCCACCCTCCCAGCGCCACCCGCCCCAGCGCCACCGCCCAGCGCCACCGCCCCAGCGCCACCGCCCCCAAGCCGCCACCCGCCCCAGCGCCACCGCCCCAGCGCCACGCCCCAGCAGCCACCGCCGCCAGCGCCACCGCCCCCGCGCCACCCCCCAGCGCCACCGCCCCCAGCGCCACCGCCCCAGCGCCACCCGCCCCAGCGCCCGACCCGCCCCAGCGCCACGCCCAGCGCCACCGCCACCGCGCCCAGCGCCACCGCCACCGCGCCCCCAGCGACCACCGCCCCAGCCGCCACCGCCCCAAGCAGCCCACCGCCCCACACGCCCGCAGCGCCACCGCCCCAGCGCCACCGCCCCAGCGGCCACCGCCCCATTCGCCACCGCCCCAGCCGCCACCGCCCCAGCTCCACCCAGGCCCCCAGCGCCACCGCCCAGCGCCCACCGCCCAGCGCCACCGCCCCAGCGCCACCGCCACCGCCCCAGCGCCCACACGCCAATCCGCCCCCAGCGCCCACCGCCCCCCGAGCGCCACCCGCCCCAGCGCCACCGCCCCAGCGCCACCGCCGCCAGCGCCACCCAGCGCCACCGCCCCAGCGCCACCGCCCCAGCGCCACCGCCCCAGCGCCACCGCCCCAGCGCCACCACCCCAGCGCCACCGCCCCAGCGCCACCGCCAATGACGCTCGTCGTCGCCGCCTTTGCAAAGCCTCGGTCTGCACGCTCACATTCGTAATCTCGCAGGGTGCAAAAACCATCAATATGCCTTATTCCATGGACGAGAACCGCTCTGTTCTATCTCCATTTTTCTACAGTTTTCAGGAGAGTCACTTAAAGGCTTTGCACATATTGGGAAAGTATGGAGTTTATTTCATTCTAAGGGAGTCATGTAGACAGGGAGACACAACACAATGAAACAGAAACATCATTTTGTTGCAAATCTGGACCTACAACAGTCAGGTTATCAGCCATCGAATGATCCTTGTGTTGTGTAAAAGTACAGGATGGAATTGGGTAAAATTAAATTATTCGGTATTGCCTGTTATATCTGTGTAAGGCTCTCTTACACTGTATAGTTTTCGTGAAGATTGGACGCGCAGAAAGCGGGCGGTTCAGACTGCAAGATTTCTGCATGAAAACTTTTCGATATTTTTTCCATTCAGAATACGTGCAATTTAACTCTAGCGCCTTTAGCTGCATAATTGTTCACTAATGGTTTTGTTTACGATGCCAATCTTCAATGTCAGTGTCATTTACGCGTTGGTTTTATGCTATATCAATGCATGCCAAATTCCTGACGACCGACTTGATGTCGACTGTTAGGGTCGTGGGGGCCCTACACGATATTATGCAGATTGATCAGTTTTTTTGGCTCTTCAGTATGTTTGTGAGCGTTTACTGATTAGAAAGTGCATGTCACAGTTTGAGTTTTTTCTTTTCTATGTATGATACAATTCTTGTGAGAAAGTAAATTATTTCTTCATATATTTTTTAAAGCGGACGGAAAAAATGATACAAGGCGTACAATTTACTTCTGTATTGATATTTACTTCAATTATTTCTCTTATGAAGTAAACTAGGTTACATGTTTACACAAAAATAAACCTTTTCATTCCAAGCATGCTTCTCCTGAATTTTATCATGAAAAGTTTATAGAGGAAATGAAATGTTAATTTTATTCAATGGTAAACTGCATATTTTAAAATTTATGAGAAGTGTCGAGAAGTTTTACTTAGATATGCCGTGAAGCAACGGACAAAAATATGTCAAATCATAGAAATTCGCTCCCTATTTATTAGAATATCTTGAAAATGCTATCTTAGTACAGACTTCTTGTTCTGTTTAAAATATGCTTTTCTTGAATGTACCGAGCTGGTCTTTCCTCTGCGATGTTGTGGAGTTTGCGGCTTCTTTCCTATCTGTTTAGTATGGAAATGTCTCATTTCGTAAGTATGCACATGAAATGAGTTCGGATCAGGATTAAGATGTTAATATTTTGTTTTAGGGTAAATTTCGCCGTAATAACCAGGTTGCTAAAGGTATTTACGCTATGTCATAATTACTGACCTGTTTTTTAAGAAATTCCCTCATAAATGTTTTCGTGAATTCGTACCTTGGAAGCCTGTTGTAAAATGAGATTTTGTATTGACACTTTGATTTCGTGGAACTGAAAATAAACAGAATTTTCCTTTCCAAATATTCACTTTCCAAGTATTCTTTCCACATACATTAGGATTCGTGAAAGATAGTGTGCCCTAGAAATCGAATAACATAATTTATGGCTCTAAATTTGAGGAAACGGGTGTTTATAATCGTTCTGGTCGATTGAATATATAAATATTCACATAATTTAAACTCGTGAAAAGATCACAGATGATTTGTGACCCAATAAATCTGCATTCTAAATAGCTATTTATTAGAGCTATACCACAGTTAAACGTGACCAATGTGATAGAAGTAATATATTTTAATATTATATTTTTTAATCTTAAGAATCAATTTACTGTTAGAGACGCTGTAGATGAATACGTGTATTATTCTGTTTCATCTTTTTTTAATTGAAGCCCCAGTCTTATTTTTAGACTTCCGTTATCTAATGGTTTATATTTTATCGTATTGCACTATTTTAATTTTTCGCCTTCCTACGTTTTGGTAGTAAAGAGAAAGTAATGTAATACAGCAACGCGAATCAGCTATTTTTCATCAGTACAGACTCTTAGTTTCGCACCATGGTAACAAAAAAGAGGATAAATCTTGTTCTTGTATGTACTAAATTGCTTCCTCTAACATTTTGTGTAAAGATAATTCACATTCCGTGTCCTTGATACTTGATACTGGAAAAACTGATTGTCGGCAAAACGTCTTGTCTCGACTGGAAATTGGAGGCTCTGCATGTTTGAAACGGTTATTTTTATTTTTGGAGGCTCTTTACAGGAAGCCTCAATAAAGTTTTAAAATTTTTTCAAAAATTGCTCCAAGTTTTTTCGTTAAGTTTTCTTCAGATAGAGCAGAATGACAATTAAAGAAAATGCGATAGTCGCATTTTTTTAGCCTCTCCGAATTTTATAAAAAAGGAAAAGTGCAATTTGTTTGACGTCTTTCTACAACTCTTCTTAAATTATTTTCTTAACGAAATCTGTGTAGCACACTAGATCTTCAAATAAGGTCACTACAATTTTTCAAAAATTCGAATAATTTTTACGTGAAACATTCAATTTTTACCGCTTTCTCAAAAACGGGTCCAATTTCGTTCTTTAAATTTTTGCATTGTCCAGCAAAGGAGGGTAAAATTTAGTTTTGGTCCTGCTTCGGCAAACACTCTGTGTATTGGAGAATTGCAAACAAATATAGCAAAAGTTCAATATTAACGATAGAGATTTTTGTGTAATTAGAAATTTATTCTAATCTCCTCTACATTTTCAAAGAATCTTAAAATTATTCCCTCTGGAATATGTATACTATGTCACGTATATCATGTTTTCACGATTTCAACCTTTCAGTTCTATTTATTTAGTGTTTAATGCATCTTTGAGCCTGTAATTCTAGTCCTAAAAACGAATTGAATTACGTTGAGAATTTAAATAGTTTTCTCTACACTTCAAACATTTATTCTCATTACACAAAATACTCTTTTCCTTTCGTTAGCACCCGAAGAAAAAGGAAACTCCAACAGTGAAAAGGCCAAACAACCATTGTATCAATTCGCGTTCTTTCAGTCTGTGCGGGCGTGTCTGGTGACGTGCTTGGCCCTGCACGCACGTTTCAGAACAAGCAATCACGCGGATTCACGACTCCATTGTCACGTCCGTTCGCGTTGCCCCTCCTCTCCCAATCACACTTTATGTGCACCAGAGACAAAAGCTCGGCTTTTACATCCGTTTGCGGTTCTACGTTGTAAAATTGGCCGCTCGTCATTCCAACAAGCTGCTGACGACTGTGTGGATGGCACTTGGTTAGGAATGGCAAATTTTACATCGTTTGTTAATATCTTACTTTTTCTTGCAATTTATCCGTTTATTCGTACAGCACATTTTTTAAAATATATCGCAATAAGTCACAATTTTTTGAAACACATTATATGAAAGATTGATTAAGTTTCATATTTGTTTTGATATGATTTTGATTTATTTTCTTCAAAA
>BOPP01000024.1:4038913-4050973 GCA_017312745.1 Gryllus bimaculatus | reverse complement strand
ACATTATTTTTGATAACATTATTTTTAAAGATTTTGTGATTACTTTATTCTCAATCAAGTGTATTAGAGTTTCGTAAATGAACCATTTAATATATATCTTTGAGTTCAGAATTAATTACAAAGGTTTTGGAATATTCAAACGTAATCTAATTAATTTCAAGAGTTTTTATTTCTCATTCACAAAAAATAACTGCAATTAAAAAATTGCAATGATTTTTTTTTTCAAAATCAGAGTGACATTTTCCCGAACAATACCCAAATTGTGTTTAAAAAAGTTTCAATTCACGCAATACTGTGTTCGAAAATATGCATACGTGATAACCGATTACTGCCTTCCAATAAACTACGAATGCAAGTAGTTTCTTACGTGTGTATTGTATATAAATCACCTAATATCCATGCGTTAAGACGCATATTAACAGGAGTCCTATTGAAATATCTTATCAATAGTTATTATCTTTCAATTTTTTACTCATGATTCTTGAAAGTATAGTAGGTATCTCAGGCTTTGATACTGTTTCTGCAAAGTAATTATCACGTGTCTGCGTACGCTAACTAATATAACAGTTGAACCTCAAGGCAATAACTATATAGCGCAGAGACCATTATGTAGATAGGGTTGGGAAAAATAGAGCTCTAAATCAAAGTCCAAAAATAAAAATTCAGAATTCAAGAATAATAAAATTAGGGATCAATGATCTCACAGACGTACTTTGAAGTTAATTGCGCGTGGTTTTACTTTTTACTACAATCAGGCGTTTCTTATAATTAGATATATATGATTTAGAACGCCTATTTGAAATTTTAATTCAAAATAATAAATGTAGAAAAAATATAAATGAAAGAAGCAGTTACATTTTTGTAATTTATTAAATGTATTTTTCCCTATCCGGACAGAATTTTATCATAGCAGTTAACAATAAATATAAAATTCATTAATGTTATTCAGAAATGAACTCCTAAGTTCACTTACTTTTTATTAATAAGTAGAGTTAAATTTTAGTTCATACTAATTGAGTAAAACATTTACTTTGAGGTTCTTTTCTGGATTACTTTAATACATTACTTAATGGATACAAAGTTATCGAGATCCTTGAAAAATTTTATCTTTTCGCATCAGTAAGTATTCATAATTTTTCGTTTTTGCCGAGTTGAAAGAAACATTTCTGAGGCAATTTAAAAAATGTGACATAAAGACGTGTGTAATGAAGCACAGATCTTGTACTGTGTTTGAACAAAGCCTTATCTGATAAGAAAACGAGGAGATAGGGAACTGACGTGCCTGCAAATATCGATCATCGGCCATCCGGTTAGTCTGTAAATTCTCAAGCAATGAGTTTTCACTGCTTTTGTGAAATTATAATCATAAACCATATTCTTGATTTTTCGTACAGAAGGGGTTCTCATGACATCTGAAAAAAATATTTTTTACTTCATTGTATCGACGTACAAACGCAGCTCTCAGATAATTTTAATATGTTTATATAATTGATCTCTTGTGTATTATCCCTATTTATTTCAACTCCGAGTTTTCTCGGAAAAGGAAACAGCGAAACAATCTTAAGCTAATACAGTGATTCCTTGTAGATATTTCACAATTGTCAGTTGCAAAACGGATGTTTTAAGAGAATAATTTTCATGTAAACACAAAAAGCATACATATTTAGGGATAAAAGAATGTTATAATAAAAGATTTTCGAGTGCTTTATTAATCAGTTATGCATTTTATTTATCAGTTTATAATTCGAACGAAATTTTACTTTGTTACAAAAAAAATGTTTCGGAAAAGTGTAGGCAAGAAATTGCCCGAACTTTTTACTGGCATCGGGTGAGACTAAAAAACACGGCACTGTCAGAGTTCTTTATAACCTCTACTTTAGGATGCTTGGAGTGGTATGGATTTCATGGGACATTATCCGACCAGGTGGCTTGATGTCGCTAATTACGGGTCTCGATCATCGTGATTGATGTGCAGCCGCAAAGACGAGGGGTCTCTGGCCCCCGAAAGCGCTGCGAGAGGGCAGCCGCTTGGCGCTCCTCAGCAACGCCCGCCCGCCCGCCCGCCCGCTTCCGCCCGCCCGCCCGCACCAGCTCCGCCGCTCCGCCCGAGCCCGCACGCACCCGCACGGCACTGTGCACTGTCCCGCCCGCATCCGCCCGCCTCGCCCGCCCCGCCCGCCGAGCGCTTTTTGGCATAGTTGGCCCCTGGTGGATGTCGGGAATGCGAGGCACGCCACCCGCCATGTGTCGCCGCTCCCGCGGGCGTACGCCGCGCCGGCACGGCTCCCCCGCTGCACACGCATCATCGCACTTACTGGCACTGTAGCCGCCTCCCTGCTGCTGCCCCCATTGCCTGTCACGGCCATCACCAATTTCATCATCGCTTCGACTATCACAATCACCGCCACGACCACCAGCATCAGCTCTGGCGACACTACCAGCACGACCACCTCCACCATCACCGCCACCAGAATCTCCCGAATATCACTACTTTCACCTTCACCGCAACCACTACTGTCATACCTACCTCCAACACCATCACTGCGACGACCCCCTCCCCACGAATATCACCACCCTCAGCCTCCATCACAAATACCACCACTATCACCCCGACCATGATCAAGACCATCACCACTACTCTGCATGGCACCAGGGTTCTCATTTCAATTACAGCTAGTGTCACTTCCCACAGTCTTCACAGTGTCCTTTACCGTCATCATCACCAACATTGCTATATCGCCTATTAGCATCGTTTCTCCTCTTCCACCGTCATTGCCATCGCGACATCAACACCCCCTAACTACACTCCTACTTTGCGCTTACCGCTCTTACAACGCCCTTACAACTCCCCCTTCAAGCCACCACCACCCTCTTCCATTGCTGCCATCGTTTAGTTGCTATTCCCAACCATTTTGATTAATATCCTTATCATATCATTAATATACCGATATAATCACCGTCATCGCCTTGTATCACGGTCATCACTGACTTCAACTGTCACAGCTGCAACCCTCATAAACATCTAGTGACCGAGACTTCAAATTATTTCCCTGGCAGCTGCCTCTTGAAAGACGACAGTTTGATACTGAGATTCTTTGAGAGGAAAAAAAAGAAGTGTGTTGTCAAGGACAATTGGTAGGCGTCAACGAACTTAGTCGGGGTTTGGTCGTTTGCCGCACGTGTTATACATTTGTCTCGGTGTCAAAAGATTATCGCCAAATCTCTTGGTATAAGTTGTACAAAGACAGAAATGAATGGAAACCGAAGTGTTCAAAATATAATCCAAAACTTGCTACAAGAGTAAAAAAAGGTATATTAAAAGAATCCGATACATTCAGAAAATTTTTGGTCAATCCTCGATGAGTTTCAGATCCCAAAATCTGTTAGAATCAGTCGCCTATCTGGTTTAGAACACCAAAACTCAGCACAATAAAAAAGGGTTAGAAACTTGTTTAACATCGTAAAAGGGTTAGAGATGTTAGACATCGTCACTGTTGCATGGCAGAAGGTTGATGCCATTGTGTTAACGCCGTAGACTTTCATGATGTTTTGAGAATACATGTATTTTCATAAAGAATAATACAATTATGTTCATAAAGCCCGGTAACTCTTTCATTCATTTATAGTACAAAACCTGTAAAAGATACATATCTATGTCATATAAAAGAGGAACTCAAACTTTTTGGATGTTACAGCAAATGCTTGTAGTTTCCGGATTTGCCATAGCATGCACTTGGAAAAATGGTTCGTACTGCGTCTGCTGAAGGGAAGAAGTTCCCATGAAAAGTCTCGACGCCCACCGGGAATCATTTGTTTTTCTTTTTATATGTTAATACTGAACAAATATTAATATCCCCAAATCTAGTACTAACACAAACTATTTACGTTGAATCATTTCCCGAATGCCTTGGATGAACATTTCTCATCGAAACTACATCAAATCGCGTGACCTAACCGTTGTAGTAACCTGGATCTCTGCCACATCTACCAATATTGCTTGCTACGACGACGAGATATCTTTGGAAGTGCTGGCCACATCAATCAAATACCTTCTGAGAAATTTACGGACTTGATTAAACATGCACTTGGAAAAATGGCTCAGGGCATCAACTTATGTCACTGCAGTCCCTCTGACTGGGAGCTCCTAGGTTCGAGTCCTGACAAGGTAGGATTTTCGACACTACTTTGTCAGGTAGTTCGAATTTAGACGTTGTCTGGAGGAGAATTCTAGCGGCCGGCTGCTCTGATCGGTAGTTTTCTGTGGTTTCTCCGAAAAACACCAGGCGAATGCCGGAGCAGTACTCTAACAAACATGTCACGGATCTCCCGCAATCTTTCCTACCTCTTCCTTGTTCTATCCTCTCCCCTTACACACACACACACTAACACGCACTACACAAGCACACATGCCGGGAGACCGGTCGGGTGCGTAAAGCTTGTCCCGACGGGAACGCTGTCCCGCTGGTGGGAGATACCTGGTGGGGAAACGCCGCTAGCCAACGGTAGGTCAGTGCTGGATCTCGCAATACAGCGAGGAAAAGATCAACGCCACTTCCCGAGAAAAAACATGCATTTCACTTACGCGACTATTGACCCTGTTAGTTCATGTGCTTGAAATCACTAAAACAACCAATCAATGAAACATGTCACCTCCGTTTTCATTTGTCTCATAATTTTGGGTAAGCAATTTGCCTTTCGACACAACTCGTCCGTCGAAATCGCCCATCCTGTCTGAGGCCAACACCTGTACAAAACCGTGCCACTATTTGATGTTCATATTTCCTGCCATCAATCATATGACGCTACCGAGATTTAAAAGCATATATTTTATAATCGTCCACGTCACAAATCAAGAGGGTGTTTATTTTATACTAGGAAAACAATGTCCAATAGTTACTGCTTATTCTGGCCTAGAACATTGCTCAGTCCCAATATTTACGTCCGAATATTTTCATTTAGATCTTGCCATGCCCGAAATGGCTACCCAATGCCTATCTATGTATTTAGCGGTTTTTTTACATCCTTGGCCGTTTTCCGCATCCCAATATCCATACCTCTTTATCCCATACATCGTTTTCTCTTTTTTCCATGGCTTCAGTTATTGTCATGTTCCATGTTCTTCTCGGTCTTCCCCTGTATCTTCTTCGATTGGGTATCCACTTCCAAACTTTTTGAGGAAGTCTATCCGATTTCAACCTTCTCATATGTCCGTACCATTTTAGTTGTCTCATTTCGATCGTCTCGTTCAAGGTTGTTTGCACTTTCATTTTATTTCTTATTTCATAATTTCTTATTTTATCTAACAGAGAAAGTTTACATCTTCGCCAGAACATCATTTCTGTTGATTGAAATTTGTATTTCACTTTTTTTGATAGTGTCCAGACTTCTGCCCCATAGAATGTGGTACTCTCTAGAAGGAGCTATATATGCATTTCTTTGTTTTTATTGAAATAATTGAGTTCCATAACACTGGGTTCAACTGTCTTGTGGGTATTTTTCCTCTTATATTTTTATTTTTCACATCCTGTTCGTCTCTACCATCTGCTGTTAGTGTGACTCCCAAATGTTTATATTGTGTTTTACCTTTAATTATTCCTATACTAGTCTCTAAATCATGGGGCATACCTCCCACCACCATATATTCAGTTTTTGTAAATTTATTTCCATCTCCCATTTCCCATACTTTTCTACTAATTTTCTGAACATGTAAGTTACTACCCAATGTTGCCTATGTAAATATACTAAGCTACTCCCATATTGTCATTTCCGGGTACCACTGTTCCAAAATAATCTATCGTTTCATTATTATTTTTAAATTAAACTTTCTCTTAGAATAACTGGGTGTATGTCAGTACTTCATTGGACTCAGTCCCCTTCCTTAAACTGATTCCTCTCACCTCCCACGGCGAGAAGTGTGGGCGCCTGACCTTGCGCTGCGCCCTTGCGTCGCGACTCGCCGATCCCAGCCGCATGCCTGCGCTTCTTCTGGCCGCGTCTGCGTCTGCGCACCTTGTCACGGAGGGCCATTGTCTGCGCGCGCAGTCCATCAGAGAAGACGCCTGCGAGCCCTCCGCGAGGCACTTAGGAAGCTCTGCTTCTTCTTCTGCTCTTCCTCGCGAGTGGATGCCGATGGGGCGGACGGCATTTTGTCTTCGCCTTTACAGCATTATTAGCTTTTTGTATCTGTTTATGTCTGCGACGCTAGTATTAGTGGCTGCAAAGGATGTCAGTAGATTGGACGGTTCCGTACTCTTCCCTTCCCGGCGAAAATAATTTCGAAATCCGATTGCGTATTTGTCTACTAGTGACGTGATAACATTTGAGTAAGAGGAGGCAATAATGTTTTTTTACCCACGTTTCAATTTAATTTAATGGGACTTCTGTCAATTACTTCAAGATCATCTGGTCAACGACTAAAATACCGAATTCTTAAATGTATGCGACAGAACTGATTATTATGGCTGCTAAGATATTAAATGTCACATATTAATCATGTATAAACAAAAATAGTTGAATAATATAAATAATGACGTAAACTTCTGTTTACCACTGCACACAATTATTATTATTATTATTATTATTATTATTATTATTATTATTATTATTATTATTATTATTAATAGTAACAGAAATTTAAAGAAACCTTATAGTAATTCCATCCTTTCTTAATCCAATAATTATTAAGCGTGTGATTCAGGCATATTAATTCATGCAATGTTTTATAATTGTTTATCTCAAATTTGAATTTTGGGATTTGTATTGAAAACCTTTAACTAACTTTCTCTCAAAGTTCTAACCCCTCCACTTAAATAATAACAACGAACAAACCGTACCAACTGCATCACACTTCTCAAACTGCGAAGCGCATAACCCCAGGGACACGAGATAGGCTTGTACGGATGTGAGGACAAAGGGGATATTTATAGAAGATTTTTGCCAGTAAACGGTAAAGTCTGCCTTTAGCCTGTATTTTCAACTTTGCTACAAATTAAAACATCAATTTTACACGCTTCAACCCACTTGTTAGAAAGAAAGATATTAAACCTATTTTTTCTAATTTACTATAGAGAATTTTAATACTGCAATAATACAATAGTGAATTTTTTAACATAGTTCATCGGGGAATTTACGACTAATGGAGACACATTTTAGTTACTAAAATCGTAACATCCAGATTCATACTAACTATTATAGCGCAATAATCCCGCTGTATATTTATTATCATTCAAATATCTTCCTCGGGACATCACATTTGACTTAATTTTTTTTTAAGTTGACGTTTATGCTCAGATATGTGCAATATTACTTATTCCCAAATCCATTTAATGGCAATTTACTAACTGATTCTATTATAATTAATTTAAATTCGGCCACAAATTTGGTCTTGAACAAAATTTAGAATGTCTGTTTCTTTGCCAACGTTTCACTCCCCTTTCTGAAAAGTGTACATGCTGCTTAATCGAAGAGTTGTTCTCACAAACACTTCTTTCCTTATTTCTTTCCTCAGAAAAAGGGCCACCTTTCAGAATGTAACATGCACTACACTTACGCGACTAATGACCGCAGTTGCCGCGCCCGGAAATATCATTCAATAAATCCAGAGGCCTGGCGTGTGCTTAAATGTGTCTCGGGAGGGGCAACCCCCCTCTAGAAAGATACCTCTGGAGCGAAAACCTTTTAAGCCTGCGTGTCGGTCGGTGCCGGATCTCACGTTTCAGAGGGACTACAGCACCATCTTCCGGAATATAACATTCACTACACTTACGGCACTACGTCTTAACGTAGTTGACGCGCCCGAAAACTCCAAATAATGAATCTATCAATCGCCAATCTGATCGTCGTAACAAGTTATCCTAAGCGAGAAGTGTAAGACAGTAATTCATATCTTTTCAATGTATGTACCTTGGAATCTCGAAAAAAAACGTTCATATAAAATTGAAGATCTTGGACAGAAACAATATTACCCATAATATTCATTGGGAACTTCCCGCATTTCTTAAATGTTTATATGACATCCAGATTCACCGCCTTTTTCTCCTATAGTTCTGGGTTTGACTACCAGAGAGCTAGGACCTGAGTTCAGTCCTCGGTTCCCAGAGTTGCGGCCTGTTTCTTGCTGCTTGAATATGCCTGCCAATCAGCTGCATGCGCAAATGCATAAATACTCGGGGCACACACAAACGGTGCAGATGTGCGCTACTCTTGTGCGTGGGCGAGTGATGCCCGAGGGGCGAACGGCAAGAGGTTTTTTGTTAATGTTATTGTTAATGGATCAATAGCTGCAACAAGTTATGAAAAATGCTATATTTAAATAAGGGCTTTTGAATCATATTGTCGTAGCGAGAAGATAGGATTGCCATGAAATACTTGTGTTTTTTGTTTGTATTTTTTAATTTCTTTTTGTAAAGAGTTGTAGGCCATGCCTGACAATCATGAAGTCACTACGACAATTAGCAATTTTTGCTTCTTACATTAAAATTTTGTATAGAAATATGTTTGCACAGCTAATTGTGTAGACAATGTGGTCAGGCACATATCGATGTGATATTTTGTAAAAAAAAGTAATGTAATTGTTTTAACATTAATGAAAATAATTTATTTTTTTCAGCTTTATACAAATATAAAATATTAACAAATTAGATTTAAAAATAAATTAAAAAGTTGTCATTGATACATTGTTTTTTTTCTCACAATGCTACATAGATGGAATCTTCTACAATTCGACCAAATATTCAAACTTTTTCCTTTTTCTACAATCCAATTGGGTTGGCGCAGTAGACTCGTCGACGACGGCGTGTCCATGGCTTGTTGGCAGTAAATTTCTCGCCTACGCGACACAATCACCAACAAATTTTGACTTTGATTGTAAATAGACCCCGGAAACTTGGCAACGTGTGTTTTCTATTGTCGCGGATTTTTTTGTTTTTTTGGTTTAACAGTAGGAATAATTTAATTGTACTTCTAAAGTAGCTTTAGTAGATTTTATCTTCTGATGCCTATTTTTGGTATTTTGAATTATTTGTATTAGTAAGGTACTACGCAAGGCACTTCGTACGAAAGGAGACTTATGTAATCGTGCGCGGGAAAACAGTGAATTTTTAGCAGAGAATCTCTTACTGCTGTGCCACGGTATCGAAAATGTGGATAAACTCATTTGCTAAATATATTTTTTTTAGTCCTCAAATACATGATATAAGCCAGAATCCAAGTTTTGCGAGTCTTTGGTACCGAAAAATCGATTGACGGCAAAACGGCGTCAGTCTGTCCGTCTGAGTGCCTAAACCGTTCAGCAGATTTTATCCAAAATCGATACTTCCCGATCGATATGAATGAACTTGACGCTTTGGGCGTTGAAAAGGATATTTTGATTTTTGAGGGTACTTTACATGGAACGAGTATACACGTTTATAAGAGTCGTCCCGAGATGGGGCGCTACTGTGACGTAGTTGTATGAGTGACGGCGAGTTAACTCTGCGGAGCTGAATACGGGATCGGAGAGGAAAAGAATGTTTGCTGGTTGAAAACAGTTTTGCAGGTTTATGTAGTAGTATAATATAGCGAGACAGTTATAAATATTGCGAAAGAGTTTGTTCTTTTGAAGCACTACACATTTGTATTGATGCTCACAGGCTGTGTTCGCTTACGAAGAATCGCATCCTATTTTTGAGTATAGCATTCGACCCTTTTGAGGACAGAGTTCTCTGCTTACGATATACCTTTCTCAGAGCGATTACACAAGTGTGGAGAACAAAAAATATTCCGTTTTCACTTATGCCATTTCAAGGTTCAAGTCACGGCCTCGCGAGAAAACAAATTCGTAGTCTGGTGGTCGTGCGCAATCAGAATTACAAAGGAAATATTGTTTCCTTACACGGAAATGCTACGTACATTTTAGAGAGAGAATAAAAATATGAATCTTTTATTTATTAATTTTTTAAAAAAAATATGTAAAACTCAGTTTTTTTATTGTTTACATGCCTGTTTACACCTCATCTTTGGTCAAAATAAATGCCCTTTTCCATAGCTATTTTAGTAAAAATAAATGCCTGAACTTTCGGGCTCTGATTATCAGACACTAACTTATTGTTTTCCTAGTGTGAAAGGTAATGAAGTTGAGTTTTCTTCACATTTTTTCCATTGATAGTTCTGTACATCTAAAGAGATAGTGCGTCTTACAAATGTTGCCAAATCATAATAATATTTAAAACCAGGCATTCAGAGACATATCATCTTGGTGTCTATATGTCCCGTGTGAAGAATACAATGGAATTGAATGGTTTTAAGAACAGATAGTCTAAAGTGTGCTCTAAAACTATTCAATAATATTAATAAATAATATTATATATATATATACATGCAAATGAAATATGGAATAATAGACGTTCATGGAGTAATAAGCTGCAAAGTTTTCAACTTGAACTGAATTCTTTGAAAATTGAAATAATATAGTACCTTTGCGAGCATTTTCGATTCAAAGACTCTCAATATAACAATATTGGAATTTACGTTTCTTACCTCACTCTTTCCAGTTTTCTTCCACAGAGTGGAGTGTTAAAATCTGGAACCGAATACCGAATGTTGTTTCTGACCTTGTTTGAGACAAAGTTGCCGCCATCTATTATCACTTCGGTGTTCTGCAAATTCTTGCCGGTTCCTAGAAGTTCTCGTGTTGGTCCGAGGCATGTACTCTACGCAGAAAGGAGGCAATGCCCTCAAAACTGATAGCCATACACTGGAACTTGGCGTTGTTAGGAGTACGTGATCTGAATGAAAATCCACTTGCTTTGTTTGAAATAACTCAGTGTCAAGGATCTTGGTCATTGACCTCTGTACTTCCCCTTAAAGCACGTGCGTGACTGTCAGAGAGCCCATTTCGTTTGGAGAAAAATGCATGGAGGGTCAGAAATGTGATATTGCCGTTTACGAACCAGATCTCTCTACCGTGAATGTTGTGTAAGAGTAAAAATATGATTAACAATGTGTCTATGGTACTTGCCTACTCACTGGGAGATAGTCGTACAAAAGGTACGAGTTTTTAATTTAGAGCAAGCAATATTCTATGCTATGTAAAGTATATATCTCAGAATGTTTGCGTGTTGATACACCAATTATCAATCAAATGATCTTAATTAAACACTGTAAACTTCATTATATCTCGTAAGTTCATTAGTTTAATTTCACAGAGAAATAGCAATAAGTAGGTAATACAATATGTTACACTGCATTAGATATACGCAATTAATTTAGCTTATCTGCATGATTTTGAAAGCATAAGTTTGATTATGAAGATTACTCCGCCCCCGTTTTACATAATTTGATTTGCACGTAGTGAAAGTGTGCAAGAGTAATTTAGTAAAGAATATGTCAAGCAGTCACCGTGCGGAATCAGAGACCGTATTTAATCCCGTGGGCTTGTGTTTAAGAGTGCGCTGGCTTTCGATATCTTGATGCCGGGTTTCCGAAATCAAGCAATCCTTCAATTCAGACTAAAATATGCAGTCCTTTCAAATACAATTCACCATTTTATTTCTTTCTCTTCCTCTCTCTGTTTCTCTTCCTTTCTCTGTTTCTCTTCCTTTCTCTGTTTCTCTTCCTTTCTCTGTTTCTCTTCCTTTCTCTGTTTCTCTTCCTTTCTCTTGTTTCTCTCCCTCTCTCTTGTTTCTCTCCCTCTCTGTTTCTCTCCCTCTCTCTTGTTTCTCTCCCTCTCTCTTGTTTCTCTCCCTCTCTCTTGTTTCTCTCTCTCTCTTGTTTCTCTCTCTCTCTCTTGTTTCTCTCTCTCTCTCTCTTGTTTCTCTCCCTCTCTCTTGTTTCTCTCCCTCTCTCTTGTTTCTCTCCCTCTCTCTTGTTTCTCTCCCTCTCTCTCGTTCTTTGTCTCCCTCTCTCTCGTTCTTTGTCTCCCTCTCTCCTCGTTCTTTGTCTTTCTTTCTCTCTCTGGGCCTCCCTCTTCATTGTCTATTTGCTCTCGGCCTCACTTTCTTTATTCTTTGTTTCCCCCGTTTTGTTTCCTATTTCTCTCTCTCTCTCTCTCTCTCTCTCTCTCTCTCTCTCTCTCCCTGTCTC
>BOPP01000024.1:4014375-4033141 GCA_017312745.1 Gryllus bimaculatus | reverse complement strand
CACTTACATTGCACATTTGCACTTATATTTACATACACTACACTATCACACATTGCGGGGGACCGGTCGATCGGGAACTTGGAGCTTGACCCGGCTGAGGCGGTACCCCGCTGGCGGGAGGTACCTGGTTGGGGAAACCCCGCTAACTGACAGTAGGTCGGCGCCAGATGTCGCCATGCAGCGCTTCAAGATTATCCCAGCAAAAAGGTGCACTACATGTTTGGGACTTATGACCTTCGGAGTAGACGCGCCCGGATTCACTAGTAATCAATAAACCAATCAACCAAACGCCGTATTTTCGGTAAGCCATTGCGGATCATAATTTTCCGACGGTTCCTGTTCACTGGAGTCATGTTCCCTGAGTGCTACGCCCTCGAATGAGACGGGAACGTCTCAGTGAAACTGTATCACTAACCCGTGATTGTTCAAGTGAAATGCACCAAACTGATGTCTTGACAAGTTGACTATGTTGTCAATGATTGATTGATTAGTGATTTCAGGCCATCAAGCAAGTGTAGAGCATGTTTTTATCTCTGGAGGAATCTTTTCCCTCTGGATGGTGAGATCCGGTGCCGACATACACTCCGGCTTTTTTCCGACGATGTATCTCCCCAGCGGGGCATCGCCCCAGCTGGGACAAGCTCGAAGCTTTCAACTGGGCTCCCGGCATGTGTGCGGTGGTGAAGTGCATGTAAGTGTGTGTGTAAGCAAGGGGTAAGATTGAACAAGAAAGAGAAATGAAAGACTGCGCGCAGTTCGTATCCAGTTTGTATGGGTTCTTCTCCGGCGTTCCCCTGGTGTTGATCGGAAAACGTCTGATTAGAGCAGCCAGCCGCTAGAACACTCCTCCAGACAGCGGCTGAATTAGAGCTAGCTATTTAGCTAGTGTCGAAAGGGGATAAAATGTGTTCTCAAGACGCCTAACAAGAAATATTGTAGATTCGGGAGGCTCGAAAACAGCAAGAGCCCAGCAATTCTGACGACCGGCTTGTGGACTAAGGTTTTCGCGTGATATATCTCTGTTTGGACCCCAATTCCATTGAAACGCTTTTTTTATAATTTGAATTTTTTTTCTTCGGCAATGCTCAGAAATATTCTCAATGCACAACCATCTGGAAGTTACATATGGAGAAACGGTGTTGAGAAACGTCTGTGCACACAATAAGAATTTTACAGCAAAATTAAATAAACATTTGATCATCTAATTGACGAGAAGACGATGTACAGTTTTTTTCATTTTAAAGTACTCTCCTGTGTATTTAAAGTAAGTTCGGGAGGTAAAAGAAAATATTTGATTTATTTGGCTATAGCATTTGACATACATTAAAGGAACTAAAAGAAGATATAATAATAGTTTTCATTGATGCTTATTTTTATGCAAGTTATCGATAGTACATTCGTCAAATTTAATATCGCCCAGTGGGGAGGAGGGGTCTGTCTGAGGGGCGGGGGATTTTCTTAGTTGCCGGTCGTTTCGTTTCATTACAGTACAGAATCAATGCTGTGAGGGAATGTCTTTTTAGAAACGACTTGCGATTACAACGGAAAATATTGAAACGATTATCCAATGTTTACGATGATTATTGTATACAACAAGATAACCGCAATATTCTTAGTCCGGATTCTACGAATGCAATAAAATAACACTCTTCGTTACCTCGCGATTAAACCAAATTTGCTCTTTCATATTCTTTGAATTTACAACTAACCACACGCTTTAGCAATGACATGAAACAAAATGCGTCCACGGCCGTGGAGACCTAGTTTTGCGATCAGTACGTGAAACGTGTCAGAAGAATAAATTGCTCGAACAATAAACTAACTCCTTACAACACGTACAAATTAAGAGAGACAGCAATGTATTGTAAACATGTCGAGGTAGCTAGTTTTGCAATCTACATTTCATGGGACGTGTCCTTCCCGTAGCCCACGCAGAAGTGTGCGCACTAGTGTCAAATATTGTACAGCGTAAGTCTATCGTTACAGGTCAAGCGTATCCCGCGTAATAAAATTTCCTGGGTTAAGCAATGGCACAAAACAACCCAACGTAATACCTTCACTTGCGTTGGCGCACTACGTCCCTTTTCTCTCATTTGATTAGTAACAATTTCGTTGTTGATCATTTTCAGGTATTTCTTCTCTCCGATTTTTATTTTTTAGCACATTTATAGTTTATAGTATATTTAATAGTCATAATCTTTCATTAGTCAGGCTATTTTAGATAGTGTTGTGATGCATTAACACTTTCACTTTGCGTCAATGATCGTGAATGTACACAATTCTGTGAAGGTCAGCGTAAACACTTTGAGCTATAAAATGTATTTAGGGTAGGAGCTGAAAATGAAGGTTAATTTCACTCAATTTTAGGAGTATTTACATATAATACTGAAGATTGGAATTAGTAACTTGTTCAAATAAGTAATCCTTTCTAGTTGTATATAGTAAACAAAAGCCATTGTGTTCTTTTATACCCTTCCTTTGAACAGTAACACTTGTTATTTACACAATTTTTTAACTTCATTAATATTATATTTGAAATGAAAAAACTTTCTCTCAGTTGAAAGTGCCAAATGAATTATATTTCCCCTTCAGGTCTTGATTTAATTAGCTCGCAAAATTGCTTTCCCGTGCTCTGAACTGGGCTAATATTGGCCATAAAAACCACTTTGAACTCGTCGGAATATTCTATTTTATCGTTGAGTCATCAAATCATCAATATTAAAGAGAGAAGGTTCGTTTCGCGTGTAAATAATGCATAAACAAGACAATATTTCGTTTTCAAAGGAGCGATGTATAGTTCCGGCGACTCTCCTTGCGCATTCTGTCTACATATTTCAATCTAGACGAAAGGCGATCAATACCTCGTTGAATTGTTTAGAAAGCATTTTGTAAGTTTATTAAACCATTCATTAAATCAAAAACATTCCATCAGTGCATTAATACAAAATGGAAGGAAAGTGAAAGAGTGGTAGCAGTGCCCATTACAGTATTTGGGGTAATGAATAACGGGACCTGAAAATTCTTAAGTTAGTTATCCGGAACATCTCTCAAGCGGAGTTCAAGAAAACATGCGTATATTTTATCTCATTGGTTAACTCATTTAAAATGTGATACTGGGTACACAATGCTTATCAAAATTGATTTGGTGGGGGAAATGAGACTATTTTTACAGATGAGCCACTTAGTTTGATTGTATATCATGATGTGCGTTTGTAAAAGTGATGTACTTACATTTTGTACTTTTACATTAATATATCATATAATACACTCATAAAATATTATATAAATACTAAAAATAGATCATACTATTCTGTAATAGCCCTGAAAAATATAAAAATCAAACCTAAAACGTTCGAATCAAGGGACAAATTTCCAATACACGTTCCCTGTCCCAATGCGCTGTTGTGAAGCGTTGCGAAGTGTTTGCAAGCGAGGTGCCCGGGGAGCGGCCGCGCTGCGCCTGCCAGTGAAGCAAGTGCAAGGGAAGCGTGACGAGGAATGTGGGCGGCTGCCAGGGCAGGTGGGCAAAAGGCCTCATGCGCTTAGTCGCCCAACCCAACTCCCTTCTCTTCCTCTCTCTGTTAAAACAATGAATCACTGATGCTAGTATAAATAATAATAATAAATGCAAGACAATGCTGTTTGGAAACATCCTACATTTTGTCAAAGTATTGAACAAGTATTGTACTTGAAAGTCCCTAGATCTGCTCCTTAGGAAGCTGGTTGCAACCCGAAAGAGACTTGATATTCAACCAACTCATAATATTTTTATTCGTGACATAGAGGTATAATAGTAAATAATAATAATAATAATAATAATAATAATAATAATAATAATAATAATAATAATAATAATTTATTATGCCGATCCGATGGTTGGAATCGCTAAGGCAGTAGTGCCATAGCGGTCTCGGACCAGAAGATTGCGGGTTCAAGTCCCGCCCCGCTTCGCGCATGGTTGCGTTTTGTGTGACTATTTCATCATTCATCGTTATCATCATCGTTTATTCCATTCTTCAGGGCTATCAACTCTGAGGCATAAAAATGGAATCGGCATGGAAATGCTGTCGATGATAATCGAGTCCGAGCTTCGGTGGGACGCATGTAACGCGTGGCCCAATGATGGCGGATTCGCGAAACAAAATAATAATAAAAATAAGAAGAAGAAGAAGAAGAAGAAGAAGAAGAAGAAGAAGAAGAAGAAGAAGGTGTGACAGTGCACTGCTAGGACGATGTCAGTCGGTGTCTGGAGGAGAATTCTAGTGGTCGGGTGCTCTGATTGGTAGTTTTCCGAAGTTTCTCGAACAACGCTTGGAGAATGCTGAACCTGTACCTAACAACACTGTCCACGGACAGCGCGCGATCTTCCTTTCCTCTCCCTTTTTCTATAATCATTCTCTATACATTCTTGCACTTCACATGTCGACAGACGTGTTTGGAGCTTTGAGCTTCTCAGAGTTGCAGCGCTAATGGGAGATACGTAGGTGGAAAAGCCGCAGCCGACGGGTAGGTTGTCGCCGGATCTCACCATTCAGAGAGAAAAAATCACCGTCTCCCGTGGGAAACGCGAAATAAGTCAATAGTGTGTGTGTACACTTGCATTTGGGGTCAGTTAAATTGACTTTTGGCAGCTGTCGGTGTTCTCAGGCCTGATGCCTGCTTCTATTTACTTTTGTAACGTCGTGTTGCGCTAAAACACGGAGACAAACACGTAGCAGCCGGCGGGCATCGTAAGGCGGGGTAGGGTGGAGGCAATGGGGGCGGCAGGTAGCGCCGAAGGGCCTACAGAAGGCCTCGAGAACAGTGCCCCGATCTTCTTGTTTCCCAGCAGCGTCGACGGCAGGTTGTGCGTGAGTTTGTGCGAGTAGGTGCAAGGGGCCGGCAATTCATTGTCGTGGCAAGGGAGACATGTAGATGGTCTCAGGGTAGAGCGGTCCTCCGCACAGGGAACATTGATCGTATGTTGCGGTGTGGTAGCCGTTCCGTAAATTATCTCTCCTAGCAGAGGGTTCTATTTATTTAGTTAATTGTAAGCAGTGTAATTGTTTAATTGTGACTACGGTCTAGATTGGGAATAAATCTACTGTTTTTACAAACCAGTCTCGGCTGTGTTCTGATTGCACCCGTATGACGCAACACTATATCCGCGTCTGGGGGTAAGTTGCCATTATTTTGCCTCTAATTGTAGAATCCTAGGGTTCGGATCCTGAAAGAATTTTCGACACGAAATGCAAAGCAACATTAAATTCAAGTACTGTGAGTAGGAGAATTGTTGCGGCTGGCTACTCTGATGAGTGGTTTCTCCGAACAATACGGGGTGAATGCTGGGGCTAATTCCTTCACAAACGGGCCACGATATTTCCATTCCCATCCTTGTCTCCTCATTTTACACACACGCGCACATACTTACATGGACTACACTATCACACATGTTTGGAAACCAGTGTGGAGCTTGCCTCGATTCGATTTTTTATTGATTGATTGTATAGTGATTCCGAGCGCATCAATGGCTAAGGTTGTTGATCCCTTAAATGTAGTGCATGTTTTCCTCGGGCTGTGGCGGTAATCTTCCCATTTTGAATGGTGAGATCCGGCGCCGACCTACCGTCGGCTCGTGAGGTTTCCCCAACCAGGTATCTTCCAACAGTTGCGCATATGGCGTGTCCCAGCCAGCGTCTTGGTCTCAGTAGGATTTTCAACTCTTCAAGAATCCAAGCGACTGTTAGCCGGAGTCGAACCCACACATGAGGTTGTATGATCTGAGGTTTGTGAGCTAACCACTCGCCCATTGGTGGATTATTTACTGCCTAATTATTTAGAAGCAGATAAAAAAGCAAAACTGTTGGCGAACTAGAAAATAAATTAAAGGGTTTAGATCAGTAAGTGAAAATGACAGAAACACAATTTCGGACCATCACAGCTTGCCCAAATAATGACTTAAATATCAGTTTGATTTCCACACAGCTTCAGACGTGAACAAGCGATAACGGATCATATGACCATACTGCTAGGATCTCTTTAGTGCGTATGTTTCAAATAAAGTTTACTGGAACATGTTATCCACATTTTAAAATACTTGTTGTTTGATTGTCTACAAAAACAAGCCACAATTTTATTTTTGGAAACACGAGAAAAAATTAAAGAAATGTGGGATATATCTGTATGATTATGAAGAAAATTGAAATGGAATTACAAGCGCAAAGCATGTTGATGTATTTGGTTTGCTCAATTAATGAGCATCCACACAATGTACATAAGTGAATTTCTGCATTTCGTTATAAAATTGTGTATTTTTTGCAATGTAGACAGGTAGAAAAGTAAATTATTCAGTAATAATTTTTGGGAGGAAACTAGATATGTTCTTGTAACTTGTTTACAAATTCCATTCATTTCTAAATGGATATCAAATTTCCATATTTAAATAATGATAGAACACAAAATATGTAGTTTGTGATAATTTCTTCAGTGACTCTATTGTATAAACAACTTACTTTTGAGAAAGTTACTTATTAATGAGAAAATATGGCAGCATTATTGTGCAAGAGTTTTTTCAACAAGATAAAAAGTTCGAGTTACTGCATATTAACAGGCAACACGTCTCGTCAAACACGTCTTTGTCATGAGGTTTTATGTACACGACATGACCCAAATAGAGCAACAGCATAATTTAATGTTCTAGGAATACATCATAGATAACCATTAACATTGATTAACCTTGCTTTAATAAATATGTGGAAGCATGTGTCGTTTTCATGATTCCAAGAAATAATTCTACAGTAGAAACCTTGTATGGAATCAAACATAAATGGGAAGTTGTACTGTGCAAAGAATATAAACTGTTCATGCACTTTTCAACGAACAACGATATTACCAAAGTCCTCTTGTTGCCTTTAGGTTGAAAGTGAAATAAGACGAAAATTATAGTTCTAAATATTTTCATGCTTTCTCATAGCAAGTTCCAGGCCCTAATTTTCTGTCATTTGAATCATTAACTTTCTTAATTAAATTCGGCGGTACTATTGCTTGCATATGATACACCATGGTTTGACAAAATGCTCTGATAATAAAAATGAGTTTTAATACTTATTAAATATTATATATTTTCACCATAAAATCCTCGCTAATTAAATAAGTTTTAAAACGTGTTTGTAATTGAACATTGTGTGCTGACCTTCAAACAAATTAGATTTGTTAATTGAAATGTCTGTAGTTAATTTCTTTCAATATAATAATTATACTTTTATATGATCGTTACTTGAGTTACATTAGAGTCGATGCTGTAATGTTGCAGCAGTAGTTTTGATTCTTCTCACTTCATAAATATGATTTTTCTATATTCCACATCTCAATACATGATAAAATTAAAGTTATTTCAATACACTATCTGAATCGCTGCGATAACATCGCCCAAAATAAAAAGCGAGAAAATCAGAAACCTCTAAATATTTTTTTGTGTCATTCAGTAATCCTAGGAAGGAACTATACAGTCATTGTTCACCATGAAGACAGAGTTAAACATGTTTCTGAAAATGTTATTGAATTGTTTTATGTTTATCAAGATCTGAATATGTACTGTGTTGTAGTGAACTATGTCGAAGCAATCCTGGTATCGACCTCAACGTTAAAACGTAGTGCATCACATATATGCTGAAAATGTTCTCTAGACGTGTGATAGAAGACTGCTGAACGTTATGTTTATACATGCTCATTAATTTTGCATTTAAAAACGTTCTTTGAACTTATAAACTCGGTACTTCTGCTTCGCTAAACTTAAACTCACACTCAAATTTTTTGCTGGCGCAAGACCAAAAATTGAATACTTTCAACAGATATATTACAACTAGCGCAATGAAAACACGAACAAATGTCGGAAGACAAACTTCCTTCTATTAATTTTATGATATTTACGAATTTTAGGATATTTACGAATTTTACGATAGATTTCCGTGTTTACCGATTAATAATAGCTACACACAACCCATTACCTTCCATTTAAAGCAAAAATTATTACATTTGAACGAGAAAAAACGTTTAAACGAAAGTCTTTAGTGTTTTAAAAAAATTATGCATATTTAAATTAAAATTAAAATTTTAATATTTTATTTGAAATGACATCAGAACTGTAGAATTTATTACGTAATTTTCTCATATATAATAGTCCATTTTTTTTGTAAAGCCGGGACGACACGAACGGATAATTTTATATCCAACCTGCACTTGCTGCACCTTCCTTTATCACTTTCCCGTATACGTACGTATATAAGGAGTAATGTGCGTAGTACAAGGGGCGCTATGTAATGCTGCGCGAAAAAAATTTCGGCATTTTGGCTGAAAGGCGTATTTTCGGGGAACAAAGTCATTTCCGGGCGTAATAACAAAAAAGTGGATACATTCAGTTGCTAAATTAAGAAAAAATCCTCTAACCCGTGATGTAACTAAAATCCCTGTTTCTTGATACTGCCCATTTGACGGCAAAACGTCTTTCCGTCCGGACGTCTGTCAGTCTTCCTACAACTATAAAATTGAAGAGAGATTTTCATTGAAATAAAATTTATCTCCATCGTGAATTTTTTATTAAGGTCGTTTACATTTTTTTTAAAATTTTAGAAGTTTTCACACAGTATTACGTGTAATATGTGCAATTTAAAAAATACAAAAGCTAGATTTTCTCAAAAAAGGCTCCAAGTATTTATATTAAACTTTTCGAAGGAATAGTAATAACTGCACTCTTTACGACGACACAAACACGAAATTGCTCCATTCTTTTGTTTTTTTTCATAAATTACAAAAATGTATTATTTGAACTTGCCTTTCGAGTCTTTGATATTTACATTAACGGCAATTTGTTCACATTAATTTATTTATGAGTACATGTGCTTTAAATAACGATTGATAAAGTTTCTCAAAAACTTAACCGTTTTCTGTTACAATTAGCTCAAAATTCCGCATTTTCAGAAATATTCCAAAGCCCTTTTCTCAAAAACCGCTCCAAATTATTTCTTCAAACATTTCAAACGTAACTTTGGGTAACTGCACGGTTTAAGATGACATAGAATTAATTTTGCTGCATTCTTCGTTGTTGTTGTTGTTTTTTTAATATACCAATGTAGATTTTTAAATGTCCCCTTTTTAAATATAGCCTTTAATATGCACATTTCCAGCGATTTGTAAACACTATTGCATTTTTTTTACTGGAAGTGCAAGAAATGACTGTATATGAAGATTTCGGAAACTCAATATTTTTCTGTGAAAAGAGGTTCAATTTTCGCATTTACTGTGGCGATTAAACGCCATTTTCTTACAAACAGCTCCAATTTTTTCCAAGAAATTTGCCATTTAGGCCGATGTTTTACTGTTTTCTAATATTCTTAAAATAGTACTATTATGTTCTACTATTATGAGACTGAACAATTACTTTGGACGACGATAGATGGCAGCTGTTAAGAGAATGTGGCAATAGCTAGCTGAGACCAAAGGAATAGAAAACGAATACTGGAAAGCCTGTGCCATTCTGTAATTTCATCTCGATTAACAATGTCTTCTTTTAACATATGATTTGTCTCATTGCAATTTACTTTCATTGCAAATAATATCATTCACTGTTCCTGCTTTTGCATTTAAGGGTGAGGAAGGGCCAGCTACTTAGGCAAAAATCGTCTCCGACGACCGTCAGGTTTACTTTCCCTTTGCAAGTCGAGTTATTCGACTACTACACATGTTTCATCAGATTTCTCAGATTCATTTTATTGACACATATAAGTATGTAGTTGTATATACTATATATTTTACATAGTACTTGTATAGTTGTATATAGTTGTTTATAGTATATAGTACTTAAACGTAGTTATTTAACTACTTTTGGTTTTTAAGTCGTTATGATTTCTTCGTTCTACACATTTCCATATTCAAGGTGGAAGCATACCCCTTTATTTTATTGATAGTCGTGTCTACAACCAAATGGCCTCTTCTTGATATTGTCTTTGTACGAGTTTCGTATCCGAGGCACAAGTACGCAATAAAAGTTCTATAAAACAATTTCGACACTTGGGACGACAGAGTGGTTACGGCCTTCCGACCTGAAGACCCCATTAAGCATTACATTCTGGAGAAAGTTCATGGCCGACAGCTGTCGAGCTCTCCTGCAGAGTGAAGGCGGGGGCCGTTTCTTGGTACTTCTTGCGGATCCTGAAGCGGCCGTCGGAGACAAAGATGGGAACCAGGATCAGTGGGTTGCTACGCCCAACGATCCTTAGCTACTAGTGACTTCTAGTGACGAAAAGTGACTCCTATGTAGAATGTACATGATACTGATTACTACGAGGACTAGTTAAATACATGCGAGGACTGTTACTACTAGCGATTGCTAGTTACTTAACTAACGATGACTAGTTACTACTTCAGCGATGAGCTAGTTACTACTAGCGATGACTAGTGACTATTGTGATGATTAGTGATATTGTGATGTGTAGTGCTATTGTGATGATCTAGTGCCTATTGGATGAGTTAGTGACTATTCGTGATGATTAGTGACTATTGTGATGATTAGTGACTATTTGTGTATGATTGATGACTATGGTATGATTAGTGACTATTGTGATGATAGTGATATTGTCGATGAATAGTGACTATTGTGATGAAATTAGTGACTATTCGAGATGATTAGTGACTCTTGTATGATTAGTGACTATGTGTGATGATTATAGGTGACTATTGGTTGATGATTAGTGACGTATTGTGATGGATTAGTGACGATTAAGTGACGACTGTCGCAATAAGCCGACTGACGAGGGCGACTGTGTAATAAGCCGACTAACGAGCGACTGTGAATAAGCGAACTAACAAGACGGCTTAGCGGGAGGAATAGGCGGCGACTGGCACTTGGGCGTTTCCAAATAGCGATTAGAAAGAACTATACGAATGAAGTATAATGATGATGCAAATTGATGTCTTCTAGAAATACTGGTCCCGATTCACGACGTAATTGCGAAATCGCAATTGAAGTTTAGAAGTCTAGGTTCGAATTCTATCAGCTGATTTTCGACGTCAGCTACAGCTGGATTAAAACCAAACACTGGTTGGATCTCTGAACGGCGGCTCTTCTCAAAGGCTGTTTCAGCTGAGTAATTCCAGGCGGAAGCGGTAGCAGAACCCAAAACAACAGACGATGAACCTCGCGCAATACTTACTTTCCCGAGCAGTGCTTGTTTTCATCTCTAGGTCAGAGTGATGCGATGATCCCATATCCTCGTATGACCTACCTTAGAGATGGAGAAAATTGGAAACAGGAAAAAGGAGCTGCGAGTCTCTTGAAACACCCATTGTCTGGTATCTGATTCCAGAATGTCGAAAACCAATCGGGACTACGTGAACCACACCTACTGTGAACTTCACGAGATCTTACATCTGAAAAATTTGAGATATTGCATTGTCATGAATTCTTGATTCTAGCCAAGTGTACTTTTCCAATTATTACCCTGACAATTTCGTTAACTGAAACACTGAATTCATAATTATTCTTGTAATAGGATTTTCTCGAGGGCCTGCCCTCTTTTATGTTTCTCTATCTGTAAAAAGTGTTTTTTTTAATCCCTTGATCTGCGTTCTCGATTCTCATACAAACGAGTTACCTCCACTCACTCCCCTCGCATGGATACTGAAGCACTTTGAATTGATTGGATTGGATTGGATTGGATTGGATTGGATTGGAATGGATTGGAATGGAATGGAATGGAATGGAATGGAATGGATTGGATTGGAATGGAATGGAATCAAAGTAATGCCTTATTTTTCGTGGCGAGACTCGGGCCATCAGGCCCGCTCTCCCGTCTGACCACGCAAATTTCGCTACGCTCCTTTCGACCATTTGCGGAGTATAAGAAGGTATTTTAGGAGGGGGAAACAGGCAATTTGGAATTTAGCTCAAGAGGCGTCATTCGTAGGCTTAGGATCTTTTACCTTGCAAATAAATCTACTAACATGGGGCAGTTGGTTTAACTTCCCCTCCGAAAAGGTAAGAGGCGTATGAATGGATTTTTTCGCACTTTCTTTATTTTGATGTGGCTGTCCGGGTGACGCCACATCGAAGGCTAAGGTGGCAACGTTTTAACCATCATATCGTGATCTTCTTTAGGGCTTTAGTGCCCCAACAACATCATGGCGCACTAGAGCCCCGAAGAAGACCACGGTAAGATGGTTAAAACATCGGTCATTTAGCCGTCTCCGGAGCGTGCCCCGGTCAGCCCAAATTGTGATTATGGCCGTGGAAGCCTACATCTCTTTATTTCTATCTTCTTAGTCATAACACTCGTTTTCTTCTATTGTGTAAGACTATTTAACAGTATTAATGATACTGGATGGAATTTCACTAGTTTTTAACTCGCAGACCACGGTGAGTAAATTTTGATTGTAGGTTTCTTATATCATCTCTTAATTTCTGTCGGTGTAGAAAACAACACATTTATTGGTAACAATGAGAGCAAGCTCATTCAAAAGTACCCTTAGTAACTAAGGGTCTAAGGAGCTAGCTTAGTAACTATTGAAAACAAGAGAGTTCATACATTTCCTCGGAAATGATAGCAATGAGGGCACTTTTTATTGCGATTTAGATTTTATTTATTTATTGAGGGACTTCAACAAGAGGGCTCATTGAAGTAGTTGCGTGATAATCTAATGAGTAGACGGTAACGATAACGATGAGGGGGTGATGAAGAAAGCCTGAATGAGAGGCCAGAGAAACAGGAGTACCTTGATAAAACCTGTGAGAGCTCCCTTTGTCCACTGCATGGATGGACCGAAGGACAGAACCCGGGTGCCGACGCTTGAAGGCGGATGCTCGAGCTACCGCGAGCCCCCACCCCCGCGTGCGTTGGGGCGGAGGGCGGTGGGGCGGGCGGCAGACGAGCGGCCAATGCCGGGCGCCTCGCCCCGGAATCACCGTCATTAGTGCTAAGCAGATGCGCGCCCGCCCATGTTGAAGCGACGGCGTTGCAGGACGTGACGGTGACAGCGCAAGCGACGACGAGCGACCTTGCGTTGCGTCTCCTGAGAAAGAACTGGTTCGGATTCCGATCTGCGCGGCCGCCGCCGCCGTCTTCGCCATGCCATGCCTTGCCTTGTCCCCTGCCACTGCCACTGTTCTTGCTCGGTTTCCTCGGAAACTCCATCGACGCCGCCTCTCCGACTGTCGCCGCGACGTTCCTCTCTTCCTCACGATCACCATTGTTGCTGAAGCTGAAGAGATCTCCCTCGTTCCCGTCGCTGGAGAGTCATTGTTAGCGTCATTGTCATAGCGGCATTGTTGTTAGCATTATTGTTGACTTTCGCGACACTTAGCTGGTGATGTCATTGTTGTCGTTATCCTCTCTGCTACCGGTAAAACCATTCTCATTGTTATGGATATCATTGTTATCGGCAACCATTGTTATTGTTACCGCCATTGCTATCGTTACCGTCACCATTATTGTTACCGTTACCGTCCTCATCGTTTTCATTATAGTTACCAACTTTTCAAAATTTTCATTGTTAAGGTTGTCACTAAACTTTAAATTGCTTGTACTCATTTTTTATTGCCTTTTTCAAAACAAAAACAAAAAAACACGTAGAAACGTGTGTACAAAAGTATGAGTGTTCTGAAATTCTAGATGAAACAGGATTGCCGGCTGATTGAAGCAAATACAGAAACAATATGCCACGATACGCCCTTCCGCCGCAATGTTATACGGTAAACAGTACTTTATTGAAGTTTTCTTTTTTAATGAAGTATTCAATCACCAATGAAAACTCGTACTTTACCTATGCACCTATTTACCTTTACCTATGAGCCTATTAACTCGTAACACTAAATATCTCTTGTATTATCAGTTGGTATCCACAGTGCTTTAGTAACAAATAACCTTTCTCTGATTTCTCCGAATTACAGTGTAAGTCATTTGTGCATATTAAGTCAGTACGATTATAAAAGGCTACCAATATCAAAGTCGTGAAATGAGAGTTCTATTTGAGCAATACCAAAGATACGGATTGTGTTCTTTATTTTGCATCCATCGTATTTTATTTACTTTCTACTCTCTCTTCGAATCTTCTCGCGCTTGTTTCGGAAGTTTAAGGATTTGTTCTTGTACAGGTATGTAATGGTTTATTGTCCATGACTTTGCTTATCTACCCAAGTTCAATGCATGCCTCTCAATAGAAATCCTTCAATCGAAATTGAAAAAAAATATGAAAGGAGCGGTGTCAAGAGTGTGAGCCCGAAGAGGCAAGGTCACCGAAACGCAGATGAGAAGCCAAATATTATAAAGAAAAGAACATTGGGTCTTCGTAAGCACGCAACCGGCCAATCGCGGTTTCCGGGATCAGAAATTACGCTACGTAAACTTAAGTTTTTGTTCAGGTTGAGTAGCGTGAAGGGCAGCTATTAGCATGAGACTAATTCAAGATTCTCTTCATGAGATGTAGCCAATCGGGAGTCATTGCCTAGCGCCCTTATTAGTATAATGGTCATAATCATTACCTGAAATCTGCATGATATTCACTTTAGATACCTAAGATGGAATAGAAATACCATAAACAATATTCATTTAACAGTTTGTGCTGCGTCAGCAGCTTTCCAGCAGCTGGTCCGTCTCCTCATTTTTCGTGCTACAGCTGCTACATGCTGCAGTCAGAGGTAATAGAGTTGTGTGTGTATGTTAACTAGTTCATTTTTCAAGGGCTCACAAATCAAAATTTGTCTTCAGTGAACCGAGTATCCCTTTTTATCCACAATGAAAGGTAAAAATCCTGTATTTTGTAAGATAATAATAGTTTAATTGCTCGAACGAAAATAAGTATCTATCGTGCGGTTGTGCAAGATTATTTCAACTAGTGTGCTGCTGAGTACTAAATATTTCTTTGCCCTTCTCAATTATTTATTATATTATGTTTTAAATAACTCAAGAAATTATTTTTAATTACTTTGTTTCTAATATTTGTTTTCCAAATATCACCTCTAACTCTAGATACTGCTATAAAACCTATGGTGCTATAATAGCGTTATTTGTAACGGACATATAACACTACAATACTATTTTTCTAATCTTTAAAAGATTGTATTAAATTACGTCATATGCGTCAATTGCATCACGTCATATGCGTCAATTGCATCATCTTAATCATCCTAATCATAAAATATTGAAGGATTAAAACGGAAGTAGCAATAGAAGCATACTGACTTCCTGAACTTTGATTAGAATACTGTTATTTGTTCATATTATTTGAAAGAATTGGATTGGAATTTATTGCAGAACAAAGGAACTTCTTTGTGCTACCATTTGACTGACGGCTCTGACATCACTCATAGCTACACTATTTGGTGAAAATATTATTCTGACCTGTAGAATGTCAGCGAAATATTCTTGTCGAAACTCTTCGAATGACATAACACTTTCATTCTCCGACCATTCCAGCCGTAATAAGTATCAATATATCCTCAACATCGAGCGACGCAAATAATGAACAGTATGATAGTAACCATGTTGTGTCATTCTCTGGTTACGAAAATGGAAGTTGGTAACTCTGGGAAACTGAGTAACGCCAAATGCCAATACACACGAACCCAAGAATACGAGTTTTAGAGCATCAACAACCTTCAAATTCCTGAGCCCTCAAGCACGCACGCACGCACGCACGCGTGCTTGCGTGCGTCCGTCTGCGTGTATGTGAGGCGACTTCGTCAGCCGCTCTACGCCGTTTTGTCACCCCGCCAATTCCGTGCCCTCGACCGCTGGTTCCGGCCTTCTACTTCCGTTATTGCCGGGCGCCTTCCGGCGGCGGTCCAGGGGCGACAATGAGCCCAATGCTGCTGCGGTGCGGGCCCCGCACGAAAGAGAAATCGGGCCGGCCGGCCTCGCGACGCCCTCCGCCAAAGGACCACAGGGGCCGCCAGTGGGTGTGCGGCGGTGCGTGCTAAACATAATGATTGACTGATTCCAGGCGCGTCAACTGCTAAGGTCATTAGTATCGTAAATGTAGAGTGTTTTTTCCTCGGATGGTGGTGGTGGTGATGATCGTAATAGTGATGACGGTGATGGTGATGGTGATGATGGTGAAGGTGATGTAGTGTGTTTTTTCCTCGAATGGTAATGGTGATGACGGTGACGGTGATGGTGATGGTGATGGTGATGATCTCCCGCTGGATGGTGAGGGCGGTGAGACCTATCTGACGGCTAGGTGGGTTTTCTCCAACCAGGTCTCTCCCACCAACGTGACACCGCCACAGCCGCGACAAGCTCTAAGGTTCTGACCCGTCTCCCGGCCTGTGTGTAGTGCAAGTAGGTGTGTGTGAGAGTAATGGTTGAGGATAAGGCGAGCACGGGAAGGAATAATCGTGCGTGTGCATGGACCGTCCGCTACAGTCCCGGCCCGTCCACGGCATTCGCTTGCTATTGATCGAATAAACCACAGAAAACTACCGACCACAGCTGCCGGCTGCTAGAATTATCCTCCAGACAACGACTGAATACGTTATAGCTATGTAGCTTGTGTCCAAAATGCTGCCACTGTAGGGACTCGAACTTAGGTCAGACGCTCTGCAGTGACATCAGTTGGAGCGCTGAGCCAAACCTTCCGGTGTGATAAAAAAAGATGGGTATAATAAGCAGATAGGCGTAGGTTGTCTGAAACAAGTGCGAACAACTGCCATCCTGAACCCTTTTTCCATTTAACCTTTGTTATTTACATATGACATACTTTACAAGTAAATAAATAAAATGTATATTACAATACGAACGAAATTAAGACTTTGATGATTTAATTAATAAGGAAATTAATATTATGTTAACCTTTCCAGGATTGCGAGATGTTTCGGAGAGCATACAATTAGTTCAAATGTTGGGTTAAGTAAACAGGAAAATCAGGTATTTAATATGTTTACAGAAATGAAATTTTTGATTGCGTAAGGCTGCAGAGTTTATTTTAAAACTTTTGAGGATTTATTGACCATCTACCTCGCCTTTCCTGTGCACATAACTGTGAATAAGTATTTGCAATTAGATCATAAAACAATGGGAAAAAATTTACGCGCAATACATATTACAGACCGCAGGCGAGAATGATAGCATTTCCCTATAGTATTAATGATACAAACATGATGACGACGACAATTGCTATTCTCATTACTGATAATAGAAGAGAAAGAAATTTACGCCTGTATGGCCCGCATATCCATAAGCAGGTGCTTACGCGAGTCATTTCGTTTGTCTTTGCCAGAGCTCTGCTTCCCAACTCAGCTCATTTTTAATATATAAAATAATTTTAATATTTCATCTTGCTATTTTTATCACCGCGAATTAGTTGTATGTATGTTTTCAGAAGCCTTAAAATGAGGAAACGAAATGTACTCGAAACGTTGCATGTCATCATGATTGTAAATAACAACTTTACCCAGTGAAAGTTTGTTTATATTTTTAATCCCTCAACACGTGGATAGTAAGACTTTTATCTATCGTAATTTTGGTGTGAAAAAGTTCATTATTAGTAATTTGCCTGTATCTTCTAATCATTGATGTTAGGAATGAGGAATGAATGAGGATGAGAGAAATTATTACGCATGTATTGATATTTGAAGTATAGATACTAGGTTGCATAAGGAGGTTAAATCATTTAGTCCACAACTTACCAAGCATGCAACTTAGTCGTGTCAGTCGGATTATGTCATCAAACACGTAACGAAAATGGTGACTTGATACCAACGTCATCTTTGGTACCTCACGAATTGTGTAAGGAAAACAATATTATAGTGGAGTGATCTGATCTATTTAGGCAATGATAAATATCTATACAAATCGTATTTAAAATGAAGTCAACTTCATGGTTGAAATTTTGTAAGTGTCCTCATGACGTAAAATAAACTAGCTTGAAAAATAAGCAATTAAATATTGCATTTAAATTCTATTTTCATTTACAATCTCTCGCCATTTTTATAACCTCCCCCATGACACGATAGCTGTGATACCCTTGAATGCTTATGTATTGCCAGCTGAAGTGGTTCAACCCATTGCACTAAGCACTAACCAATAAACTAAAAATGCTATAAACCTTAAATAATGACAGAATGTCTGGCTGTGAGCTCCACGTTTTATATAATTATTGGTTCCTCAAAATTAAAATGCTCTAATACGCAATAATACATTCACGAGCGCATTAATATTATATCTGCTTAATACAGTGGAAATAATGTTAGAGAGGCGCATGTGGAATTTACATAGAACCTCTCCCCCTCCCCCCACAAATCTTCAAAAGCAAATATTGATAGATCTCTAATCTGTCGGATCTACACAAAACGTCTTGCAATAGTGATTTCGTTCAATCTGGATTTCAATAAAAACGCTCAAATAGAAGACTCGAATGTAGAATCCATAATCTGATCACCTGAATTCCGGTTGGGAACTTGCGATTGGGAACACCACCATCGCAGCAATTAGAATGCGCATATATTAGTTTAGCACTACCGAGGGCAACTGGATAAATAATACTTCGAAACAGAAAAATACGTTAATTAAGCGTGTTCGTAAAGCAGGCGTGCTACGAGTAAAACGCATTTCAAGCAATAGATGTGTCCATGGTCAGGGACGCCCCATGCCAGGTAAGGTCCTTGACCATTGCGGAAGTGATCGAGGGCACAAAAAATGTGTCCAGGAAGATGAGGGTAGAGTGTGTTGCGTCAGCCTGACCGAAGGCAATGCCAGCGCGCGCAAACAGCGAACGTCGCGGGCGCCACTTCCGCCCGGGC
>BOPP01000024.1:3958512-3983801 GCA_017312745.1 Gryllus bimaculatus | reverse complement strand
ATAATTTATATAGTATTATTATATATATATTATTATATATTATTATAGATGTGGTGTGTAGAAAGGCGTGGTGAGGCAAAGTAATGGTTAAAAATTTGAGTATTAGTAGAAGTTTTAGCGCACCAGGACATCCTTAAACTCATTTGATACTTGTGACTGACGACTTTATACGGTCGTAATAACAACGTTCAGAAGAGTTTTTGGCATATTGCGACTTTGCGTTATGCATAACAAAAGCAATATTTGAAAGTTTGGAAAAGAAGTTGCATAATATCTTGCAAAGAAAGTGTAAGTAGCATTTAAACACAATACGTGTCATAGTATTAACAAAACTACATTGTGCACGTGTTTCAGATTTTTGTGGCCTCCGCACTGAGTAGGAGGCTGAAAATTTTTGATTCGGTTTAATATATATATATATATATATTTATATATATATATATAATATATATATAATAATTTAGGATATATCGTAAAATGAATTCGTTATGGCATAAGACATAATGCTAATCCGACAATATGTATTTCCTTCTTTTTTTCGTGAATTTCTTTCCTGTCATCAATCAATATTTTTGCCGTTAATTCTTTTGCAGCCGTTGTGCAGTTGGTAAGGAATAATTGGTAACTGCCTCACAATTAGAGAATCGGTTTAACAGAGGTTGGAAAAACGAACTCTTTACCTTTTTATTAGCAGCGCATTTTTTGCTGTTTGTAAGGTAAATAGAGAGACACCCTACTGACATGCACTGTTACGAAGGTATAAATGTCGTATTTAAAACTAAAGTAAGACGTCATCATTTTTAGAGCCACCATGTGACTGTTAGTGCCTTAAACGCCGCTACTAACGCGTGACGCTAACTCCGCTATTTCTCGTTATATGCGCAGCAGTGGAAGACGCCAGCATCGGCCTGATGCGGTACGATCGCCGTAGTTAGGACGTGCTGTGGATCGTTAATATTATCTAGGGAAGGTTGTTAATACGGGATTTGGGTTCAAAATTTTTGGAGTTTAGGATTGTGTCAGTCATTATAAAGATGTGAAAGGTGTTTTTAATGTTATTTAAATTTGAAACAAGATTTTATAATTCAGACAAAATTTATGATAGGAAAGAATCCTAGTCGTTTTTGGTATTCAACATTTCCATGTTGAACGTAGGGTAGTTCGCGAAATATATACACATACAGTGGTATTGATAGGGAAAGACCGCGGACCGTGTGATAATTTTATTGTATTATTTGTCAAACATAACGAACTTTGACAATATCCCTGGTGACATTTTTTAACAATAATTTGGAGTTGGGGGAGAATACGGTAGGTGGGATAGTAATATTACATCAAATAAGCATAAGAAGGAGAGAATGGCCATTCAATCGGAGTACAAAGAAGAAGTCATGATGGCGAGATATGCAGCAAGCATGAAACTTTGATTTTAAATTAACATTTTAAATTAATGAGCTATTTAAAGGTGTAAATCAAATGGTGAATAAATGTTACGAAATTTTTTGATAAAGGCTGATAATTTAAGGTTAGTTGCCATCAATTAAGAACAATCTATTTAATTTAATAGAATTCTAGCTATCGCAATTCTGTGCAGATTGCACGTCTTGCATATTACCTGGTCAGAATATAACATGTTGTTATGTTTGATACCTATAAATAAATGGAAATAGAATCAAATAATGAGTATTCCAGTACAAAAGCCTATTTGTGAGCATAGGGCAGAGCAAATCAATGATATAAGAACGATATAATTAATATTTAATAGATGAATATCATGTGAAAGTTTTCAATGTAAATGCGCAAGCGGAAAGTGTAATAGTCGAAAAATGCATATTAAAATGAATAACATATCAAATAAAGAGAGAGAGATTTATAATATATTTTAGAGATTATCGTTATTTTTTACTATTGACAGTTTTGTCGAAACTTTTGGGGAAGGTAAATCAGCAAATTTTATGGGTGGAGTTCCAAAAATAAGAAACAAGATATCCGCGGAAACGGAGAAAGTTAACATTTGCGATTGATTCTGATATTTGTGATTGTATGGTTTCAGGAACATAATTTTGCTTCGTATTTAAACTTAAGGTGCTATTATTTAAATTCTTAAGAGAGATTCCAATGGTCCCAGTGAGCTTGATTGTGGTATACGCTGCAGCTGATATGTTTGTTGGCCGTACAACGATTGCGGGCAATCCAAACGCTGTTGCAGGAAACATTGGTTCAGTAGACTCGTATAATTACAAGAATAAATTTATTAAATTTGGCAGTTCAATAACAGTAAATAGTTATTAATTGTTGGTATAAGTGATATTATCATAAAGATTGTGTCTCAGCCGTGTTTGAATGTTGGCGTGAGAAACCTTGTAGCCAGTGCCCCGCTGTCTGTTGCAAAAGCGGAGGCTGAGCAGCCAATCGAGCAGATGAGTGGCGCAGCCGCGAGCAAGGCCCGGCTGGGCCCCGCCCCCCTGGCGCCCGCGCTTGGGCCTTGCGCCGCCCAAAAGGCGCACCGGCTCCTGTCGCTGTTGCTCTTGCCACGCCTACGCCCCGCCCAACCCACCCCACCCACCCACCGCCCACCCAACCCACCACCCACGTACAGACGGCCCGGACTCGCCCATGCGACAGCGAAATTGGTCCGTTGCGCAAGTGAAGTTCCAGACTCGTACGACCGCCTAGCCGTTATACTACTCATTTTTGCCCACGCGCTTGCTATGTGAAGTTCGAGACTCGTACGACCCCTAGCCGTATATTACTCATTTTTGCTTTCTCGCCTCACTACGTTTACGTAGAAAAGATGGTGTGTTGTAATTTTGCGGTAGAAATCGGCGATAATTCGACAGGAAAACTCTTCTTGGCAGGTCCTGGTATCGAAAATGTGGAAAAATCCTGTTCCTATATCTAGTGATTATTACCTTTAATACTTTGTGTGATCAGAATTTTGATTGGGTGCTTGATAGCGAAAAATCGATTGACAGCCAAACTTCGTCTGTCGGACTGTCCACTGTCCCTCTGCCTGTATGTCCGTCTTTCCGTCTGCCTGTTTGTCTGTGTTCAACGCTAGCGCCAAAACTGTTCTGCGAATTTTCTCCAAATTGATATTCATCGATGTAAATGAAATAAATCTTGAGTTTGAAACGAATACATTTTTTTTGGAGTTAAGTATATTTAGATCCATCAATATATTCAATTTCTTAAATTTTTTTCAAAATGTCTCCAAGTTTTGTTCATTATACTTTGTCTTCGAATACTGTCAAATACCTTTAAAAGAAATTCCAGTTCTCAATTTTGTTGAATTCTGCGTTCCATTGGATGAGTTGGACACTGATATTTAGTAGAACCCTTCATGAATTTTTAAAAAAATTTTGGTTGAAAGAACTGTGCTGAGTAAAATAATAAAAAAAGACCCTATCCATTTGTCTGAAGTAAGCATGTTGATGTAAGTTATTGTCAATCCCCGAAAATGTGTCGGAAACTGCCGGCTTTTGAACGCCTGAGATATGTTTCAATTCCAATAGTTATAGTAGATTCACGAAGAAAAATCTTCACTAGACATGCGCGAACATTTTGATGGACGGGTGCGTACATTTTATTCGTATTGCAATGATATTTAAGATTGAATTGATGGTACCTATAAAAAAATGCGAAACCTTTGCACTGCTGTAAAATAATCGTGAAGTTAATCAACCGATCACAATTTCCAATCAGTGCCCGAACATAAGGCGAAGGGATTCTAACCCAGGACCCGGGGTAACTCGTCCATTTTCATTGCTATAATATGAGAGATTCTGCTTTGCCATTTGGATATTACTCGTACTTGTGTATCCCCTTAACCTTTGAGTAGGTTATTATCTAAATCAATACTATAGTTTTTGTTTTATGGGTATTGCGAGTCTAGCAAAAATAAAATGCAACAAAATGGTTCACAAGCATTTTCGTCCTATGTACCAAATGGAATTTAATTTAGTGGTTCTTTTTATACAAGAAATAAAGAAACACGTGAAATTGAGTTTAAAGTGGAAAATAAATATGTTTTTACAATTATTTGTATTATGAAATGTTTACCTGCACTGTAAATGAAGTACTATTTTTCCCGTTTATCACATGATTCTTGTGGCCAAAAGTGTAAATTAGGGTGCATTTACTCTCAAAACAATCTATTCTAATGTGGTTTACTTCAGAATCTTTTCTTGCTTCCAGTTGCACCCGGTCTTCGACAGGCGTTTCTTCGAGGCGCCATTCCATGATACAAACAGCAGTAATCAACAACCACCTTCGAAAGTCGCAGTACGTAAATTCTGTGGCATTTTGACTGTTCCTTTACAAGCGAAGCATTATGCTTGTTTTGGTGTCATCTCTTTTTTTTCAGATTTGAGATATTTGAGTTGTTTTTTCTTCTTGTATTTCCTGCCAAAGAGTCAGATTTTATTGCTGTTTTCTAAACTATTTCTGCACAAGCTACATCTGGTTGATAAACTTTTCTTGCGCTAGAATCATCTTTCATCGTTCCGTCAACTTCAACAACTAAGTTAGAAGTCAGCCGGTCAGATAATTTTTAGTTTCGTCACCCATTTCATTGATGAACAGAGCAACATCAGGAGGTAACAAAAGAAAATTATCATCTTGGTAATGCTCATCTATCGTTTCTAAACTCTCATGTATTTCTAGACCGCGTACAGTAAAAATGAAACGCATACGAATGTGTGTCATCCGAGATCACGCCATAGCAAGGATTCTGTATCAAACAAGATCACCTCCCGGTGACACCTGAAGGTGACACCCCGGTTTGGCGGCCTGTAAAATCGATGTTATCAACAAGTACTTTCCAAATGACAATTACTAATGAATTAATTGCAATTTTGATATTGCAATAAACAAGTTATTGTTTATTTGTACTTCCTTTATCCTCTAATTTGTTTAGGAAGAAAGAATAGAAGAGCATTATGTGCCAAATGTACTTCAAGAATAAATGAAAACAACAATTTCCTAGTAACAGGGGTGTCAAATTTCCATTTCAGTATGTTCAAGAAAAGTCAAAATACGAGTTTGGTGACCCCAAATAACTCAAATTCGTAAAGAAATCTTTATAGAAAATGATAAAAAATGTGTCACATATAGGTGACATCGGGAAAGGCCTACTCTAACATCTGTCAGTCCACATGATGTATTAATCTAAATGTTCTGAATAAAAAATGATAATCAATAATAATGTTCATAAAAGAAAAGGGAATTTTTTATAGCATATTAGGGAGGAAAATATCGCATATAAGTACTTCTGAACATTAATGTATGCGCGGCAGTATTATATTGTGACTTAATCTTACGACAGAGCTATATCGAATTATTGTATTTTATTAGAAGTGCTGGGTGCATGATTGTCGAATGATTTATCTTGTACGTTAAACTAACGTGGTCATTTCAATTGAAGTAGTTCCGTACTTCGGCGACATTGTGTGAAACTAACTCTGATGCCACACCATGTTGATTTCACGTACTGGTATTTATCTCTGGTGAGTGGACAGTTGTAGTCGAATTTTTTTATGCCAAAATCAGTTAAAAACTGTGTGTGACGTGCTATGGGGAGAAGTTAAATTGTAGTTACATTTATGTCAAGAAGCAAAAAAAGAGGCCATCTCAGCATTAACTCGAGGATCAGGAAAACTGGACGAAAACCTGATCGAGAAGGGGGGGGGGGTCATTGGCCCAGAAGCTGAAATACAATATTTGCTGTAGGTTCTTTAGAATCATACAATCCACATGGAAAATAATACACTAAATGTGGTTGTTAAAATAAGTATTACTTTTCTGTTGGATGCTCGGTATAGTCTCTAATTGTATAGAAACAGTTGTGCAGCAGAAAATATTTTACTTGGAACTTCAACTTTTGTATCGAATTTAATCGTTTAATGTCATCTGGCAAGATGTTGAAAAATAATGTACATCTATTGTGTGTGAATTTTTTGTAGTGAGCTGTTGATACTGTCACCCCATCATGGAGATTATAAAAGCTCTTTACGCAGTACAGGTTTCGTACAGATTGGACGTACTTCTTCATGAAAACTTTTGCGCACCTTCAAATTCTTCTTGCAAAAAAGTACAGTTTACTCTAGCACCTAGCGGCAGAATCCTACACTAACGGATTTGTTTGCGGCGGAAATCGTCCATCCTTTTCACTTCGTGGTTAGGTTAGGTGCGATTCGTTAGATTTAGAGTATTGGCGTAGCTCTTTTAACTGCTAATGAGTTTATTTCACTGCCCCTTGCAAATGTGAGGTTACTGAAGCTCACTTCTGCAGCTAAGACTTCCTACAATCGGAGCCGTTTTTCTGCACACCCGCTAAAAGTTTTTGCAGCCATTCTCGTAGCGTCAACTATAATGGCCTTTCTATTCCGCATATTTCATTCATACTTAAAAAAGTATTAATACAGTAGCTGAGAACGCAAATGACGCGTGTGAATAGGAAGTTTTAGCATCAGGCGTAAGGAGATATCCTTAATCTCTATTAAGCACGTGACTAACGCCTTTATACGGTCGTAATGAACAACTTTCAGAAAATTTTTAGCAATTGCAACATTCCGTTATGCATTATAACAAATGAAGCATTTCAAGCGTTGAACAGAGAAATTGCATAATACGAGTATATCGAAAACCGTACACTAGTGGTGAGACATTTAAAACACCTTACGAGTCAACAGTAACAATAACAAAAAAACATTGTGCTTGGAGTTTTACATTTCGTAGTCCTCGGTGATGAGTATGCAGTTTGAAATTTGGAATCTGTTTTTCTTGAAAATATATGAAATACCTAAAACAGCGTTCGTTATGAGCATAAGACATATCATATCCCGAAGATATGATTTGAATTCCTTTTTCGCGAATTTCTTTCCTGTCACCTCTCCAACATATCCTGTTAATTCTTGCCAGCGTGTGGAGCTGTTAGGAATAATTGTAACTGCCTCACATACGAGAATCGGTTTACCAGAGTTGGAAAAATCTAACTTCCCATATTTTTAGGCGGTCATTTTGCAGCATGTAAGGTGACCGTAGAGACTCCCACAAGCGTGCACTATTTACGAAGGTATAAGGTCGTACCTTAGGCTTGAGGTAAGATGTTATGACTTCAAGGTCCGTCACGTGACTGTTAGTGCATAACGCCGCTACCTTACGCGTGGCGGTAAAACTCCCTAATGTATCGGGACGGCACCGGTCGGCAATGCACTTGTGCGCAGGCAGAGCGCCGAGGGTCGCCTCGTGGCAACTCGAACTCAAAACGCGCAGACCGCGTAAACATGACTATTGACTTTTGGGATCTTGAAGTTTATGTACAGTTTCTGTACAAGCATCTGCGCGAAAATTGTTCCTTGTAAAATGGCCTTAAAGAAGAGATCAGAGTAAGGTGAAGATACGAATATGAAAAGTATATACGAAATGCGTCGGCTGCTAATTAGTACACCTGAACTTCAGCTACCTCACATGGTCAATGGGAGACCCTTTTAAGTCATTTTTGGTCAATGGCCATCAACTTCGTGGGTCAAGTCAATTCCATCTTTACTTGCACACAATAAGTGTTGATAACGTTGTTAGAGTATACGTGTCGTTATTGACCGAAAAACTAGACAAATGTCTTCATTGTCCACGAAATGTCGCTAAAATTTCAGTGTGCCGATTAGCTGGCGACGTTTTTCAGACACACACCACCATGCCTCCCACATCGAGGTTGAATAACTTCCTTACAGAATTCATTAGTCGAACAAAAGAGAATCAGAACATCGCATTATAGAAAATCGGAGTCAGCAGCATATTCTGCCGGCACAGTTCGGAACCACCTCCACTTTCGTAAGACGCTCTCTACACTTCATTGCGAAAAACGCCCCTTGATAAATGATCGCATGCTTAACTTGAACGTTATATCGGTGTAAAAATTATTGTCTACACCTCCGGGAAACGCGAATGCGTATGGAACGTCACGGTTCGCTAGAATCAAATGCGTCCAGCTGATTGCAGACGATTTGAGGGTCTGAGTCGCTGGCTACAAAACTACAGTACAAAGAGGGAGATTTTTACGTAGAGTAACAATGTTACTTCTCAATACACGTCAAATTGGAGTTTTTAATGTGCTTCTAACCAATTTCAGTAGTAAATTTGACAATTTTTTTGAATCTGTAAGAAACAAAATTGTAGAAAACACCATTGGCGAAAAATGTGTATAATGAATTAATTATGCAAATAGTGCGATAATAAATCCTTAGTCATCTGTAAGAGGGCGCCTTCCAAACATTATCGCATCGTTGTTGATAATAATTCCCCCAAAATTCACCTAATTCTCCCAAAACAGCACTTTCATCAAACTAGTATAAAGGATACAACGTTCACAGTTGTTTGAAACAAAAACAAAACAGGCAACTGTTCCAAAACCAGCGCTGTGCCCCTGTGTGTCTCCCAGTGCAAGTGACCAATCTGTCATTAGAAAGGCAACCTTCTGACCTTTGTTTCGAACGGATCCTGCTGCATTTTATCAGAGCAACGGGACGCGCGTCGACTGATGGCGTGTACATAAATCAGATTCCACCGTACCGCTGCCACAACCAGTAACGGTATAATGTACAACCACCACCAACATCACGCATCTCCTTGTATCATTGGACAACACACTTTTTTTTTTCAAAGTAACGATGAAAGAATATTTTAAAATTATAAATTGATCAATACATTTTTAAATGCTAGGCACATCAGTCGCATTTTAAATGAATTGCCATGTTTATAATATACTTCATATTTTAATTTATCCAATTTTGTATTGACAAATATTTTTATAAACACACTACCAAACTATTTCTTATACTCGAATCAAAATATTTTCTTCTGTCAAGAAAAGTGTTCTAACAGGGTAGTAATGATCTCGCCTATTGCTTTCCGCTCAGGAAGGCAGTGGGCAAATGGCACAGACAATAACGGCACTCACACCATATTTTCTATAAATTGTCCGTGGCACACGACATTAATTTACAGTGTCTCATCAGTTGCCAAACTGCCGCCCATAAGTCGAAGTGGCGGGTCTCCGCTGTGAGGCTTGAACCGCATTGGACGCGGTGTCAGGACCGCGCGCCCCGCTCCGCCCCCTTTCGCCACGCCTGGCCCCGCACCCTACAACCGCCCCCGCCTCTCCCCGCTCGCACGCCCCGCCTCACCGCACCCCGTCCCATCCATCATGTGTTGCCCCTCCCCTCCCCTCCCCTCCCGCCCGCCCTGTCCCGCCCTGTCCGCCGCTGTCTCGCCATTCCGTTCCGTTCCGTTCCGTTCCGTCCCATCAAATCCCGTCTCGTCATTTCTATCACTGCCACCTTAGTGCCGCCACCATTGCCTACGCCTCCCATCACACTCTCCAGCGTCACCATCACCTGAACCACAAAATACCAACCGCCCCCTCCGCAGCCGCTTTCACTGGCCCCGCGCCTTCTCCACCGCGCTCCACCACCACCCCGCTACCACTATCACCACCGCCTCCACCACCACCGTGAATGTCATTGTCACTATTGCCGCCCGCCTGCCCCACACGTGACCGTTTTGCGAACGCCGGCGCGTGGCGGCCTCCCTTGATGTCTCCGCAGCCTCCTGCCTCTCTGCCAACGGAAGCGGAGGGGCGGCCGAGGGCTCGCGTGGCACGCAGTGGGCACTTGCTCACGAAGAAAGCGGACTCAGGAAATTAATTTACAGCAAAGCGTGAGCACGTCGTTTACATTGCATTTATATGCTCCCATTAGGTATTTTTGAGACACCTTTCGATCTGCCCGCCTCTCTGACGCCTGAGGACTGATCGATGCTTCTGGGCATTAGTTCCGTATATCTGAGAATTCCCCTTGGTTCATTAGAAACACGCAATTACACTCAGAACAACAAAGAACAGAAACTATCTTTCAAATTGTAATTTTCATGCCAATTGTACTGTCAAGTGAACTTTGTATCAATTCCTTTCCGTTTTTGAAACTTGTGAGGGCAGCTGCAAGAAACTGATAATTATGAAATGTGCTTACGTAATACTTGAATCATATCTTCAAGGGTGCAACCTATCTTCACGTTGTAAGGTTTTTTAGTTTATTATTTCCAATTCATATGATAATATGTGAAATTTAAAAATATTTTTTGTTGAATATGTAATGAAAGTTACTACGGAATGAACGTTGTCATGCCTTACATATGCTACATTTTTGGGCATGCGGCTGACCAAACAAACGAGGTATTTTCCGTGATGTCGATGGACGCCGCAGCTGTAGCATCTTCCCCCAGGCCCCGTCCCGATTGTGGCCTCGATTCTTCCTTTTTTCATCCAAAAGAAATGAAAAATATTTTTATCTATAAACCAAATTTACGCTATAAGTTGTTTTGGATGCACGGAGAAATGAATTGTGTTTATTAATTAGGGGAGGAGAGATTTTTTGTTTGGAATAAAGAGCCGCCGATGATTAACTGCTCCAGGCTCCTGGTTTTCGCTGAGCCCCTGATTACAAGTAAAGGGATGCTAGGGCAATATCTCTGGAGGACTTAGAATCACGAAAAATACCTGTTCCGAATAACTTTACTGAGAAAAAACACCAACTAGTTAATTTTCTGCTGCATACCGTGTCGTTTATTTTACATCCCATTGCAACGTCCTCTGCCCCACTGTGCACCGGTGGGCCGGCTGGTGAAATTACGCGTCGCGCAGCCAATCCGTGAGCGGAATCGATAAACCACGCGTGGCGCGCGCTCCCACGGCGCGGTGGTCGAGTCGTGTCGCGCGCCTTTTTTGTTTGCCGTTTGTTTTTGTTTTTTGTTTTTTTCTTCCATCTCGATGCTCGTAAAGTACGATTCTGTCTTGGTGGAGCAGACTGATTGCCCGGTCGCCATCGGTTGTTGCTTGCTTGATTTCTGATACGCGTTAATGTCGTTGCTGAACGTGTGCTGGGATTTCTGCGAGATTTTTTTTCCTTTCGTCAATATTTTTTCTCTTTAGTCTTGGCACATCCAGAAAATTTAAAAGTGATATTCCAGTGTAAATGAAACACTTTACGTTTTTGAACGCGCCTCGCTTTCTTACGTACTAAATTTGTATATTTCCTTTCTCTCGGCTCAATATTGATTAAGTTTTCTGCCAGTAGCAGTGCTGAATAACTGCTAAGTCTTTGTACTCGTATTAATATTTTATTCAGAATTTTTTTGTCTTTTTAAGGAAGTAATATTTTACGGTTTAGGTGTAAAGTACTGTATTCAAATTTATATTTTAGACACAAACTAAAAAGTAAGGAAGTTTTGCAGAACAAACTATCGGTCCTTCATGCTTGCAGCCCTTCGTTACTGCGAGACCGAGATGGAACAATTATACTGCTTTTATTCCCATATTTTGTAATTGTTAATGTCCACTAGACCATAATTTTCAATATTCATCTAGACATAGTTTTTGTTTCTTCTTTGTAAAATTATTATATCATAAATAGAACATGTAAGCAATATATTATATATTTCTGTAACATCCAGTTCCTTAAGCACATAAGTCTCTGTCATTGAAGATCAATCACACATAAGTGAACATAAAATTATTTGTCTTATATTTCCAAACTTTTTTTCAATTACTCGTAGACCATTGGACTATTTAGGATAATCAATACATTGGTGTTAAATACACCACACTATACTTTCAAGCACCAGTGAACATTAAAATGAAAATGTGTAAATTAACAATTCATATACAGTTCAAAAGTAGATTAGCGATGAAATTGTGATAAAATCATTTAGATTCGATGCGAATTAGGGAGGAAGTTGAAAATGGCTATTGTGACTACAAAGTGAACATACAATTTTTAGTGAAAACGATTTTTTTTTGTGAAGAAAAGGGTAGCAAGTGGTGCTTGGTCCGTTAGCGAGTAGGCTGGGTTATGAACGACCTCTCAAACTACCCGTTGTCAGAACCAGTTCTTTGCATGTCCTTACCTCCGAGAGTCAGAGGAAAAAACCTTTCCATCAGAATGTTCGCGCAAAGATTTTAATTTCACTGATATGCCACCATCTAATGCATTATTCTCCACCCGACCAATCCATCCGCTAACTGCAGTGGGCTATTCGAAGATTTTTATGAAGTGTCATGCACTTCTACGAATTACTGTGGACACTCGATTTATAGAAGTCCGGATTGCAAAAACCAATTTGCGTCTTGAATGTTTCCCAGTATTCACATATCAGAAGGAAGTGTATTCTTTTGGACCACCCTAAAGAGGCCGAATTGGCCAGGGTGTATCATTCTAGCGGAGAACAGCAGGATCTCTAAGAACCGCAAACGTATATTCAAAAATGGACGTCAGAGGCCGAAGACAAGATCGGATTACATGGTTAGAGAAGACTACGAGGCTTTTAGACTCCGCGTATACAGACAAGCGGCAGGTAAGGCACGTTTTGAGCGAGTAAAGTCCGAAATGGGGTTAGCCTGGGATGACAAGAAGAAAAAAGATGTTACCATATTGCGTCACATTTTGCTTAAATTTGACGCCTAACCTCAAATAAACAGTGATAAGCTCTCTTTGGCATTAATTCGGGCTAATATCATGCATTTCGAACATCTTGGGTTTAAGATCACACCAAACGTTCGTTGACCCATTACAGAGAGTAAAATACAACTCGAGGATTGTTTACATGCAAAATGGTACTTCGCAGCATTGGGAAGTGAAGCGGAGTACTGTCCAGTCTAATCAGCGCTCTAACTGATTCCCAGAAAATATAAAGGGCCCGGTAATAGAAGTTTTTTTGCCGCAAATTTGCCGTTTCCGGCGCACAGTTACATAACTTTCTCTTCTCTTACGAACTTCCTTCGTGAGGCCGAGAAAGTAAAAATCGATGGGGGAGTGCTCTTGTTCCGGCGCCACTTCCGAGAGCCAAGTCGAGCAGCCGCCGTTCGGGTGCCGCCCCGTGGGCGCGCGCCCAGGCCCCGCCCCTCGGCCGTGACCACCCGCCCCCCCCCCCACCGCCCCCACCGCCCCGACGCCCCACCGCCCCCGACGCCCGCGGGGCGTGCCGCCGAGGCCGCCCCACGCATGACAACCGACCGCAGACTGGACAGTAGCCGAGCCTCCAAGAACACTACGTTTGCGAAATCAGAGTCTTTCATTTCTTTCATGTCTTAGAAAAAAGAAATTATCAGACTTGGTATTTAGTTCACACCATTTACTTAAGTTAACATAAGTATATTTCAAACCGTTGCAAAATGTTGTGTGTTTTACATGAGATTTCCCTGAAATATTGTGATTTTTACTTTCTCGCCTTACACCGTGCAGACGCTCTCAAAGTAAAGAATTGTAAAGCTCCGCAGAAATCAATGATTTTTCGACAGAAAAACTCCTGAACTAATATAAAAGCAAATCTCTGAATGTGTGAAAATTACAAATGCGACTTGCAATTTTTTAAAGCGTTGAGATAAACTGTGAAACTGGTGGTCTAGGAATAACGTGAAAGACGAGCCAACAGGACGCGAGTTAGAATCCCTGCTTCAAGGGGGAAAATGTTACTAGTTTGGAACACCTTTGCGGTTTCATATAGTATTATAATATTGCGAAGCCGTTAAAAATAACGCGAGAAAAAAATATGCTGTAGTACAACTATTAGTTTTATAATTGAAGAGTTTCGCTTTAGATAGTCCTATATCACGACAATTGCATTTTGGATATGAAAATAGAAAGGTTTAAATCCAAAATTCCATGTCACAGGGTAAATCAGAAACATCTCCGCGTTGTAGTACGTCAAGGTTATTAAATAACCCCTAAAATACCACGGTAGCCTACAGCTTGTCCCGACTGTGGCTGTGCCTCGCTTGCGGCAGTACCTGGAGGGGAATATCCCCCGCAGTGTGACGTGTAGGTGGGAGCCGGATCTCATCATCCAGCGTAGGAAAGAATATCACCCCTCCAGCCAGAAAACATTCGCTATACTTTAACGGGACTAGTGGCCATAGAAGTTGACACTTTCTAAATCATCAATCAGAATAAATGTTACAACGTTTTAGGGGATATATGGAGATCAAATATGCGTTTTTGGCAAATGATAATATGGTAAATAGCATTTAAGGGTATTAAATACCTGACATGTCATCGCGCGCCTGATTAGTAGGCAACGCATCCTGCATGGGTGCTTGGCACGAACCAAACTCTCAGGGGCGGCCAGACCACTGTCAATGACAGAAACGAATTTTTTGTCTTTATTGTTCAGCTTTGACTACGAAAATTATTCGATTATTCGTACATCAAGTTTGAATTTTGCCTGGTAAATACTTCTGCTAACACATCGTCTCGGCATAAATTTTTAAGTTCAAAATCCAAGAAGCGATGTGCTCTCTTGTATAAATATCCCTCGTAGTTGTGGCGTACATCTCTCCAATAACTGTTTGACGTCGTTTTTCGACACTCCTCTAAAACGTATCAGTCTAGCGCCCTACCCTAAGTAATAATGAAGTATTACAAACTTCTGTCGGGAACACACCTTAATCTCACACGCCTATGGCTATTCTCACGAATTTTTCCTTATTATTATATATAACATAGAACCAACATATGCATTCATTTCTACCTCTACTGTTCTAACCACCGCCACAGCATTCATGTCCTTAGCTACCATCGTTATTTTTAATGTTAATGTTTACTGTCAGAGTATGTTAATGAATTCATGAATAGATGCATCATAACTGACTCCGTCTACTACTTGTCACTTCAATAAATCAATGTAAAAAATGTCTTGGTTTAGAATAAAATTCCATAAAAGTGCTAGTATTTAAAATTATGCCTCTTCCAAATTTGCTGTACCAGAGACTTCCGAATTTGATGTACCAGAGACATGCATAACCTCTGAACTCGATTTCATCTTTAATTCCTTTCTGTACCCCGCTAACTAGTGTGAACATAGTAAGTCTAATGTGCGACGTAGGGGGCCTGCTGTCATTATGATTTGGGAACATCCTTGACTACCTACCTGTAACAGGTCTAAGCTCTGATGAGCTCGGAGATACGTTGGCCAGGAAATAAATAGGTACTATGTCAAACACCGGCTTACGAGGCACATCAGCTCGCTGGTTGGGGAAACTGCTGAAAGAAACCAGGTCTGGAGTCATCATCTGGAGTCAAATCAATGGGGAAAGGGGCGTTTTATAAACACCGACCGTGTGATGGACGTAATTAGGTAGACATATCGTATCGTAGATGTCTATAAATGTTGCTACAATCATTGCGAATATTAGTTTTACAAATTTCAAGAAATATTGTTGCTTCATATTGAAGTGTGACCAATTACAAAAACCACAATAACTCAAATAAATGACCCTGTTCGGAATACCAAAATATGTAGCAGACCCCCTCCAAGACGTGACCATTACTGTTGATCGTGGATGCATCACTACATCATTGTATCATTTTTAGACCTGGCAGAGCTTGTCTAAACTTAGTCGTGAGAGGACAGCTTCAGAAGTTTTGAAATAATTGAAAATAAGGATGAATCAAATGTTAGTGTGTAGTATAATATAAGAATTTCCGTAACAAAATGCTTTATACAAGTATTTTCTAATATCCCGCAAAAGCAATGAAAAATCTTAATTTTATATAACTTATATGTGTTGAATCAGGTATTTGCTGTGGCCATTCCCCTCGTGAAATAAATACCAAAAGCGTCGAACATCTGGTATTCTACAATCAAAACGGCGTGCATCTAAAAAAGTATTGCTTTTTCTTATTTGCTTTATTTGCTTATTAGCCACCCACCCCCCTGCTGCATGATCACAAAGTTCGATTCATCAATCATGGAAACCATTGTTGTGTGTACTTGCAGTGCTAACACAGTATAATATTATTTGGCTCATTGTGAAACTTTTTTGGAGGTGATTTCAATCGTGGAGTAGTCTTATTATTCACTCGTGCATTGTAAAAGTTTCAGATAAATTTCCAATGCACACGAGAAATTACCTAAGACAAATGTAGTCACGTGAGGGAAATCTTTGTACTGGTCTGTGATTGTGTATTGAAACGCTTTTCTGTTTTATTAAATATGCTAGTTTGCTTACCCTTGTTATTCATATTCCCTCAGTACTCACGCGTGCACATACGCGTACATACATACATACATTAGAACGACTAAAACATAAATCAAATAAGTTGTTAAATACTCCTTTTTATTTATGAAAACAATTAACTAAGTTTTATTCACGTAAAATATTTTGAAATAATAATTACATCATGATGACAAGAATACTGTTTTCGTTGTATAACAAACTATAAGATAGGAATCAACATAAAAAATAACATTAAAAGGTTGTATAACATCAAAAGATTGGGCTAGGGAAAATACAAAATTTCACAATTAAGTATGAAAACAATTCATGTAAGTACACCGTTTCATTATAAATCCAAAGTACATCCAAAGAAAAAAATTCGAATGTGAGATCATAAATAGGAAATAAAAGGTAAAACCATCAATTGTGGTTCAATGTGAATCACAATAGTTTACAATAATTAAGTCTAGGTTTAGTTTTATTTATTCAAAAGATAGTAATATACCAATACGTAAAACATCAAAACAGTCAAAGATTATATAGTGTATCACTGAGAAGTGATATGTCTGTATGAGAAGTACAAAGTATTGGGAGAGAATTGGTTTAATGAAAGGCTGATGTAGTTCTTAAACGTGCATACATCGTTTTGTTCCAAGCTCTCTTGAACCGAAAAAATGCACATAACTTCCTTTTGTCGATCATTTTATAAAAATATTTCAGGATATTCTTTCATGTATCAAATATTCTCACACGTATTCCTTCATATAATTTTGAAATTAGTTTTGAAAATTCTATGTAACAAACGCATTAATGTGTTTTATTGATCTCGTCCCGGCATTCTTCCGTCTAAATTTCTGAAATATCGTGTGCCTATGTACTACCCGTTGTGTACCAGCAATTTACTCGAGGAGGAATTATCACATTCTTTGGTGAATCCAGCATACAGTGGACGCATTCTTAACCGAAATTGGTTTATACTCTTAGCGTCTGTTTTTTATATAAAATCCACGTAGGACGATGATATATGTGTGTAGCACCTGCTGCTGGAGTTATTATTGTTCTCTTTCCACAGTTAAATCTATTTAGGATTCAATCTCAATTTTGTTTGTACTTCTACAGTTCTATAATTGATAATATGTTTCTCCACATTTACTTCTCACATTTTTTTACTTTCAATTTTATATTTTGTCGTGACGTTTCACAACTTAACCCCTATGGTCAAAAGGTGATGAACGATATTTTTTTTTCTCACGGGTGCCTGGCAATTTCTCAGTAAGAAAGGGCAATATGCTAAATGTACCTGTACGATACAATACGTCTCTGCTCAGGTTACGTGTTTAACAAAAATAATTATCTTTCTGACGTCATCAGGGCACAGTGAAAGATAAGCTGCGACAACTCTGATTTTACATATTAGTACTCTTAAGACCTACTTAGCACATAGTATCATTACAAAAGGACGCGACAATTGTCGTTGAGGGCCTTGGTCAATATTTTAGAAAAGGCATTAATATTTACCTCACATATGGAAAGGAGAGCATTAGCGTAGGCCGAACAATGGTTGAATTGATGTAAAGAGATAAATTTTACTTCAGTTATATCTACAAATGATCGATAAGTGTCCTTAAAAAGATTTTCTTGTAGAAGAGAATTTAATGCAAAAATATTCTCATATCTCTGAATATTCTCTTATCACCACGGTCTTTGTCATTAATTTCCTACGGCCATGTAGATAATACGCGCAATAAAACATCCCTTATCTACGAACACAAAACAATTCTGAGCAATAAATTACGTTATAAAAAAAATTGTTTTAAGCGAATATCCGTACCTAGTCAAGGGTCTGATACCGATGTGCCCAGATAAGAGGGAGCCTACTTTAGGTGAATGTTCTAAAACTTGAATCCTTGCGGACCAGGGGCCTGGGCAGCCGGGGCGGGGGGTCCGGGCCTGCTCTGAAATGCGGGGTTCAGCGACTCCGACTGCGAACCGGGCGGAGGGGTGGGGGCCGGAGGAAAGGTCTGAGGCTGCACATTGAACTCGGGAGGGATGGAAGGTTGAGATTGAAACTGTGATTGTGGTTGGGGGTTGAACTGAGAAGGGAATGAAGGTTGCGGTTGAGAAAAAGGGGATTGGGACTGTGCGTTGAACTGAAACTGAGGTTGGGAATCGAACTGAGGTTGAGGATTGAACTGAGGTTGGGAATTAAACTGAGGTTGAGGATTGAACTGAGGTTGGGAATTAAACTGAGGCTGAGGATTGAACTGAGGCTGAGGATTGAACTGAGGCTGAGGATTGAACTGAGACTGAGGATTGAACTGAGGCTGCGGTAGATGCTGGGGCTGAGGCTGAGGGGGATTAAACTGGAACTGAGGTTGAGAGAAAGACGGCGCCTGAGGCTGAGGCTGAGGCTGAGGTGGCAGCTGTGGAGCACCGGCAAATGGAGGCTGCCCCAAGTGGGGGCCTGGCTGCGCAGGCGCCGCGGGCGCGGCGGGCCCCAGGGCGGGCGCCCTGGGCAGGTGATCTCCCTCCACCTGGAACCGGTTGAGTGATTCAGTTAATGACTGGCTGATTGTTTGATCGATTAGTTAGCTGGTGTTTTCTCTTGTTTACGGCTTTACGACACTCCTGGGTAATTAAAAAATTAATGAATTGATGGCCAAGTTTCACTGAAAGCAAAATCTAACATGTTTATAAGCAACATCTTTATTTAACTACAGTCGAAAACTTTATTACATTTTCAAATAAAATTGTATTGAAACCTTGTTGTTACAGATCATATATTAAATTGGAAGGGTACTATCTGTAAAAAAAACTCACACAAACACACTTATTGGAAGATATATTTTTTCAGACTGATATTTATTACACCAAAAGAGAAAACGAATAGAAAGCAAATTTGTTATCGTCTGTGTAGTTCAATCATCTTGATCACAAACCACAGACTTTTCAAAAAGTTGCGTTGTTTGTATTTTTTTGTTTGTTTGCTGTTTTTTTTACAAAAATCACGCGAGAAGTTGCAAGTAGAAAAAACATTTTTTTTCTGAAATAGTGTATATTTGATTTTATTTCCACAAAGAATTTGTTTGTACTTCTTCACAAGTGGTAGGAGGAAACGTGGCTATTCAACATTGCGAGTATTGCTGAACTCTCAACATGAAGGGTACGAACGGTTGAACATTAGGGAGCATGGATTTTCTTTTTCAATTGTAGGTAAATTGAGAATAAATAGGAGAAATAGAGAATACAGAGGAAAGGCGTCACAAATGACGCCCGACAAAGAGTTTGGTTTATGGAACACATTTGAAAAAAATGTTGAAAACTCATTGAACTTGATATTCTATTCTAAGCAAATCCAATAATTTGAACTGATGTCAAGGCAAGTGAAATTCATTTACATGAGATTTTTCACGTTTTCAATTTGTTGCAGGGAAGAAATGCATGGTTGTTATCAAGAAATATATTATTGAAAATACATGCTGAAGGATGTAAGATCGTTCATAGGACCAAAGTGTTACAACCCCTCCCCCCCAAAAAAATTGTTCTATATCCCTTAAAACTCTTAAAAGACGTAAATCGTTGTACATGATTTTTTTTATTTTCTAGCAACTATTTTATCCCAAGTTGACACAAATTCTTCACAACTATTTCTCGTTTGTTTTCTTATTTTTTCCCCCATCTTTATTTTCGTTTTCTATATTCTAACACTTTAGAGACTTATTTTGCTCCTTGCACACGTCCTATTTCTACAGCAGCAGATAGTACCTTTCTGAATTTCGCTCAAGGGGCATTCCAGATAACCATTTTGCTTTTTAGAAGCGTGTTAACTGAAAATCATCATCTTGATCACAATCATCACCTTCATCATCATCATCATCATTATCATCATCGCACCTCGATGGGTCAGTGGTTAGCTTACTTCCTCTGAACCCTCATTGCGCAGGTTGGATCCCAGCTGATGTGTGTGAATTCTCAAAAGCGGAAAATCCCACAGGGCCCATGTCGTGATTGTGGCGTATAAAAGAACCCTGGCAGGTGCCCGTGAATATGAAATTCCTCCGTCAATTTCCAGTCCTAACGAGATCTCACATACGTCCATCCAGTAAGCTCGGATTTAGCTTGGATAACTGAGACCGACATCTGGCGGACAAAGTGTGAGTTACATCCAGACGCTTATAGACCCATTCACAATGCAAACGTAAACATAAGCATAACGCATAGACAAAAACATTAACATAAGTGATAAACTGAAGTATTCACAAAGTCTAACATAAACGTAAGCAAAATATGTTTCTATTGGCTGTGAGACATTCTATTTTACTACTGGTTTGATGTGAGAATGGATTTCGAGGTATCGACTGTGTCCATGGCCCATGTTACATGGCGTTAGTTCGTCTATCGATTCCGATACTCCATTTTGAGTTAACGTTGGTTGGTTCATTTCTTATGTCCTACTTAAACATAAGCACAAAAGCTTGGAGCTTGCAACCTTTTAAGTTAACGTCTTACGGATTATGCTAATGCGAACGCATTGTGAATGAGTTCGCTTATGGACGTAGTACTAACGTTTATGTTAACGCCATGCTTATGCTTATATTTGCATTGTGAATGGGCCTTAAAGGGACTCCAGCGGGACGCTCTTGCTCAAAGAAAAACCACTAGACCCGCGCCGGGGTAGACCTCAAACGGAGTTTGTCCAGCAAGCTGACGTGTAGAAAACAATACCTTTTTATTGTGACGTGATGGTCTCACCATCTGAATGTCTCACCATCTGAATGTCTCACCATCTTAATGTCTCACCATCCAACAGGCGAAGATCACAGTTACCTCCCGAGAAAAGCACATGCACTACACTTGCGGAACCAATTAACTTAGCTGACGTGCCCAGAATCAATTAATCAAAGGGAGTTCGGAGTCGAATTGTCGGGTGCGAAACGACGGCCAATGGCCGTGATCTCGCAGAATGAATCATGGATGCATGGGTACGAACCTGGAAGCCGTCTTTGCCTGCGGTGTACTTGAGCGTGATGGTCTTGCCGGTGGGGTCGACGTAGCTGTACTGGCCGCGCACGTTGCCCTGGCCGTCCACGCTCTCCAGGCGCTGCTGGCCGTCGTCCGTGCGGTAGTTGGTGGCGGACAGCGAGTTCTCCAACGCCGCCTGCGGCGGGAATTGGGACTTTTGGGACGGGAAAGCGGACGGCAGTCGGCTGCGCTTTTGAGCCTCTGCGCGTGCGCCAATTCCAACTCGGAATGATAGCGGAGCCCGCTAATCAGCCGGATTTAGCGGGAAACTTATATCGCTTACTAATCGATCACTCAGTCATGCTATATCGAATTCGTTTCCAACACTGGCAGCAGAGGAAGAGTTACTGATTTTGCGAATGTATATTATATACGAATATATATTATATATTATTAAATGAAAATAACTAATAACTAGAGTCCGGAAGTTCAGGTATTTATTTTACCTAAAATAGGCTGGCAAAAAGGTATTTACTTTTACTAAAATTGGCGTTAAAAAGAGGCATTTATTCTAGCTAATGTAGGGGTGTATGCAATATATATATTATATCGTATATTTCCGTGATACAACATCAATTTGGTTTCACTAATCTGTATACATACTTATCTATATAAATATTATTGGTATAGCCCGGAAGTTTGGCAAAATGTCTTATTGTTGTTATTTTTTTTCTATTCTACGACTTTAATCAAAACAAATCGCGTAGTTGTACTTCTGGAGTTGTTTTAGTATATTTTTATTTTGACTTTTTTGCCTAATTTAGTTTTTGATGTCACTTTTTGTCTTATTTTTGCCTTTTTCTGTCTTTTACTCCATTATTTTGTTTTTGTTTTTTTCGGCACCAATCTTGTTCAAGCTGAATATATGCCTGCAGACCTGGGCAACACGAAGGCAGCTTCATGTATTGTCTTTCTGTGGAAGCAGTGGCTGTGTTAAAAATCTAAATGAAAAAGGAAGATGATAGTAGCCATATTTTTTATTTTTTTTTCATTTATGCCGTCAGACTTCGTTTGCTCTCGAGGAATCACATCCTACTTTTAATATAGGTATCTAATCCCTTTTGAGGGCAGTTCTCGTGTATGATATACCGTTCTCAATGCTGGTGATTATTACACAAGTGCGAGCACGAAATATATAATTCCCTTTTCACTGATGTTATTTCAAGGTTCAAAACGGAGTCCACATCTGACAGTGAGATTAATTTTTTAGTTGTTGTTTATCTGTACTTTATACATGATTTTTCATGAATAAATTGTTAATTCTTTCAAATTTACTTTGAGAAGTGAGTAATGTTAGATGTCGTATGCCAGGAGTAGAATAATTTAGACCCCTAGTAGGGCGTGTTCTAAAAGTCATAGCTTCTTTGTCGTGCCCAACATGAGTGCAAATTATATCAAATTGGTAGTAATTGCAGATAATTTTAGAACAAGCCATTTAAAACTGAGTTCAATTTGATAAGTAAAAATTCAATTTCATATGACAATGTGATAACTAAAATGATATATTTGAAAAATTATTTTATTCCTTAAAATATTCCTCCAATCTGTTGTAGTCATCAGAATAGTCATAACTAATTTTTAAATATTAAGATATTAGTTATTATTGCAAAACGTATACTTTTTACATACATTATTAATTACAATATTTAAAAAAATAAAACAGATGCAGCATTTAATAGGGTCACTTCTCAAACAACCTTCAAAAACTTAAAACTTCAAAAATTATTTTAATGCAAGTTCAAATTTCCCGCTTGAAAAGTTGAATTTTTCTTGTTGGGCGGAATTGGGCGGATTTATAGCCATGTAATGGCGGATGTTTGTAAGAAACATTGGACAATCCTGCTCTACATTAGCTAGGATATATGCTGTTTTGTATGCAAAGTTTAGTAAAAATAAATCCCTTTATCTGCCTATTTTAGCTAAAATAAATGCCTGAACTTCTGGGTTCTAGCTATTAGTTATATTTATTTCTTAATATAATAATTATAATATACGTGAAGTGATTGGCAGTTCAGTGTCAGTTGGCAGTTCTAGACGAACAAAGGGGAATTTGGGGGATGTTGTATTATGGGAATTTCGCGCACACTCTCTCGGAAATCCTCTTGACAAGAATCGATTGACACTTTAGCCGGATCCATCTATAATATTCGGGAAACTTCTATAAAAAAGGTGCGGATACACGAGGAAGAAAATAAAGAAAATGCGCCTCTCTAAATTTTTTTAGTAACTATTAATTTTAATTTGTCACGAAACTTTCAAGCAAAAATATTATGAGATAATCATTAAAATGAATAAATTGTATTGCAGCATGAGCCTACGTGTTTTTGGAATTTTCAAGCAACTTATTCAACACTGTGATTTACTATACCGAGTTTTGCAACGTAACACGAGTTTGAACTTGATTCATCAGATTGACAATATAATTTAATCTAATTTGTAATAACACAATTATTGTTTTAAACGTGTTTTAGACATTTCTTTTATTTAAGGGTGGGCGAGCCACACAACAAGTATTTTGTATTTTGCATAACGGTATTTTTATTATGAACTTGCATAGCACAAATAAAACTATTTGACTTAGAAATACCAACTGGGTTTCCACACTAAGCTAAATAATTATGTACTCTAATAATTGTCATTTGTAATTATTGTAACTTGTGAGTTATAATTAATATATTTCGCACACCTTTCTCAGTTTTAATATGAATGGATTACTATTTAATGTATTAAGAAGGCAACAGTGCAAAATAATGATAAACCACAATTTTGAGTTTCCTAGTTAAGAAATCCACAACCCTCTCTAAGCAACCCTCTTTTAATTCAATGCTACAATTTTCATACGTTTTTCTTATGGCTTAATAACACCCGTTTGAATTATCTTATATATTATACGAGCTGAATCTTAAAACTGTACCGGCGTGGCTTTCAACTATTTCTCACTTCACATTTCATACGTTATTTCATGTTCGACAGTTACTTTTTCGACCCCGATACTATAGAGTTGGGGTTTTGGTAGGAGTACTACAAAATTATCGATTAGTCAGTATCGATACCGACTCCATCGGAATCGAACCAAGGGTGTCGATCCTTCAAGTTGTATTTGTATGTCCGCATACCTGTGAGTGCTCGGCGCCGTGGACGCCGGCGGGAGGCGCGGGGGAGGGCCCCGCGGGGGACGGGAAGCCCTGGAGCTGGCCGGGGAACTGCGCCAGCGCCACCGCTGCCATCGTGGCGAGCAGGCAGGCGCTTCTCGCCTGCAAGAGAACACGAAGGACATGATGCCACCCGCCCGCGCCACAAAACTCAAACGCGGGCCCTTAGGCACGACCAGGCGAATTGCATTTCCAAAGGCCGCTCCACTCATTCGGCATTCGCCGAGCAGCGAGCTACTGCTCGCCCAGTCCCGAACAGCTGATGAGTTCGGCGAATGTTCGCTACCTTTTAGGTGTCCTAAAGATCGGCACGCGCTGGGTAGGGCGAATTCCGAACGTTCGGCGCTCGGCGAATCGCAAGCACCCCGACCACACTACTCGGGATTCGCCGAATGCTGCATGTGTGGAGACGCCTTAAGGTGGTCGTCATAGCGCCAATAAGAGCGGACTGGCTTAGGTGGCTAAGGCCATCAATTGATATCACTGAAGTGCCTCTTAACGGGAGGCCCTAGGGTTCGACACGCTATAAAGCTAGTCGAATTCAGCCTCTATCTGGATGAATATTCTAGCGACTAATCTGTAGTTTTCTGTGGTTTCTCCGATCAACACCAGGCGAATGCCGGAGCAGTACCTTTCCTAAGGGGTCACGGACCGCGCCCGAACATTCCTTTCTCTTCCTTGTCCTGTCTTCACCCTTTATTTACACACACGCACCCTTACATGCCGGGAAACCAGTCGGGAGCTTAGGGCTTGTCCCGGCAGGGGTCGTGCCCCGCTGCTGGGAGGTACTTGTTTGGAGGAAAACCCGGATGTCAGCGGGTAGGTTGCCGCCTCTCCCTGTGTTAAAGATAAGCATTACACTTACACGACTAATACAGAAAATGACGCTCACGGAAACAGTTATCAATCAACCACTAAGAGCAAGACACAACTGTTCGAATTGACAAGTTAACCAATGAACATTTTCACTTTCACAGCGGTAAAGTCAATAAATCCTAAAAATGATTTCAGGAAATTTGTTTTTCAATTTCCTTAGTTTTAAAATTGAAAACTGCAGAAATCATAAA
>BOPP01000024.1:3935254-3958471 GCA_017312745.1 Gryllus bimaculatus | reverse complement strand
ACAGCCTAGAAGTAATGGACTCGAGCCGCGGAAGCCTACGTGTACAGTTATCAATCAACCACTAAGAGCGAGACACAACTGTTCGAAATGACAAGTTAACCAATGAACATTTTCGCTTTCGCAGCGGTAAAGTCAATAAATCCTAAAAATGATTTCAGGAAATTTGTTTTTTCAATTTCCTTAGTTTTAAAATTGAAAACTGCAGAAATCATAAATGAAGTGCTAAGAAATTGAGCGCCTCCTGGCAGGGGTACATGAATACTTTCCCACAAAAACTTCTGAAGGGGGTGACGGCTCCCTCATTGTCAATTCGTCCCCTTTGACGTGACGACTACAGCGCCAAGTATTAGGCGCGACATGTATTAGACGCCCCAAAAGCGGTGCACGCTCCGCAGTCCACGCTCCGCTGCGTGCGAATTCCCTATAATGGCAGTGGGCTATTACAAATCTACATTTTGCTGGAGAGGCAATAGCACGCTAAGTGTCTCGTCTAAGTAAGCCGCCATTCTACAGATTTGAGGACCAAGCCAACATGGCTGATAGTTGTAAGTGCTGCGCTTTTAAATTTAACCGAACTGTTCAACTTTTTTTATATCTAAAAGTGGTTGATATGTAATTTTTGAGGAAAAAACAATGACAATGTCCAATTATCTTATTTAGCCCAGTCAAATTAGGCCAAAAATGGCGATAGAAAAAAACTGAAAGAAAAAAGGAAAGGATTCCCGAAGGAAAAAAAGAATTGTGTAGACTGCCAACATACAAATTATAAAACAATACAAATGGAATAATCAAGTTTACCGTGAACATTGAGGGACAATTAAAACTGAAAGTGACAATGACGAACAACATGAACGTCAATGTTTGGCGATGGTATCCAATGTTAAATGAATTGGGGGATACCCCAACATTCCTAAAATCACTAACGGCTTCGACAGTTTTGCAATGAGTTGTACTGTTTTCCTAATGACTGCATCGGGACATTTGTATTTATATTGTTTTACGTAATTTGTGTTGATAGTGTACACAATTCTTTACCAAATATTTGTACTCGATCCTTATCAAATAAATTATGGATTATCAGTTTTCGTATGCGAGGTAATCTCGGACCCCAATGACCATATTTCTGTTTTTTGCGCAAAATATGTAAATACATATTGTTGACAAATGTTGAATAAATATAAAATTACTTCCTTGTACTGAACTTATCAAAATATTTCTTTAAAGGAGATAACTAGGGCCTTGTCGTAAACAAAAACCAGAAATTTTGAAGCCTATAACTCTAAAATGGTTAATTTTACAACGAAACTTAAAAAAACACTTTTTTGTAAGAAATTGTATCAACTTTAAGATCATATAGACTATAATTTTCTGTGGGATTGTTAGTTATGAAGATATTTGCAAAAAACTTAGAAAAAGCACCTTCGAACGCACCTTCAAAAGCACCTTCTCCCCCCACTTCAGGATTTTTAGTATGTTATGCAGTAAGTACCAACAAACAATCGTGCCGAATTTCAAAACTCCAGGTATTTTCACTCGATTTGTCTAATTTGACTGGGCTAATTATAAGTATAAAATACGACAAATATATTTAATAGTAATTGTTTTAATTTAATACATTTATTTAATCTCCATTTACAGAAATGGTGAATAGTAGAGATAAAATTGTTATTTACGTTGTAGAAAAATTGAATTAGTAGAATTTTGCGATTTATTAAAAATATATTTTCTATTAAGAAATTGGTATGTTTTCATTAACTTCTTCTGAATTATTAGATAAAGAGTATAATATTACCTTGAATATTTCAAAAATTTAAGACATTCAAGGCAAGACTTATTAAACAACCATTTTAATTATTATTATTCTATTGAAAGCCTTTATCTGTTTAAGTTGAACTATCGGATTTGAATATCACAGTTTTAAATGAAATTGAAGTGAATAAAAATAAAATTAACATAGAAGCATGCAACTGTTTTTCATTATTTGCTAGATTTTTAGAACATTTATCTATGCGTATGACCCCTTCTTGTGACGATAACTTCCGTCGCTAGAAGGTGTTGTAAGGGTTAATGAAATGAAATGAGTGTATCAACAGAGCATGGTTTACTCATAGCTGACAAACAGCTCCTCTTCCCGAAGTAACGAAGTCAACGAGTTGCATGGGTGCAGACGGCTCTGTCAGGAGGAGGAATCGAGAAAATTTCCTCATCAAATAAACAGCAAATTTTAAGAAAACAACAAATCATAATAACTACTTGAAAGCATCAGGTGCTTGCAATGACGAGTTTCATGAAACTATATGGTATGAACGTAAATGACGTTTGCATATTTTGTTACTATGGATCTCTGTAACTTAAAATCTTAAAGAGCAAATTGAAAATCGATTTATTGCATCTAATTATGCTTAAGCAGACGAATTTCGAGTGTATTGGGAAAGTAAGGGAGACGAAGAAATGTCTAAATATCACTAAATTTGAGTTGTCGAGGTTCTGATTGGGGGGGAGAGGAAATCTGAAGATTTCACTTTTAAAAAAAGTTCCCTCTCCTGACTACTATCGTAGATCCGACTCTGATACACGATATTATCGACGTCAGTTCATTTCTATGTTCTATGACATGTTGGCCTCATTCCCGCCGGTATGCCGGTTCTGAGGGGATACTGAGGTACACCCCTCCTTCGGTGTTACTGCTTTGCTGTAATAGTTTCTAAGTGCTTACATTTTGTTGTCTTCTATTCAGCATTATTGTGTAAACTTACCCTGCTTCTTTCTTCTGGTTATTAAAATTTGACAGTATTGGTCAATAAGGATAATTAGTAGCTACACCATACGCAATTTCACAACAAAATTCTTCGTAGCAAGAAATCCACAGTAGAAATTCTGCACTTGTCCATCCCAACGAAACTGATTTTGGATTCACAGGTTTCATTCAATAAATAAATACTCCACATTTATAATTTTCAAAAGTACGAACTTAAAATGATAGTATGGAAATGTAAAATAAATGATAATATTAAATTTTAAAGTTATAATGTCAAATTGAATTTTAACATTTCTAAAAAATGATGACCTTAACTTGCAAAATGAAAACCTTATTTTAACGTTTTCTAGTTTCGAAAATGGGTTTCAAGTAATTGATTATATAATTTCATTAAATACACAAGGGAACTCGTTGGTATAACAAAAACAAGAAGTTTGGAAATAATCCAATAAACGTGCAGAAACCGGTCGTTTACACTCACAGACCAATAAACATATTTTCTTCAAATCACATTTTCTATAAAAGGTGTCCTTAAACCTTTTATCCGTAAACTTCTTTTTCAATCAAAATATCCATATAGTTGTCTCACACTTTTAGAATATTTCTACAAATACACTCAAATTACACCTTAGCCTCCCGCATCTACTCTGAAAATTTCAGAAAGCACTGAAACTATCAAATATCAATATATCTATTTAACACTATTGTGAAAATATTACGATATTGTTTCAACTTTACCAGAATCTGCATTGTCTCGGAGCAAGAAGTTCCCTTATTACTGCACTTGTCAAACAACTTTACCGACCGTGCCACCCACAGTATTTATATCCGCCTGGGATAGAAAGGCTAAATCGAGGCAGCGTGAAAAAGGAGCGGAATTTTATGAACAGGAACCCTCTAAATGCTCAATGCCAAACTGGACAACGAATCAGAGGTGCGGCACGTGGTCTAGAAAGTAGCTTGCGCAATTTAGCGGCGATTGATCAAAAAGTTATATCCGTTTCGCGTATCCAAGTATTCTTCGGTCCATATTTAAATGATTGTCTACAAGTAGTAAGTGAACGAATTCGAAAAAGATAAAGAGATAGTATGGAAGTTCAAATGATTGGGGAAATTGTGTGTTGAATCAGCGTGGTCATGATGAGAGGGTTGAGTGGGAGGGGTAGGGTGAATGGCGCCAACCAAGGACAAAGGGGCGGGACACGCCTGGTGTGAAGGTCACGTAGAACTGCCCACATGAACATTGAGTTAACACGTCGCTGTAACAGCAGGATTTCCCACATGCGGTTGATTTTGTATTCCAAGCAAGTAATACTCTCATTGAATGCATAGTTCCCATAAATTCAATTTTATTACTTTTTCTATGTTAGTTATCATCTTCATTTTATTTTGGGTAGGGTTGTCATGCTAGGATAACGGGTGCCGATATTGGCCGAGAGATGTTAGGGGAGCCGTTGATCAGGTATTTTATTCAAACCTATTGCGATTGATGACGGAATTGTAATAATGGATGAGTTATTACGACATTATAGTGAATTACAAACAAACAGAATCTGAATAATCCCGATATATCTTTCTTCGAACTCTTCTGTTCATCTCTCAATTCCACTATTATGGATTGACTTATATTTGAACTACGATCCCAAAGACGAAAGTCTAATTTCTGTACTAAAGATCTCAGCACAATTGATACAATGGCATGGACACTTAGAAATTACAATCCGAAATTTCGCCTAAAAGAATGCTATAATTATGCTTTTTTTTATTGAGATGTCTTCTTTAAATTTCGCGCGAATTACAAGACAAATGAATCACGTGACTTGAAGTCAGATGAACCGAAGCGGAGCTCTGGAGATTCGCGGCGGGATCATGTGGTGCTCAGGGCGTTTGACATAGATCGTTTTTATTCTGTACATTTTTGGTACAAACGTTTATTAAAAATGATTAAGGCAATATTGGTTTTTAATAACCATGGGAAACCAAGAATGTCAAAGTTCTACCAGTACTTTGTAAGTTGATATAAATGGGTTAGAAGATAAAAGTAATGTTTATGATTTGAGCCTTGCTTTCATTAAAATAATGTTCAGATTTATTTGGGCTCATCTTTCAGTTGCACCTTAAAATTCATTTTATTCTGTCCGAGTTTTTAGTTAGGATCTCCAACATTAAATTAATTTGGTCTTTGAATGCTGCTTCTAAATTACAGAATGAAGACATGCAACAACAGATTATTAAAGAGACTTTTCAACTTGTGTCCAAGAGAGATGACAATGTTTGCAATTTTTTGGAAGGCGGAAGGTTTGTTCATGTTCCATTACATGTTGCACTTTTTTTCCCCAAAAATTGAAGTGTGGCCTTTGTAACTGGTCCTCTTGTTTCAGTTTGATTGGTGGTTCAGATTACAAGTTAATATATAGACATTATGCTACACTCTACTTTGTGTTTTGTGTCGACTCTTCAGAATCAGAACTTGGCATTCTAGATCTTATTCAAGTTTTTGTTGAAACTCTTGATAAATGTTTTGAAAATGTCTGTGAACTTGATCTCATCTTTCATGTTGATAAGGTAATTCATGGTCTATCCTAAATAATTTTGTGAAATGTCTTATAAAAGTATTCATGCAGTTTGTGACTACAACAGGTTCACTATATTCTAAATGAACTTGTTATGGGAGGAATGGTATTGGAAACTAACATGACAGAAATCCTCACTAGAATCGAAGATCAAAATAAATTAGAAAAACAAGAGGTATGTGTTAAAGAAATTTTAATTTTCAAACTAAAATTATGCGGAAGGTTTTTCTTAATAATTAAGAGTTGTTCGACTTGAATCGCATTTTACATAATTTTTGTAATTTATTTTTCTTTGATGGACTGGTTAAATTAGTCTGATTAAAATTAGTTTGAGATTGACATTTAAAAACTCGTGCTTGAACAGGTGTGACAGTGACTTCAGTCAGACACTTGTGCACCACAGTTTGTCGTTTTGTAAAAGTGTCAATGACATACTTATTTTAATTGGAGAATGAATGAGTTATTTATTAATAATGTGCAGGATTCATTAAGTGCAGTAAACTGAATACAGGCATTAAAAGTTGCATATTTATTCTTAAATACATGAAATGTAAAGAACATTTTTGCATTTTAAAATAATTTCAAACTAAAATATTCGTAAATATTCAATTAATAATTATTGAAATTACTGACATTTGTTTGATACCCATTCCGATTCTTATTTATTCTCATATTTAAATACATGCGGTTTGTGCATTATATTTTTAAACAAGGCATAATGATTTCCCTAACTATTAAAGAATTGCATCTGTGTGTTTCCAAGATTTGTGAATGGCATGGCTTTCTAATGTTTTTATTGTATGGATCTCAACACTCAAGATATGATAATGTGTTCTATCTTACATCTGATTGAGGCAATCAAATTTTAAGTTCGTTGTATTTCTTCAGTGAAATCTTGCTTGTTATAATTTATTGTTTTTGCTCAAATTGGAGAACTCACTATACTCTGTGTTGGTGATGTTTGTTGCTGTTGCACAATTTTTTTTTTGTTTTGTTTTTTGGTTCTGGATTTGTGATGATTGTATATTGTTTCATAGCTTGTGAACGTATGCTCAGACATTCTTCCCATATTTGAAATTGTGTTTGTCCTTGCATCTTTGCTTTTTTCATTTCTTTTGCATTGTATAGATGCATTGGATGTGTCAATAATTGTTTTGCATTATTGTATTATCTGACACTGGGATTGCAAATTACAATTATTTATTGGAAATAAGTCTGACAATGTTCTGTGTTCTAAGCTTTGCCAGTTTTGGAGAGTTTGTAATGTAGTTTTTATGCTGCCACTTATTGAGATCTTGCCTTGAATACACACTTGACAAGAAAGAATGTTTAATATTATTGCTTGTTTAATGGTGGTTGCAGTCATTTAAAGGTTTTTACATGCTTACCTAGTTCATATTGAACTAATGGTCAAGTTTAAAATTAAATTGTACATAAAGTTCTTTGTGAAGAACTGGTAACTAATAACTGGTAATGAATGGGTTTGGACGATTTCACTTGTGAATACAGTAACAACAATGCTTCAAATTTACTAGTAATGTTTAGAGTTTGTATGAAGAAGTATGTAGTATAAGATTTTCAATTTTCCGATTCAATGAAATGTGTGAATCAGGAATAGGGACTTTTCTGTGTGAAGCCTCTAATTAATACAATGAAACATAATTTATTACTATTAAAGAAACAGAATTTGAAACATTTTAAAACATAGTGTAAGAACATATAATACTAGCTATTTTCAATTCTACAAATTACAAGTTCTTTAGTATTCCTGGTCACAGTGCAGATATGGAAAGTTTTTAATGTTAAAAACTTTAATGAAAAGGAAGTTAGTTAAAAATGTAAATGAAGGAGCCTAGAGACTTCACTCTAAAGACATACTTATTAATTGTAAACAAACAAAAAGAACACACTTCAATAATTTGCTTTAAAATTTTCTGCCTTAAGTTTATTCGTATCTCATGAAGAATAATGCTGATTAACCCGTAACTTCTGAATTCTGTTACAGGCATTGAATTCTCGTTACAGGCACGTGGTCCAGAGAGATATTGGTGTAAATCAATTAATTCTTTTCAAAATTTAACAATTAAATATTGTTAAAGGGACTATTTCCTATTAGATAAGTTATTTTTTATTTAATGCAAATAGAAAAAAAGATTCTATTATGGCTTTTTGCATCGCAAATAACTCAAATTTAAACAATTGCAGTTTCAGCTTTGTGTATAAACATTATCTTACTCTTCTTTTCAATTCTTAAAAAGGCATTGATTTAAAACACCGCATTTTTTTTTTTTTTTTTTTTTTTTTTTTTTTTTTTTACATAATTAAAATACACAACAGATTGCTGAGAAGTAAAATGAACTGGATACAAAAATACTGTTGTCGAAAATGGGGGTTTCTAACATAGGGCTAATTGATACCATTAACACAGACATGCAGTCTATGAGACCGCTTCAAAAGTTCTGAGTGTTATGAACCTCTCCAGTGGAATTCAAACAGGAAACTGGTAGTCGTGACTGTTCAGAAGTGATGAGAAATGAAGATAGTGAGAACGACAGTATTGCCACAGCAGGAAATGGTAGAAATATAACCCTGAAAATTTTTTCTCCCTGGCCGTATGCTTGTAGTTACGGGTTAATAACATTTTGCATAAGCATTTTTTGAAGTAATTCTGAAATTATCATCGTTAACTTGGGATTCTAGACAATTATAAAACTTTTTTCTGTTTGCCTTAAAAAGTATTTCAAACTTGCTTAAAGTTGGAGTGTGGTTTAATAATAGCGTTTTTTTAAACCTCTGTATTTGGTTTGATTTGTTGTGCAGGTGAATAATATAAACACTGAATGAGACATCTATTCAGTAGCCAGTGAATTAGGAATTTTTAGTTTTTTATATGGAAGTATCATCATGTTAAAGAACACAGTATATTGAAACATTTTTATATCAAAGTTACAAGCAATAATTAACTTTGTGAGATAATTAAAGGTGACAATGACATTTACATAAATTGTTGAAGTAACTTGCCTTGCCCCAAAATGTGCAACATAATGTAATATTCTATCAAATCTATCCGTTTTGTTTGTTCGCACAAGTTGAACATTGTATTGTGAAACGGAACATGTCCATCAAACATTTTTCAATGATGATGAACAATGCTGATATTCAGAATACTTTCAGAAACTTTTAAAGATATCTTAATGAATTTGGTTATGAGACAATTGTTGTCCATTAGAGAAACCTAAACTCTCACCAGCAAAGAAGAAGAAACTTTTGACTTAAATCATGAACAAGGCAAAATATTCTCATTTAGGTATATAGATATAATAGATTCCTATATGGTCTTAAAAATGGTAATTTTTAATATTGCATACTCCTGTACTCACAAGTGACTTTCCAATGTTTTCCATAAAAATGTTCATTTAGAAAAGGATTTTATTTCACAGAATCACTTCTTTTATGTGTTGAAATGTGACAATTACAATTTGCTGACAATTACAATTTGCAAGGCCTTCATCATGAATTTTTTAATCTCTTCCTCCTTACTGAAGAAAATTCTCACAAATTATGATGTGTTTGTGCCCCTGGGCACAATATCTTCAAAAAGGCCCAGGCAAGTTACAGATTATAAACTGGATACTATAGAAATAACAATACATTGAAGTAAGAGACAACCATAGACAATGTCTATCAGGAAATGAAAGTTATTTCTTGCTGGACAGATCTTTACACCACTTTGTCAAGAATTGAATGAATGTTATAATTGCAATGTTAAAGCTCAATATGGAATGAAAACTCAGAAACTAACCCAGTTGAGATTTTTCAAAAACTATTATGTTACTAGCTATCACTACTCTACAGTAGCTTATGACAAGATTGTTTAAAGAATGGATAACATGGCAAAGAAGTTCTCCAAATTGCCCAGCAAGCCTCTGAATGGATAGGGCAGTGAATATAAGCCCCTATGTGTGCTAAAAGATGGCCAACAAAGTATGTAAATTATTGAGTTCAAATATCTGAGAGATCTGTGTGTGTTCAAATATCTGTATCTTCACCTAGGGAGTACACGAACTTGATGGTGGTGGTGGTGCTTGAGTATCCCTGTGATCCTGAAAGCTATGCCAGCAGTAGCGTAGCTACAGATAGGGCCTCCCTTGCCGGACTGGTCAAAGGGGAGGGGTCAGACAAAGAAATACTCTAGAAGAGGGCGGGGGCACAAAAAGTGAAAATCCGGTACAATGTGCTGAAGAGGATCTCAAAACGACGAAGATTTAGGCATAAATCTTAGCCTACATTTCTACCAAGAGATGAAGGGTACGGGTATGATCTCGCCCGCGGAGCAAAGAAATTCCAAAGGAGATTTGGACAGGAGTAGCTCAAAAGCTCAGTAAAACATCCTCGTAGGGGAGTTAACCCTAAAAAAAAGTCCTGGTCCTCCTGGTAGAGGGTTGGGACGATGGGCCAGCTCCTCGTCGTCCATGTAAAAACTACAAAATGCTAAAAGGCCTAATCATGAGAAAACGGACGGTAATCGGAGACAAACTAGGCAAAGGAAATGGATAATGAATATTGGAGCATGGAATACTCAAGGTTTGGGAAATAAGATACAGGAGGTAATAAAGGAACGTCAAGATTTAAATATGGATATTGTAAGTTTTAGTGAGACAAAGAGAAAGGCCTCAGGTATTGAAGAGATTGGATCCTATGATCATAGGAGAACCAAAAGATCAGAGGGGTAGTAAAGGAATTTCCATAGTCATAAAAAATAAATTCAGAAACCATATTAAAAGTTGGGAAGGCATAGATGCGAGGCTGATTAATGTAAATTTGGAAAATTTTAGATGCAAATTGACTATTATTGAAGTGTGTGCAGTGAATGAAGATATTATTTTATAAGAATTTTACTCAAAAATAGATGGAATAATCAGTGAATGTGGGACAACATAATATAGAGCTTGCCAGCAGCTTGCCTCTCAATACAAATAGAGAACTTATCGAATTGGGTGATTTTTTAATGCTAGAGTGGGAAAATCTGAGAGCCCAAAAGTCATTGGACAACCTGGAGAAGAGGTGGAAAATTCAAATGAAGATTGATTCAACTATGTAAACAGCATGAACTTGTATTTAGAAATGGCCACTTCCAACATAAAGATAGGCATATGTTCACTTGAAAAGATATGGTAAGAGGAAGGAGATCTGTGATCGATTATGTAATCACTAGGCACTATTTAACTGGTAAAGTAATAGACGTTAGGATACATAGAGGCCCAGAATATAGATCCAACCATTATCTAGTTAATGCCAAAATTATGTTTCCACTCATTAAACAAAAAGAAACGGAGATCAGAGAACAAAAGAAAGACAAAAATGGAAATAGTGAAGGTAGGAAATATAATATAGTGGGTCTATCACATCCAAGTATAAGGTATTTATTTCCAAACAGATTGGATAATTTACTGAATGAAAACGTAGTTGGATCAAATAAGGAGATATTTGAACACCTCAAAGATAGTCTACATTAATAGAAGATGGATACAAGAAGTATGAAGAAGAACAAAGTGGTTTTAGGGTGGGTCGATCTTGCTTAGATAACCTGTTTTGTCTGTCCCAGGTGATGCAAATGAAGTGGCAGACAGGGAGAGAACTTCACATGGTCTCTCTTGATATACCAAAGGTGTATGGTAGTGTGCCAGTCATAACGTAGTGTGAAGTTATGAACAAAAGTAATGTAAATAAAATCTTCATAAATGCAGTAAAGGAATTGTATATATTATTATTATTATTAACTTGATTGGTCACATTGGACCACTTGAGTCGTTCCACTTCACTTTTTTACCGTTCATGGTTGACTGTCAAAGGTGTGTCACCTTGAAGTGAGGATAAATCCTCGAATTACAATTCAGAATGTTATTCAGAAAGGTGATAATGAGAGATGGAGGATGATGTTTTGGTGAAATCTAGGGGGTGAAAGGACGAAACACAATACAACCATGCCCCGAGGCCGGGATTCGAACCCACGATCCTTCGGGTCTGAGATCGCTACGGCACTACTGCCTCAAGCGATCTCGGCCACCGATTGGCTATTTGTATATATATATCTAAAGGAAAGAGTGAAACTTAAAAAACAGATGACGCCAAACATTCCTATATCAAAAGGACTACAGCAAGGATGCTGTATGTCACCTTCCCTCTTTTAAATGTATGTTAATGCGGTGCTACAGGTGTGGAAAAGAAAATGTGCTGGGATGGGAATACCACTTGATAACACAACCGTCTATGCCTTACAGTTCACTGATGATCAAGTGCTGATGGCGCAAGAACAGGAAGATTTTGAATGTATGACTAAGAAGATAAATGAAGATTATGACAGATGGGGACTAAGCCTCAACCTAGAAAAAACACTATACGGGACTCTAGGCAGTACACATATCCTATTTAGTATGGAAACTGGAGAAATAATAAGAACAGAGTACATAAAGTACTTGGGAACAACAATAGGGAAACAGGTTTTATGGAAAGAATGTGAAACCTGACTCATTAAAGAAAGAAAAATTTTAGGAGTTCTGAATCCAGTGATCTGGGATTCAAGTAGCAGGAAAACGAAAATTAGAATATATAAATGTATGATTGGAAGTGTTACATTGTATGGGGCAGAAATATGGCAGTTTCCAGAACAATAGAAAAGAAAATTGAGAGCCCTGGAAATCGATTTCAGGGCTCTAAATCAGCTTCAGCTATATGAAAATAAAAAAAAAATTAAAAAAAGAGAAGAAAAGTAATAGAAAATTGCGAAATCATTGGCCACACACTGTAATTTGATAATATTTGCTCCGAGACTATATGCAAATAAATACATTTTGTTTAGAAACGAAACATATCTATAATATTCTAAATATTGTGTAATTACATGTAATTGATTTTTTGTAATTTTAGAATAAACAAAAACAGGAAACTGCATTACAATTTCAAAACATTTCATTTATTCTAAGTTTGAAAAGTAATATATTGAAGACTGCAACCATCAGTTCCTTATTTTGTATATTGTTTTATTTGTTAATATTTTTGGGCAGGCCCGTAGCCAGCAGATTAATGACAATCAGGGAAGAAAAAAAAACAAAAATTAACCTACAGTCTTTATTAAACTTTACCCGTATTTGCCATTCCAGCTTGTAGATGGATTGAGGGACCAGGTCTCTTACAGAAATTAATGCAGTTATGTTGTTGGAAAATACTATGTTTTAGTAAATATATTTATATTATAAGGTATGCTTAGTGATTTTTAATTGTCTTCTACCTTATTTCATTTACTTACAAACTTGAAAAATAGATTTAATTTGATAATTTGCTATTATATTTTGCTCAAAGCAGTGTTTAGTTGTTAACATCAGTTGTTTTTTTATTTAATGACATTATTTTGATTAGTACTATTGTTAATTTATTATTATTATTATTATTATTATTATTATTATTATTATTATTATTATTGATGCTATTACTATCAACCTGGTGTACACAATTATGTGCATTCTAAGCAATATTGTTATTGTCACACTGAATAAACATTTCTTAAAATTTTAACAGAAATGCTTAAGAAAAATAATTGTGTAATTAATAATGATACTCAGTCCTCCTTAGGAAAACAACGTATAACTGCAACCAATTAACATAAAAAATATTTAAAATAGTTGAAAATAAATGAAAGACTATGAAATGATATCATTAGATAATGGTAAACAAGAATAATAGTGTATTTTGGTTGTGCATTTTTATATGTTCCTTAAATGGTCAGTATTTAAAACTACAGTGCTCTATAATACTATCATTGCCATAATTACAAAGTATTGTAGATTGAATATTTACTGAATTACATATTCAGATCCAATGCAGGAATTACTAAACGGTGTAATTTGTTTGATCATTTATGTAATGGAATGTTTGAGCATAGGTTCATTTATAATTTATAAATGAATATATGTATAGTATTTAAAATATATAAATGAATATCATAATTCATATCATTAAAGTTATATTGTTGTTTTTTGTTTTTAATTATGTTATTGTAAATTTTCATAGTTTTCTACTCCTCTTTATTGTATAAAATTTTTGGTGTATGTTTTTTAACTAGTTATCCTGCTAAGTTTCAGGAATTAAAAGTTTCTTATAAGAAATCTTTAAATTTATTTATTGTAGCCTCTGACTCTATTACTAACCTTGTGTTACTCCACTTCATTTTCAAGTCTTGTGCTTACATAAGGTACCAATTTTAATTAATTTGTTTCTCTGTTCTTTTCTTCGTTGTTCATTTCTGTGTTCATTATAAAACCAACAGTTCCTTATTTATTATTAGTGAACAGGTTTTTAAAATTTATTTTCAATTTAAATAAAATTTACATTTCAGTAAAATAAATGTGTAGGTAGCTTTAGTATGCATATTTATACTTATTAGTTCAAATAGAACTTTGATATGTTCTTGCTTTCATACTCCATGTCCCTATTGCCTTGTACTTCATGATTTTGGCCAATGTTTGATTTGAATAGGTGAACAAGTTAGTTTTGTACAGTCTGCAGGATCTTCAAAAGTATAGAGAATTTTTCAAACTTGATACTTCCTCTATTAACATTATATAATTGTGGTAAGATTTTTAACTTTGTTCTAAGATATAAAGGAAACCACAGGGCCAAATTGGCCAAATTCTGGATGGCAGCGGAAATGTGACATATCTTCAGTTAAGCAGTCTGGCTACGGGCCTACAAAAATTTGTTTCCTGTCGATCCTTGTTGTGTGTCTGTGCTGCTCATCATATCTTGCAGGGACCACTGGAATCGCTGTCACTCCATATGTCAACATCCAGCAGACTCCCACGCCAGAGTCGAATGAGGCGCCTGTTCCCCCAATGACAACCACTGAGAATCCTTGTCTCTAACACCAGAACATAGTCGAAGTCAGAACTGCTGATGTGTGATTCCTCAGAAGTATCATATCATGATGTGTGACTTTGCTTGCAGATGCGCTTTTAAAGTGATGTAACAGGGTATGAGAATGTGTATTTGAATGTGAATGCGAGTGTGGGTGAGATCCGTAGGACATAGGCAATATTTGGCATAAGTGTAATTCATGTTGTTTGTGGCTACTAAATGCAATTGTGTTGCTTATAAAATAACACTGCTAGTATTTTTTTTAAACATTTATATTAAAAGAAATTGCACTCTAAAATTGTTTATAGGTAAAACCATATTTTTGGTTAAACAAAGTTATGCTGTCAAAGTTTTTCAGCTTTTAAAATCAAAGCAAATTAACCAAGAGCTTATAAAATTTAACAAGTAACTCAGCATTTTTAAAATTGAAAGCATTCCATGAACTCACCATAATTAGTCAATGTTCTATGAATATGTTGTAGAAATTTAAGTGATGTTGTAGTGTATTAATCTGGTAATTGTGTTAGTAGTTCTAGTCATTGTAATGATATTAGAGTTTGTATTTTGTGGATGTGCATTTGTTAATGTGCTCTTAGTAATTATTTATTAGTAAAGAAACATAAAATTCAAAGAATCATGAAGTGAAGTGAACACACATGGATCTCAGTTGTGATTAAGGCAGAGATTTTTATTTATGTATGCCAGCAAACTTCTGTTTACAAAAGTAACTTCATATACAGCACATTTTGTTTGCTGTTTGAATGTATTTGATGAGATTATATTAATCAATTTTACATTTTGCAATATTTCAGGCATTTTCTTTTATACATAAAACATTTACGGTACTTTTAAATAAGAATTAATAAAATGTGCTAAAAAATAGATTTTACTATTGTGCTGCAGTTCCAAAATATTTTGCAATTTACAAGTTAGTAAAGAGTTGCAGAAACAATTAAAAAAAGAAAAAATATGGTTATTCAACATCAACTTCACTCATTTTTCAAGGATTAAATGCTATGAATTTAATAGGTTTATCTATGCATTTTTATGCTAACTCAGTATGCATTTTTTGTGCTTGTTAAGTTTACATGCATAGACTATATTTTAATTTTAACCACTATCTTTAATGTCTTAATACTCCCATTCACAAAAAAATCTTATTTTATCAAAGTACACCTCAAAAATAGTTTGAAAATTGCATTGAATTTCTAGTAATTTGTAATCTGAAAGTCTTAACTACTATACATTTTTATGAAGTCCCTTTTCCCTAAGGATTGTTATTTCCGAATTGCTTGCAAACATACATTTCCAACTTTAGTTTCTGATCACATTCACGCTACATTTGTATGAGTTAATTGGAATATATTTTAATACATCATGGTGTAAGAAAGCTCTTTAATCATGATTGCCATTCCACAAAAGAAGACTGTATGAAATGGATGAATTCATGCCACAATGTGTCTTGGCTATAGTGTAGGATAAGTGAATTTGTGAGAATGTAAATGAAATGGGCATTTTGGTCACTCCTAAAATAATGGTGTCAAGGGACAACAAGAACATTATTATATACAACATGATTCAATTATCTTAAACTAATAAGAAAAAGGATCAATTTTTGCTATTATTTATAGTTAATAATTTATAATTACTTGAAGTTCATTAGTTTTGTTAATAAGCATGTGTAGTTTTTTAGTCAACTTGGGCGTTAACTTGGGCAGTGGCGTGAAAAAAACAAACGAAATTTACATGATTGGATAAATGTGAAAAAATTAGACATTGTAAGAGACCATCCAGCTCACAACTCCAACTTGTGTTGCCAAGACAAACATATTATTGTTGTTAATTATGCTGTGGTGGAAGGAGGAAAATCTACCTACTGTAAAGTCCAAAGATATAAAGACTAAATGTATTCTGAGTTATTGTGGCCAAAACTAAGATCTTTTTATAACTGAAAATATTAAATAATTTGTGGAATTACTTGAAAGAATCTCTGGCAGAAACAAGGTTTGTGATTTAAGCATACTTAGGGCTAATTAAATCCTTCAATCATTTTAATCAAATTTCTTCTGAAAATATTAACTGGTCTGAAAATGGTGTTAACCATTTAATTCTTGAAAATTGTAAACATTTTCCAATGATTATTCAATGACTTATATTTAAAAAATTAATAAGTTTCATCATATAGATCTTATGTGTGAGCGAAGTATAGTGAAGGACCTGATCACAACTGACTGTTATTAAGTTGTTAAATATGTTAGACACATAATTAGATTTTATATAGAATGGGCTCTAGAATTTTCTCTTTCTTGTGCTTTTATTATGATGCTGATTTGAAAGAACATGCATCATGTCTTTACAGTCATTCTTACTTTCTCTCTGGTATTGGTAAAACAAACATACAGATGTATTGTAAGTTAATGACAAATTACATGTTATTCCTATTCTCCAAAAATTTTGAGTTCAGTTGAGAAAGCAATACAATTAATACTCTTAATGTGCCTAACTTTTTATAATGTATAGTTGCATAACTTGTATGTTGAGAATTACTTTCTGAAAACATCAGCAGCAATTAAGTATCGAGGATGGGATAGGATTTTTAAAGTAAAACGTGTATAATATGAAGACAATCAGAATACTCAACTTGACCACAATATTTTTCATTCCAATTTCATAGCCCTCTGATCTGTAAAACAGTTTTTAATTAGTGTACTCAACTATAAAATGTGGTGTAGATGTGTTAATTGTCCATTTTAAAATGTGTCAATGGTCAGGCTTTGATATCAAATATTTGTTTTTACTTGATGTGTAAACTTTGTCATTCTGTGATATAACATAACTCTGACAAAAGTAGAAAAAATAGCCAGTAAACTATCCTTTTTATTTTATTAATATATATATATATATATAAATATATATATATATATATAATATATATATATTATATATATATATTTAATATATATATATATATATATATATAATTTAACTTATCTTTTCACTATGACTATTTTCATCTACAATCAAAATCCAGGATCATTCATTTGACAATATAATCTTAATGTTCTCATTTTAACTTTTATTTTAATTTTACTTTTCTCCTTCATACATCAGTATACCTTTTTTCTTTTCAAAAGTTGTTTTTTAATAATTGTGAATTTTTAATAAAGTTTACTATTATTATTGTTGTGTTCAAGAAAAAATTTAAAAAGGATACGCATTTAGTACTATTCTTATCAAAATTAACACAAACAGCTTTGCTTGCAGTTGTAAGATAGTGTCAGTCAAATACATAGATCAAGTTTCAGTTACTATCCTCCTTCATTTATAATAATTATTGCTCTGATACTTGTGATGAAAATGTTAATTTAAGGGCTGCCAAACTATTTGTTCAATATTACTTATTGGGGGCGGGAGGGGGGAGGGGGGGGGGGGGGGGCAAAACAGAAATTAAGTTGCTATGGAAAAGGAACTGGAGATGTATAAAATTAAATTTTTCGAGAAAGATTTTTTTTTTTTTTTTTTTTTACATTTTTTAAAATTTAAATCACAATGGAATTTAAATATAAAATTTTAAATAATAAAAATATATAAATTTATAGTTACTTTTAAGACTTTAATAGATGAATTTATAGAGATTTTAACTAACACCTAATCATGGAATATGTTTTGTGCACTACTGCCTTCTATTGTAATGTTGAACACAAAAACATAACCGATTTTTCTGCATTAATTTCTTAAACCGCATATTGAATTATTTGTTGGTATTATCTTTTCTAATAAAACTGTAGTGTAAAAATATTGAGTTTTTATGTTGCTCATAATATTCAATATAAGTTACACATTTTTCTCACTTACAAATTTTTCCTGTCTCCTGAAAAATGTATAAGTGAAGTTTTACTGTAATCTCATTATCAACTTTTTTCCCCCATTTTTGTGTGGTGATATTAATTTCCTTGTTCTGTGTTCATATTACTTTCCAAATTGATTTGAACAGATCAGCTTTTCTTTGTTCGAAGTGCATAAAGAGTTTTCATCTTACCATAATTCAGAATTCTGCCATGGAAAGTTACACATACTCTGAGAAAAAATGCCTTTGTTGATTGTTGAGTAGGGAGATAATGGAATATCATGAGTCAGTCATTCAAGAATATAAACAATTAAATATATGAATAGACATGGTTGCTGGAAAAATGATATGAGGATGTGTTTATCATCTCAGTATCATATAGTTGTGCATTGTCTCAGGTTGTAGGTGTCACGTAGCAATATCAAAATACATGAAATTTGTTAGCAGCAATGTTTCTTTAAAAATAATGTAATTAACTGATATTTTTTAATTTTCAGTTTGAAATATATAATAAAGCTGAAGAAATAGTATATTTCTACTTGGGATTATGCACTGGTCAAAAGTATTATATTTTTTCATCTATTTGGTCATGAGAAAAAAAGAGCATAATAGAACTGTTTGCTTTTTGATATGAAGCATAAGATAAAGTCTTGTTGTGCAAAAAGCTATCTCTGAGCCAGTCTGTGAAGAGGTGTTTGCCATTTTATAGTTTCAAAGGTAGAAAAAATTAAAAAAGATCCCCTTTTATTATGGGGGATATTATGGTAGTTGGGAAAGGTGAGGTTGGGAAAGTTGAGAGAGAGAGAGAGAGAGAGTGAGAAAGAAACAAAGAATAATGTTAAAGCAACATACTGCAATTATCACTAAGTGAGAAGAAAATGTAGTTCATATTATAAATTTGTAGAGTATTGAAAGTTGTAGAACATTAAAATCATGTGCACATCTAGTTTATGTGGAAAGTTTCTATTAAGATCTTTCTTTTCTGTGGCCCTAACATTGTGTTAGCCAGTGTTTCCAGCAGTTGCAATCTATTATATAGACTAAAACATTAATTGAAAAAATTTGAAGTGCTAAAACTCGTGCCTGACCATAGCTTTACTCAAGAGACCAACTATACTTTTCTGCAAATGAAAATAATATTGTTCTAAATCACACTTGAAATGTGCTTTGTTAATTTTATAATCACTCATATCTTAAGGGAATATTTTTACTGCAATGTATTAATATTTGCCAAATGTCTTTGAATACTTTTTGTTGATATTCATTCTTCATCGAATATTGAACAATTGTTAATGAATGTGAAAATGTCAACGAGATAAATGTGTTCATACCTACAAGTTTTCAGCCCAGATAATAAATGTGATGAAAGTTATGTAATGAAAATAATCAAATCCACTATTTGTGAAAATAAATATTCTCATTAATTTGAGATGACTGAGACTTACATCCTATATCTGGTTGAAAATTAAGATTAGTTTTTTGGGTCTTGGTTTGAATGAAAACTGTTCTTTTCAGTTACTCTTTTTGTTGTGTAAATTGCACTGAAATTTTGCTACGGTTACTTCGTTTACTGTAGAATAACCTAATCTCAGTGCTATCGTGCTAACTCATGTAGAGACAATCATAAAATGAATTAAATATTCAGTGTAATTTGTATTATTAAATGTTATTTTATCAGTGTTAGTGGTTTGACTTAATATGTGGACAGTAAAATCAGTGTTATTTTTTAATAATATCTTAATAAAAATGTACTGTGTGTATTGCTAGTATTCATCCCCAACAGATGCAAGTATTGAAAATAAAATATTTTTAGATCAGATGTGACAATATGTGGTGCCCCTTTTTGATTGCTGTAGTACACTTATCAATTTGAGCTGACAACTTTGCTTTAGTCATAATCTTATTACCTAGTGATTGTAATTACCTTCTCTCAGGCTGGGTTGGCCGGTGCTCCAGCACGTGCTGTGTCTGCAGTCAAGAGCATCAACATTCCTCAACAAATAAAGGATATAAAGTTACCTGATCTGCCTCAAGCCATTAAGGATTTGAAGTTCTGATTATAAGTTGTATTGAAATGGTCAAAGTATGACTAGAGAATACATTTATCTACTACTGGAACTAGATATGGAAGCATGTAGGGTTAGATGATTGTTGGTTTTAATAGATTGATTATTTGCATAGGCCATTTCACTACAATTGCATGGAGTTTTGTTAATATTATTTTTATAGATTGTGCAATATAAACATCTCTTTTGCTCATGCTTTGGGTATTGTGGGTTTGCTGAATTGGTATTTTGTTTTATAAAAAAGACTATCTCCCTAAAGACCTAGATGTGTTGAGTTGTGGATATAAAGATATGTAATTTTTGTGTGTAAAAGTTGGCTTGTAAGGGTGTTATCTGGCCAGCACTATGTGCTTAACACGTTCTGACTCTTTATCACAACAAAGAGACAGAAATTCAATAAGTAAGTCTGAGAAAAGGCAATCCCAAATGAATATCAGAATCATAGACTTCAAGAAAGGGTTCTTTTGGGGCAGTATTTATCTATACATTGAAAAATTATAGTTTTGAATCTGTTATTTCGTTCTTATCATATTGAACATTTTTGTATTTTCCTAAAGATTTTCTAAGGAAAGCAATAATTATTCTAAATATTGGTCTCTTTGAAAGTTTATTGTGAATTACGAAGAAGATATTTTAGAATTATTCTACATGCCTTGTTTCTATTGATTTCATTGTGATAATTTTTTAAAATATGGACATTTTCAGAGAACCCTTACTATTTAGAGAACTTAAGAGAAGTTAATATGACTGTTTCTATGGGACTTTCCCTTCTTTAAAGATTTACCTTGATAAAATAATTGCAAGTAAAGTGACTTTTGTATATCAGTTCTTTTGTCCAGAATGTTGTGTGTTTATGATTTTGAATTTTCTGTCAGCCATTTATCCAAATTCTTGCCAGATGTGAAATTAGGAGTCTTTGATAACTTCAGAGCATTACATAAGGCATCAAGGGTGCTGGCTTTCATGCCCTTAATCCTTTAAACAGTATACTTTTTTTATAATTGCACTTTCTAGTGGGATTGATTCCTTTTCTCAAGTAAAGCATTCCTAATGTTATTTTAAAAATAAGATTTAAAAAATATCATCCAGATGTAATATTTTTGTATTATCTGCTCACAATTGCTCAGGCTTTCACCATGTCAAATGCCTCTAGTAAAAAAAAAAAAAAAAAAAAAAAAAAAAAAAAAAAAAAAAAAAATGTATTTAAGACTTGCTGTTTTTCCACTTGGCAATGTGTATTTATCACTGCACTTCCTTTTATAATTGTTTTCATGGATCACAAAAAATTTTGTACAAAAAGGAGGAATAAACTTCAAAGTAAATGTAATTTGCTGAATGTAGTCATTAAAATCTCACATTACCTTTCACCTTTTATTCCTCTTCCAAAATGATGCAGTACATTTTCCCCTTTCTAGGTACCATCATTCATGTTGATTTGGATTAAACATTTATTGAATTATATTTTAATGAGCTTTGCAATATGCAATCAGTGAAGTGAATAATTAAATGGAGAAAATGGTTCTGAGAAATTACGAGTATTATAGAAGATTAATATCTGGTTACATCTGCAGATTGAAAAAAATGGAGCAACTTTTAAGAAAATTTTGTTTGGTGTTTCTGAAAGATGCACATTTTGATGCTCATTTTCACAGACAACTTTTGAGTTTTCAAGAATGTTATTAAATTATTTGAAGCAGCTGTACCAACAAATGGGACAATCATCTCCTACACAGTAACGGGGGTAACATTGCCATCACTTTGTTTCTTTTAAAGTTCTACTTCGTTACATCAGTCTTCACGATAATTGTTTTGACAATTTAATTCTTTACCAAAGTATAATGTTTTTTCAAAATATTGAAGTCACAGCTTTCATAATTTGAAACATTTTATTAGCTTTTTAAAAGCAAGCAAAATGGTAATGTTACTCTGCAAGGGTCAAACATTGCCACCTCTATTTATTTGTGGCAATATTTAAATGTTTGCGAGTTGGATAGGAAGCAGAAACACATAAATATGAATTAGAACCAATTTTATGATTACTTCTCTTTGGTTTTTGACCGTTTAAAAACATTAAACAGGAATAAATACTGCTTTGGGAACTTAGTGCAAAATAATTTTATTAACTGTTTTACGTTGTGATAGAATGTGATGGGGAAAAGTGATTTCTCCTTTTTATATTTAGTATGGGAAGCTCAGCAACAATAATGTATTTTGGCATAACACACTCATCCATGTCAAGTAAAGTGCTAATTCCATACAGCCAGTAGCTTTTTCCTACTTAATTTTCCATTACTTGGTGGATTTTAACTTCATCATAGGGTTTGTAAACCTCAAATATTGAATACTTTATTTGTGTATGTGGCATTCTCTAAAAACAAGGCAAAGTAAACAAATGATGATTACGAAATTTCACTGCGTCACAGTACTCCATACCTATTTACGGGCATTTCTGGTTACTACTGTAATCGAATGCAACCAGCGATTCTATATAATGTTTCTAAGAGAGGTAGCTGACTATTGGAACACAGTCAGCAAATAAATTTACGATACAGGCCGTGCTACTTGAATTTTTCGAAGTTGTGGCAATGTTACCCGTCGTTACCTTATTATTTCAGTAATGTAGACTAGTTTTGGGGCTCTCATACACAATCAATCTTTATAAATGGTGTTTCTAAAGAAGGAGAATTGCATGGAGATGTGACAAATTGCACTTAAACTTAAAAAATATGAAGGATTTATTTGGGGGAAAATCTAAATATTCATGTAAAGTGCAACCCGCAACACTCGGACAGTGTTGTTGAAATTTTATTTTTACAAAACAAGGTGTTACAAGGCCTCAAAACCTGGGATTTTGATGCCAAAAATCAAAATCGAGTGTTCATCACACCATAATCTACAGAAAGAAAGAAATTTGGACATTATTACATTTTTTGTTGGTTCGGCGCTTCTCAGTTGCATTGCAATTGCAATTTCTAGCATTGCTAAGAGGAAAGTTGTAGGTACTTACACGATTCTGTATTTTTGCATGGAGTACGTAGCTTCCTCGAGAGTATAATAATAATA
>BOPP01000024.1:3841867-3927387 GCA_017312745.1 Gryllus bimaculatus | reverse complement strand
GAGTAGGAGAAGGAACTGGTGGGGGTAAGAGAGGACTGAATGCTGGGGTAAGATGCGGAGTGTAAGAGGGTTGTGGATGGAGAGGCGTAATAATGGATGGGAGATGGATGTGGGGTACTTTTGACACTCGCTGTATTTCAATGTCCAACATGGCAAATATCGTCTTTGTAAATGCAACCATCCGGGTACAAATACTTCGAAATGAGCCACTATTTCACATTATTCTACTCCCTTATTTCCTTTAGATATCTGGCTATGTCTCAATATTGACACCGCCTCAAAGAAGCAAGGGAAATTTGAATTTACCATTTCGAATGTTCCAATTTTCGGAAATACAGAGATGGTCGAAAATGGGACCAGCCCCACTTTCTTTACCGTTCTCTGCTACATACGTAAAGAAAATAAAGATTATAATTGGTGCCGTTTCTGAGAAAATAATTGTTTAAAATTGCCTGTGTTTGACGCCAAATTACCCCAAAAAACTCATTTTCGAAAAATTGACCTTCATTAAAGATTTGCTTTTGATGAACATGAGCACATTTCATTAAAAACTTATCTTTATATTTGTAGTTGTAGGAAGACTAAAAAAATTGAATTTTTTGCAATTTTCGAAAAATTAACGAACATGAGACCTGCGCTTAAATGTTGCTTACGCTATCGGAGGTCAAAATTTCATCACAAAATTTGGTGCCGTTTTTGAGAAAATTGAATGTATTACGCGGTAAGAATTGAAATTTTCGAAAAATTGTACATGGACTTATTTCAAAATCTTGCTTTAAAGAATAGATTTTATTAAAAAAATCTGTATCTTCAATATTTTAGTTATAGGAAGTATATACGTATGTGTACGAGAAAGTAAAATGGCGAAAAGTCGAGAATTTCGAACCTAAGATGTAAAAGTTACGATAATAGTAATATAATTAAGAAAGTAATGTTATAAGAAAGAATGAAAATCGACGTGTAGTTTACAATGAAGGAAAACTGCTCATAGATCTGTTAGCTGAAAGAGGAAGTAAACCGTTTGAATTGCGAGCATCTGTGAGGAAAAGATAAGAGCTGGGAAACTTTCATGACATTAAAATCAAGTGAGTAGTAAAAGAGCATTCTTCTTTAACTTGTAACTTATTATTACAATACTCGATTAATTACACTGGTCGCCAAAATTTAACTTTTTGTGTATTAAACGTAATATCATGACCGTTTCTTACGGAAAATGCTGCTCTGATTTCAAATTTGTGTAGCATTTATTTGTAACAGGCAAGGTTTTTTTTGTAATTAGCAATTAAAAAGTACACAGTGTTTTAAGTTATTGGTTTTCTTTACTTTACTTACATGTAAAAATCTCAATCAAAATTTAATTTTGAACGATTTTTTTTATTGTATTTTGTTTTAGTATATCCTTTTAAGTGCCCAGCAGTAGTCTGCAAACATATTTTGATTCCATATTTCCTTATAAAATGTTACCATAGTTCCAATATATTGGTGTCGTCACTCACAGCGCCGAGATTTTCAAGAAAGAGGTCTAAATGTGAATACAGAAAATGCGTATTAAGGAGCATGTTACATCCCAGAGCTTTGTAATTGCGAAGGTGTTTCGACACTATTTCTTCGCAGGACTCAGTTTTTCTGTTACCAAGGAATTTTGTAGCGACATCCATGCAACCTTTTCAACACTGTTCAAACTTGCCTCAAAGTCATTATATCTCATAACCTCGTTTATTTGTGATTCTACAAATACACCCTTCTTTATTTTCGCCTCAATGATCCCCAGGAATGTGTTCTTTAAGTACGTGAATCCTGGCCCACTTCATCCATCACCTTCACAATTTTTTATCAGTCCGAGTTTGGTGTGCAAGTGAGGAAGATGTGCTTGTGCAGCATTACAAGGGGTTGTAAAGTTACATTTCTTGTCCAGGAATCAGATGTTGTTGAGGCCTGTACTTCTTCACAAAATGATTTTTGCGATCCGACTGCTCTGATCGGTATTTTTCTGTGGTTTCTCCGATCAACACCAGACGAAATGCCGGAGGAGTAACCTAAGAAACGGACCATGGACCGCGCGCAATGTTTCCTACCTCTTTCTTGTCCTACCCTCACCCCTTACTTGCACGCACACGCACTTCACCACCACACTTGTTGGGAGACCAGGTGGGAGCTTAGAGATTTCCCGGCAGGAGCGGTGTCAGCTGGCGGGAGATCTTTCGTTGGAGAAAAATTCCCGCAAGTCGAAGTAGGTCGGCGCTGGATCTCACCATGCAGTGGGGAAGATCACCGCCACCTCCAGCGATAAAAACATGAGATACATTTAAGGAACTAATGACCTGAGCGGTTGACGCACCCGGACACACCAATCAATCAATAAAAATTGAAAAGGTTTCCGCGACGTGATCCTGGCCGTCTAATGTCTCCCCTGACTCATCCGTTCGTCTTCGTGAGGGCGAGGGTGAGGCCGCGTGCCCAACAGGCTCCCCACTGCGGAGGACAGTATGCGGAACTGGATTACTACACACACTGATCTAAAGAATACTTCATATGACTAACTCGTGTCCCGAAGAAAATACTCGTAGAAGTAAACAGATTGTAGCGTCGTGCCACGCTCAAAACAGACAACCACGTGGAAATCGGCGAGCATCGCCGGATGTTAAACAAAGGGCGGAGTGATGACGTACTGGGACTTTCCGTGGACGTAGCGGGCCCAGAGCGGCTTTGGGGAGGAGGCAATGGGGGCGGCGGGTAGCGCCAAAAGGGCCTATATAAGGCCAGGAGAACAATGCCCCAGTCTTCTTGTTCTAGCGGCGTCGGCGACAGATGAAGCGCGTGTCTGTTCGTGTAGGTGCAGTAAGGCGAGGGGCCGGCAACATTGTCGTGACTTGTGAGACGCGTAGAGGGTCTCAAAGTAGAGCGGCTTCATACAGGAAATATCGGTGGTATGTTGCGGTGTGGTAGTAGTTCTTAAATTCTCTCTCCTTGTAGTGGGTCAGTTCATTTAGTTTATTGTGAGCAGGGTAGTTGTTAAATAGAGACTACCGTCTAGATTGTTAATAAATCTACTGTTTTACAAACCACTCTCGTCTGTGATCGCTTACAACCGTATGACGCATCACAGATATACATTATGACGATTTTGCCTGTGGGTCCGGCGTGCATGTGTGCCCGGACAAGTACAACTTGTAGACGTCTGAAACGCGTGTGAACTCTCTAACGGATCCGCCGTGCGGAGTCGGGAAAGAAGAAATGTTGATTCAGGTAATACTGACGTCATTGTAATAATTCGATGCGTTTAAGGTCTGTTATTCTATCTCCGAGAATTACCGACGAAAGCCACATCATATATACTAATGCAAGTTCCAAATTACACGGATTATACGAAAAATAATTCTCGTGTTTTTCTATGCTTTTAAAAATGATCAATCACATGATAATTTAAGTAAACAAGATAGTTACCATTTGCTCACTTCCCTGGAGATCTAGGTAGTCTGCTACTTCTAGATTCTGCAATGCATTTTAATTTATTCACTCTGCCAGTACTCCTGGGTGTACTGGCAGTGTGGAGGCTACCTTTAACTCTCGGGCATTCCAAACGACAATGAGTGTGTGTATGTGTGTGTTTGAATTAACTCCTTTCTTGATATAGACAAAAGTGTGTTGAGGCTGTGGTACACCTTATTTTTGTGTCTTTCCGCCAGCTGGAGAAATTTCACAAGGAAATAATTTGTTTTGCAATAATTCAAGAGAAATGCACTCCAAAACTTCTATACAAAAACTATTATTTACATGGAATATTATGTGATTAAAAGTTTGATGCTGTCCATTGAGAGTTTTATTGAATGCGTGGTAAAAGAAATAAGCGGCAAGTCTTTGATATTCTCTCTTGGACTGCTCGGTCATCTTCGACTACATGGTCCCCCCTCTGATTTATCTCTCAGAAAATTAATTTTATGATTCTCACATGCTTTTCAACATGATTTGTAAAGTTTCTTATAATATTATTTTTTCAAGACCTAGGAAGAAATTAAAGTATTCGTGGTAACTATCTCTGTACCTAACCTTACTCACTGAACTGACACTTTTCAGACGTTATCAGCTGACAGGGACGGGTTAATATCTTAAGGTCAGCTCTAAGCATAACAAACTGTGGGGATCCTCTTAAAATATTGAAATATTGAACATATATTTATTCATAATAATACGAAAGACTGTAACATTTGTAATTTAATAATTAATTTAAAAATTTTCAGTAGTAGTGAACTAATACAAAATTACAACAAAAAATTTAACAAATTATTCAACTGGGGTCCTTAGCATAAGCTTAGTCTGCTTTTGTATTAACCCACTGCAGGCTGCTTCCCATCTGGCTGGCGGAAGAATACATATAATTCGCAGAGCAATACTATCTTCGGCGAAACCCGATTGTTTTAGAATCTGCCAAAAAAAGTGCTACAGAATGACACAGACCTTCTCATACTAATTCGATTCCTAATTTCCAAAGTCTGGCATACCTTTTCGGTCTTGGCCCATCCTTGCGCCAACTACCATCTATCGTTGCCCAAAGTACATCTTTTTCTAAATTTTCTCAATTTTTCGGTTTGATAATGGCAGAACCGTAATATTATAGAAGAGTAAAAATTCGTCCTATATGGAAATTATCGTTGAAAAAAGCTCGTTTTCACAGATAAATGTTTGAGTTTTCGATAAAAACCTCATTAGAAGTGATTTATAGCACTCACCAATGCAATTTTGTGTACATTTCTCACGAAATAAGTGTATTAACGGCGACAGAGATACTTGAAAGAAAATCATTTTTGTAATTTTGAAAAATCAAAAGAATACCGCAAAATGGCATTTATTCATGTTATCCAGTTATCAATGTTATACAGTCCATTTAGCACTATCCGTACAAAACGGTTGAAGAAAGAAGAATCATTACATAACTTCTATTCTCCGTATATTACTCCGTATAGTACGTATCTGAGGAAGTAAAAACACAGTCTCTGGCGGGGACAGACTGCGCCAGAGTGTCCGTGGCTGTGCGCAAGCGGCGATGTCGGTGGGTGGATCGTTCCCAATCGGCGCTGCGCGGCGCGACGGCGCCTGAAACGCTGTCCCGGCGGCGTGACGTCACGCTTTCCTGCTTGCCGCCGCGCCCGCGCTCAGCCGTCAGCTTGCTGCACCGCTCCTCTTCCCCAGCCGGCGGGCGACGGTGCAACTTGGCACGGGCCTCCCGCACTTCCTGCCGACGCGTCGGACACCAACAGTCTCGGGCAGGCCCTGGGTCCAACCAGCTGCGTTGGCATATCGCCGTCTTACAATTACAATCCTCTGACATTATTGGTACAAATGATGTTTTGACACTTTTCTAGTCTGTTGTCAGGCATACAACATACTAAAACAGTTTTCAAATTATTCGTAGAGAAAACATTCTATGGATAAAATTATATAGTTCCATTTGCATTTTTATTAGATACTTCCAAACTTCGAATGTCAGATAAATTCTTGTCATTTTGTGGAAGCGATGTATTACTGTTAACCCGTTATTAAATTTCATGGCATGGCAGATCCTATAGTACGGTTTATTTAGTCGCGCACTTGAAGTAAATCAGCTGTTTCTTTTTTTTCCAATCGGGAGCTTATATGTCGCTACAGTGACGTCACTACGGAGACGTTCAAGCTTCCATTTGAATGAAATCGTCAACAGCTGATTTACGTCAAGTACACGGTTAAATATATCTTAGTGTATGTCCGAGTCTTGGCAGTGACCGATTTTCGAGCTTCGTCGGGTAGGAGGACCCCAGTGCCTTGATGGGAATTTTATAGGGACCGGCTGCCCTCCTTAGCTGTATCTGTCGTTTTCTGTCAATCTGCAGCGCGGATACCTAGGCAATAACTGAAACAACGATCCACGGGCGATCCTTTTGTCTGCTCTGCCTCTTATTTTATATACACAACAAAAATTATTAAAATTTAATAACAAATTTGTTTATTATTTAACAAAAATCTATGATATACTCCCCCCCCCCAAAAAAAAACAACAACATATTGTCGTCTGAATCCGCCCCTGTGGCCGGGAGTCCAGTCGGGAGCTTCTCCTGCATGGACGGCGCCCCGCTGCTGAGTGATGCCTTGTTGGGACCCCCCCCAAGCCGACGTGTAGGTCGGCACCGGACCTCGCCATCCAGCGAGGAAAGATCACCGCCAAGTCCCGTGAGGGAGTTTGAACTTTTAATACTTTTACAGAACTAATGACCTTGGCAGTTGACGCTTACGGAACTGATGACCCGGAAACACTAATCAACCAATAAATCCAAGATTTTTTCTAGACAGTTTCACAGTACACGTATGTCAGTCCATGGCTCAGACTGGTCTGCAACGGATGTGGAGGATGAAGAAGAATACTTTTTCTTGGAATAGGAAATTCAAACCCCATCTTCGTATTTACACTAATTTGTTTTGCTTTTTTAACGAATAGGGGACTGATAATGCACGCCGGACATTCAAAATCATCATTTCGTTCTTGTGAGTTCTTTAAGTCGGTTTTACTTTACAGTATTGCGAAAAATTCACTTACGAAACAACTGATCTGGTCTGAATTTCTGTTAATCATCAATCATAAAAACTCAATCAATCAATGGCTGAATTAGTTCTATCAAAATTTCTACTTTTGCTCGGTCGAAAAACGCACCACCGAGCTAAGCTTCTCTGAATGCCACGCTTAAGTTAAATTTCGCTCTGCACCATCTCCGCAAGTGACACATAGTACGTGACTGAGTATGCTGATTTTCGACGCATACCAACACCAAAATACAGAACGGGTAATGCGGTTGCAGAGATCCAAGCGATAATTTTAAAATGTTTTCGTTGCATGCGGTTTTATCCGACGACTCCCCACATAGACCGATGTTAAACACGTTTCACGTCAAACAAATCGGCATTTAAAATCACGTTCAAATCGAAATAACCATCTGTTTTCTTCGTTTTTGGAATGGCGAGTTTGAACCATATTCCGCTTACCCTGCGCCGTGGGCGGCTTCCCCAACCGCCTACCAAGGCCGACCTTGCCCGCCGCGATTCCGTGACGCGCCGTTTCCCGTGCCCCTCCCCCTCCTTCCCGGCCATCCACTCACCACCCACTCCACAGGCGCCGCTGACACGCACGGCCGCAGGCAGACCCATCGGAGGGTGCGCAGACCGAACACAAGCTCTGTCTGGGATTCTGTTGTGTCTCTGCGCTGAAGTAGCGTGTACAGAGCGAATCCAGGGATCACGTGGGCGCTAAGCCTGGGAGAAAATAAATTCTGGTTTTATGTACTCAGATGTGTGTAAAGGATTCGTTTGGCTATTTATCACATCCAAAGCGCCATTTTTTTATCGCACCAAGGGTCTTGCATCATATCATGTCATCTCATTACGTTTTCTAGTCCATTCCTCCAACCCATTCTTCAGTCTTGATCGACCTCTTTTTTTCTGTCGTACTGGCGTCCAGTTGTATCACTTTCTGAGCAGTGTTTCGTAGTGCTTCCTTCTTTCATTTAGGGCCGCGGGGGACTCGCAGCTTCTTGCTGTTTTTCAGATCATCGTCGCTTGTCGGAATTCTTTTGAGTCAATGGAACGGGCTAGGAGGACACGTGATCTGTCTTACTGATGGCAATGAAAATGATTTTGGGAAGGAAGCGCTCGACCCGTCGATCGTATTCTTTGGTGCTGCTTCGACATTCACGTGACAGTGATCAGAACAGTCGGACAACAATCTCGATACCGATGTATTGTGATTTCCGGGAGTAGCAATGAAATTACGCATTTCCTGTCATCATTTAATTTCTTCTAATGAGCAAGGTGTGAATGACTCAGTCACTAACAGTTCTGGAGAAAGATTAAAAAATACAAAAGTGAGTAATTGAATTGAAATGAAGTAAACTTACGACAAAAAAGTCGGGGATAGTCCCCTCTTGGCAGTAGTGCTTGTATGGGTGTAGATTAAATGCATTCCACAAAGACTGAAGACTACACTATAATGTAAATGATAATCTATAGATGACAGAACATGGGAATTCTACTTTGGGAGCTTTGAACAGTATCAGGCCACTGCCCTTTCGTGGGTTGCAAAACCAGAGAGAGAAAAGAACCTCTTTCCAGGCCGCTAAATAACTTGGACAGATGCCGAGGAATGTGATGATGAAAGCGTTAAAGGGCCCCCTACTTTCTCAAAATATAAAAGGACCTTAAAATATAGAAGTAAAAAGTTTCGTCTCCCCGTTGTCCCGCCCCCATGACGAAAAATGAACATTTGAACAATTGTGTAGTTCTCGACGATAACCTACTGCAATTCTGCCACAACTCTAAAAATAAAGGTTGACATGCACCTGTTTAAAGTTTTTATTAGCAGTTAAAATGTATGTAACGCACTTAATAAAAAAATTAAGGATTATGAGGTATTACTAAAAGGCTCATTATGAATATTGAATACGAATTTTGTTAATCACAATAATTAGAATAATAATTATTAATATTAATATAATAAAATGTTTTAAGATACATTAATTACTCTAAAGTCTTATTTTGAAATTGTTCCAGTGTTGCAGCCCGTGAACGGTATGAGTTAATTTAACTTCGAAATAATTAAATAATTTTGTTTCTTCTTTTTGCTTACAGGCTTTCAGCATTGTTTCAGACTCTTTCTCTGCTGAAGACAAAATATCCTTCCATCTTGTATTGACTCGACCGTATTTTGATCAGTAGTCACTTTAATATGAATTATTACTTATTTTATATGGATGAATTTCACTTTAGAAGTAGTTGCTGGTTCTGTGTTTACCAGCGTAGAAGTCACTAGGTCATGCCCTGAAGTGTGTTCCCATTATACCCAACTACTTCATTCCACTCCACCTGAACCCAAGCCCTCCCTCTACTTTTTCTTTATTATACTTTCATTATTTTCTTAATTGTACAAAGGTGGCTTCGAAAAAGTGCACACATGGAAAGTATAAGATAGAAAGAGTTAAGGAAAGAATATTTCGTCAAAGAACATTTAAGAGGCTGGTGAATGGATGTGTAAAGAAAAGTCTGTCGTCTGCGTGATAGGCGTACCAACGCGATGTCCTAGGGTTCGTCTGGACTAGGCCGAATTCAGCCAGTGCCTGGAGAAGAATTCAAGTGGCGGACTAGACTGGTCGATCATTTTCCGTGATTTCTCAGATCAACGCTTAGCAAATGCCGGACCACTACCCTAAAAATCGGGCCACGGACCGCGCGCGATCTTTTCTTCCTCTTCCTTGTCCTATCGTCATCTCTTACTCTCACATGCACTACTCTATCACACTTGTCGGGCGCTTAGGGCTTGTCCCGGCAAGGGCAGTGCCCCACGAATGGGAAATACATGGTAGGGAAAAACCCTGCTAGCCAAGTGTAGGTTTTTGCCGGATCTTGCCATCTATCAGAGGAAGATCATCGCCACCTCCCGAGGGAAAAATGCTCTTGTCTCTTTTCTATCGTCATTCGCCGTTCGTCGTACTATATTCGTCTTTGTCACTCACTTTCGTCTATTGCCGTTCGCCGTTTTCAGTAATACGTTCTTCGCTCTTTGCTGGTACCTCTTCGCTTGTAAAGAAACGCGCCTTGCTCGTAAATTATGCTACGTCGTTGCTCGTTTGAATTTTTGGAATTTTTTACTTTTTTGAATATTAATAATTTTCCGAATTTTCATTTTTCAATATTTTATATTTATCAAATTTTATATTTTTTGAATTTTTATATTTTTTGATTTTTATATTTTTTGAAATTTTATATTTTTTGATTTTTATATTTTTTGAAATTTTATATTTTTTGATTTTTATATTCTTCGATTTTTTATATTTTTCGATTTTTCGAGTTTTTAATTTTGCATCTGTCAACGCGTTTCTTCTATAGTCGGGACTAATGACCTTAGCAGTTGACGCGCCCGGAAACATCAAATAATTAATTAATCAATCAATCTACTGTACGACTGTTTCACCACGGACTATTCTGTGTTTCACATTGGCCGTATGAACGTAAACAAACGACAGACAATTGTGTTTTCGACATTGACAATGAACTTAAACAATGAATGTTTTTATTTTATTTAATACATTTGAAACACATACGTTATGTATACAATTGTATTACATACACTTGTAACAATGTTGTTTGTACGCTCAGTTTTTGTGACTAAAAATTAAATATTTACGCTATGTTATATATCTTTATTTTTTGTCTTCTTTATATAACTCTAAGGAAACAAAAACAAACAACAAACACTTACTTCGCTTTCAAATAAAAATAAAAATAAATAATTTACCAAAAATCTAGTTATTACCATGCAACAGTCTTATTTGTACATTATCAAAAAATATATTCAAGAATTCAGAAGAACACAATTAATACCCTGACGCATCGTCTTCAGCTTTGACAACTGCTTTGCATTGTCTCTGTATATCATATCATAAGATTTTCCCCAGTCTTCTGCCCCAACACATGTTAATTGATCCAGTAACTGAGATTTTCTAGAATGCACCGTCTTCTTCAAATCAACCCATACATGTTTGATTGGGTTGATATCAGGAGATTGATGGAGAGTTCACAATTGCTTGGGAATTTTCTTATAAGCAACTATTTACGGATATTTACAGGGTGCATGAGATCATCTTGTTGAAAACTGTATCTTGGCTCTAATTGTATTTTTTCTTCACTCTGCTTATCATTTTTCTTCAAGACATCTATGTTTCCCATTTGTTCATAACGCCATCGATGATATAGTTCCAACCCTATTAGACGAAATGCACCCCCAAAACATCGTAGAACCTACTCCATGTTCCACAGTAGGCAGAGTTTGCAAGTTTTGTGGGCTATATATCCCTTTCTCCATTTCGTTCGGCATCAATAAGAACCATAAAGAATTATTTTCGTTTCATCCAACCAAATAACATTATTCCTGAACATCCATCTTTATTTTCATGCTGTCTCTAGTATTTAATTCTGGCAAGTCGATTTTTTCTGCTTATGAATGGCCTGGCCCCTTCTGAAGGTCAATTTCAGGACTCAACATAAACCCCTCCCAATAGTTTTCCAAGAAATTGAGACGTACAACGTTGTGTTTAGCTTCGATTTTAGCGTCGACTGTAAAGTGAAATTTTGCTCTTCCACCAACTTACTTGCTAGGATTCGAAAACGTGTAAAGTAAATAGCGCGGCGAAAATTAACAACCTCAAAAGGATACATCAATAGATGTCTTCAGTAAACAAGTGAAAAGCACAATGGATACGTGCTTTTCTCGAAATTGCCTTATCTTCTGCCTGATAACGCGTGCCGCGATTTTCCAACAAACAACCTCTTTCCATAAAATAATTTGATGTATTATTTATAAGTAAATAAAAATATAAATAAATATGCATACCAAATATAAAATATAATACAGTATTTCGTTGACAATTTATGATTTTTTTATGTATTGGCAATGAAATAGGATCTCTTCCATATTTAGGAGTGCCATTCTGCCCTTGCAAGAAATTTAAAGAAAAAATGTAGAATACTTTTTTAGAAAATGTTATTGAATCAAAATTGCAAAAATCAAAATATCCGAGTCAAATTTTAGAGACTGCGACTTCAGCAAGATCGATCGGGAGCATCAAATTTGATAAAAACCCTGCCTACGGCGTGGCCGCTAACGTTGTTCACTCACAGACGGATAAACAAACGGACGGTTAGACGGTTTGCCGTAAACTAATTTTTCGGTATCAAAGAGCCCCAAAACGTGGATTCTGACTACGCAGTTAGGGAGAGTTAGGGAAAGGTATTTACTACATATAGGAGCAAGAAGTATCCACTTTTTGGTATGAGAGCCTCACATTACACACAGGGCCTCACAGTGTTTTCAGTCGAAAAACCACTATTTTCCGCTGCAGCATTCCAAACTTTTCTTCTTACTTCGTAAGTAGTTTGCGAGAAAGTAATAATTCATCCGAAGCCCGAGAGAATCCCTGCGAGATTTTGGGGAACGTGGCTGCATGGCTCAGGCAGAATTACTAGTATCAATGATGAAAACGCAAGTCGACCTGGATGGCCGAGGGGGCTGCACCGATTCGACCCCTCGGTCAGAATAGTCGCGGATTTCAATCTAGCCATGGTCTTTGTTGTTTGTCCCTTGTCTTTGATGTATGTGTTTTTTCGCGACAGGTCTCGGTAGTCGTCTGACCACAGACCGAGGATCCTGCTGTGTGTCAATGTAAAAGTTAATAAGTGTTACCATTAGGAACATAATGGGTTCCTGGTGCAGAGAGTGGAAAATCGACATCCCTTGTAGCTGGTTAAAACCTTCGGAAGGAAAAAACGATGTAAACCAAAAGAAGAAGTCTGTAGGTTTTCGCTAGGCCTTCGAGGGCGGAAAAGCGACGAAAGGAAGAACCTGCGTCTCGAGGAATCTCTTGTCCGCGCGCGCGACCGCCGTCGGGTCCTCTGTGCGTCGAGGAGGTCAAGGACTGGGCGCGAGGTGGCACGCGCCGAGCCAGCCTTACGCAAGCGAAGGGCTCCGCGGCAGAGCTCGCCCTGGCACTACTCCAGCGCATCGGCTACCTCAACGCAGCCGCCAAACAACCCGCGAACAGGGCGGCCTTCGGAATGCACTGCGAACGATAGCTACGACGCGACTGGGCAGTTTGGAATCGCAACTCAGCTGTTATTTTCTAAAAGGGGACACATGTTGCTACCGTGCTAAGTAATCTTCCATGCCAACGGCGTTTGAGTTAAAAAAAATCATTTGCGATTGTCGCACCTCGCGCAGAAATGACAATCCCAAACGAAGTTATATGCGAACTTGAATTGGAAATTTCGAAAATGGAAAATATCGGGATATTATGATTTATTTGGCTGGACAGTTACATTGGCAGTTGTGTAATGGTAAACGCACCTACGTACATATGAAGTACGCATTGCTTAAGAAGAGCAATGAATATTTCTTCAACTTCGTTGAAAAAATATCACCCTTCAAACATGTTTAAATTAGGGTCGCGTCCTGTGCGCAGGGCCCTGCCTGAGGGCCATGGTGATTGGGACCCCAAACCGCCTCAACGCTAACACATCCAGACGGGGGAAAAACAGGAATGTTTGGGAAATTGTGAGTTTTCCAAAAGGCGCCAAAGTCCTCTGACAGTTATTGTTTCAGTTTATGCGTCCAGGGCCACCGAGTTCTGGCGGAGCGGCGTAATGCCTCGTAAATCTCCCTGGTTTCCATATAAGGAATCCTCTAGTTGATATCGGGACAGACAGCACAGACTTTGTGTGTAGAATTCACGCTGCTCTGCAGCGTCTACTTCTTCAAATTAAACTTATTTTCATCCTTCATCGGACTTGGCTCTGTACTTGAAACCTCGCTCACCACACGCTCCTCCAGGGAACTTAGCTTGGCCTGCGAATCAATATTTTGCATCCTGTTTACTGGAAGCATTTGTAATTGCCTGCAATCGCTGCTAGTAGCACGACACCTGCAGCGAAAGGCATTACAGTTGTCATGTATCAAAATGTATGCCTTAATTCAAATGTGACATCAAGAAAACAATATGATTAAAAAATGAAAATTCTGTGGAGAAGCTTGTTTATAGTATATGCATGATTTTGACGACAATATTGTCAACTGATGAGTGTGAAAATGTGTTTGGAACACGAGGTTCGTGTTTATTGCCCATATGAACCTCAAACTGTCAACATTCAAGACAAAATATCTAAAACTAATATGATGCGTTGTAAGTAGAGTTGAAGTTTTCGCTGTTACGATTTACCGAAAAGTGACCAATAAAATCTTTGAAATTGTCTATGATTTTTCCTGACGAAGTTTTAGTAAATAGTATGTTACATTTATCAGGTTTTCATCTAGAATTAACATGTTTCTATTTCGAAGAGGAAAGAAAAGTGCAAATGTTTCAATGATATTGTTCATTTTGTGTTTCACATTGCTGTTTAAATGTGACAAGCGCATTATATCTTTCTGATAGAATGAGAATAATAATAACAAACAAAAAGAACATTTTTAAAGGAATCTTTGTGCTCTCCTTCAAGAAGAAAGGAATCTTTGTATCTCGCTGATGAGATTGAGAGACGCAGATCAGACAGGGCGTCGCTCATCAACAGAATAACGGAGTGAAGAATGATGCTTCACTACCTCTCTCATGTCTGTGTTTTGATCACATCCAACCCAATTCAGGGGATTTAGAAATGCCATAAACAGAACAAGTGTCCCTAGAAAATACAACAAAAACGTCCCGTCATCTGAAATTCGTTCCATTAAATAAATCCATTATGAACGCTTGAGTGGCTCTCGGCCACTACTTGTCTACCTTTATTTCCCAAAAGTTGCAGACTTTGGCATTGCAAGGAAAGGCCTCATTTCTTGACTTTTGCGTGAGTTTTTTTTTTTTACTTTTCTTGATAAATGGTACCCTTACCAATCAAACCATTCAGTTCTACGCTGAGTCAACGTCGCAGAACGGTAACCCTTACAATTGCTTGTTTCATGAGTACGGAGCTCTTTGGTAGACCCTCATGTGGGTAAATTTTGTTGCAATTTCTTTCACGTGATATAAATTATGAAAATATGTAATTATTAGAATAACTTTTATGCAAGAAAATAATGTAATAGTTATTTTTTACGCGATTGCCAACAGGCTAATGTACACTAAGTGACACCCTCGTTAGCTTTGTAGTATTATACAGGCTTTCTCTAAAAGCAATACACATGTGATTTACTTGATTGTCGATTTAATCATTGACATCAAGTGCTTCAAAACTCAGCTTAAGACCAAAATATGTACGTCAACTCACGCCGCTGAAAATGCGCGAAATGCCTCAATGTGCTATTAAAGCCCGAAAATCACGCGCAGGGCCCATGCAATCCCAGGGAAATTCAGCGTGATATGCGACATTACCAATGTTAAAAATAAAATAAAATATAGTGGAGTGTGGGGCTGGGCGTTGCAGTGTAGTGCAGCGTAGCAAGACGTAGCAGAAGTGAATAGAGTAAATGAAATAAAATTTAAGATTAGAATTAGATACAATAGAATACGATAGAGTATAATTAGATGGTATTAATTAGCTGTAACTACATTTTTGGAGTGTACATATGTATGTGTGTATATGTGTAGGTGTGTGTGTATATATGCGTATATGCACATGTACGTGTGTATGCGTATATATATGTGTATACGAGTATATATGAATATGTGTGTGTATAAGTATGTATGTCTGTGTGTGTGTGCGTGTGAGTATATACGTATTTGAGCGTGGTGCGTGCGTGTTTGGGTGTGTGCACAGAGAGAGTGAGTTTCACATGTGTACGCGTTAAAAATGGAGGCTTTCTCGCTATGCTGGGGTATACAGGGTTCTAGGTAATACATTATATTTAATTTACATTTGTATAGTGTAATTAATTTGCTACCACCTGGCAAAGACGCCAATTGTGGCCAAAATAAATATATTATTATATTATTGTTAAATGCTGCTATCGCGCATTAGAGCGAGATTATGAGGAGAGGAATGACGTTAAATTGAGGTTCGGGCAAAAATGATCGAGAAACGTGTCTTGTGTATTGTTCAAACAAGGAAAAAAAGTAGGTCAAACAAACGAGGTGGAACCAAGTTCAAGAAGACTGGCGATTGAGTGCGGTTAGTAAATGATGCCAAGGTCAGGATAAAGGCCGCAATAGGCATTTAGAAGAAGCAAAATGGTACCAAAAATCCAATTTAGTTTCCAAAACATTTTGATGGGAATGATGCTTACATTTGCATTCGTAGTCCTTTGTAACATGCCGTCGGCTGCAGTGAAAGTCTTTCTAATATCCAAGTGTGGCAGACAGGAATATCAAGTAAACGCTGTGTATAGGCATCACTGTATTATAGAACACTCGGCTGTGAGAATGTTGTATTTAGTTCGACCCTGACTATTGCAATAATCTTGTGTGTAATGTGTAGTTGGTTTGTATCCCTCATTCAGTTGGCACTGCAGTTCAGATGGAGTGGCAGTATGACATCCGGGCCCTTGCCATTTCATCGGATTATTACCCGGGGGGGGGAGGTCATTTGGAGATAAGCCTGGCTTTGAAGACGAAGGGGGAGGAGAGGATGGCGAGGGAGAGATCGCGTGCCTGACCAAGATGCTGCTTCGGCAGCCGCCCGGGATCGATCGGGGGAAAACACACAAGAGCGACCGGAGCAGCTAGCTGCTCTCCTCAATAAATAATGTGCAGACTTCTAAATTTTATTCTTTTGCTGTTTTCGTTCGATGCTGACATTCAAACTGTAGTGTGAACACAATACACGTCTTTACTGTTTAAAGGAACTACATTAATAGTTACTAAAAATGCTTTTCTCGTCTCATAAAATCCCCAAAATGTTTGATCGTTGTAATGGAAGCCGTATGGAATAAACTCGAAAGCGTTTCTAGGCAGAAAATCAAGAGAAGTTGGAATATGGATTAAACTGGTGTCGTGGAAGAGCAAAATTAATGCTGTCGACTGCGTGGAAAATCGAGTCTTCGAGCGGCAAACGCTGGCTGTTCTGAAATGGCAAACGTGTAAACTGAAGCTTCTTTCTTCCACGTTGCATGTCGTCGGCTGTGTCGTGAACAGCGACGGACTGAATGTGAAAATAGGGTTGTGGATTCGTTGGTTTCCGTGGTCGGAGTCATTTGATTCTTGGCACACGCACGACCCACTGCGACGCGGCTCATCCCGAACAGCCAAGAATCAAAATGCTGTCGTACCGTCATATATGAGAAATTGCGGGTTTTAAATACTTGCATTTTTCAATCGAAATTGAAAATGATTAATTGTTTTTGTATTTTTCGTGTTCCTGAGTGTTTACCGAAAACATTGACACCTCTTACAAGGCTAGAGGCTGCGTAGGTAGTAGGTTTCTATCAATTTATGCCTATATTGAAGTTAGCAATACAAATAAAACTTTCGGCTAACCCTGTCTGCAATGTGGAAGATAAATATGAATGTAATGTCTTATTCCAACATAAAAATACACATGAAGCGCTAGTGCTGAAGTAGTTATACGATTTTCTGGGAATACAATGTTTTTAAGTGAAATGCGACATGTCTGTGTTTGTGTTTTCATTTCCACATGCACCGGCAATGGTGCACCAACAAAGGGCTCAGGGCGTCAAGTGATTCCACTGCAGGACCTCTGACCGGGAGGTCCTTGTATTCCGACGGAGTCCCGACGGCGGCAGGATTTTCGGCACCAGCTTGTCAGCTAGGTCGAATTTAGTCGCTGTCTGGAGGAGAATTCTAGCTGCCGGCTGCTCTGATCCGTAATTTTCCATGGTTTCTCCGATCAACAATAGGCAAATGCCGGAACAGTACCGTAACAAACGGGCCACGGACCGAGTGCGATCTTTCTTCCTTGTCCTATTCTCACCCCTTACGTACACACACACACACACACACTCACTCACATTCGCGCGCGCGCGCAATACACTACCACACTTGTCGGGGGCTCCGAGCTTGTCCCAGCTGGGGCGGTGCCACGCTGGTGGGAGATACCTGGTTAAGGGAAAATCCCCGCAAGCCGGCGTAGGTCGGCCCCGGATCTCGCCATTCAGCGAGGAAAGATCACAGTCAACTCACACGATAAAAAACGCTCTACACTTACGGGGCTAATGACCTTGACCGCGCCCGGAATCACCAATGAATCATTTTCATGTGTTTCTTTTAATATTTCGAACTTTTTTTAAAATAAGAATGTCCCCAGTAAAATTAACATATATATTAATATTTCATATAAATTTATATTGCTTATTTAAGATTTTATACAAGCTATTTTCGGCGTCTGCAAGCCTATTTTAGTGCCTAAAAAGCTGACGTTTCCGTCCGACCGAGCTCCTTAACCTGTCCCTCAAAAACATCACCGTAGGAACTCACAGCTGAGTCCTCTCAGTCTAGGAAAGCGGACTCGCAGCATGTGTAGCCAGGCATCCGGTTGTTGGAGAACGTACCACATTTGTACAAAACGAAAGTGCAGTGACCTGGGAGCGGCGTTTCCAGGGAACTGTGTGTGGAGACGACCGTCTTTTCGCGGAACCAGGGCAGGCGCGGCGCGGCTGTCGGAAACCACGACGTCGCGATAACATGGAGGAAGAGCAGACAGATAGGTTGTCACTGATACGCGTGACGTGGCGCATCGAGTCAAGTGAATTCTGTGCTCATTCACTGCAAAGGCATTCATCTGTTCACTATTCTTATTCATTTACTAGGATTTCCAGTTACATCTTGTGATATCTGCATGAATTTTTGTGTGCAAGTGTTCGATATTTATGGTCGATTGTCCAACTTTGCCAGAGAGCTAACGGTGTTCCCCAGGTCTGTTCCTAGTCTAATTCCCACGTTTGGGGGTAAGAGACATGTGGCGAACTAGATGTGCATTCACCGTAACTGCCAACCTCCGCATTTCTGAGCTTTTCATTGTCACAGAGTTACAGAGACTGAGACGATTTGTATTGTTAGAAAGCTGCGGCATCTTTTTACCCCGGTCTGAGACGATTTGAAAGGAAAGCTACAACTCTGTTTTTGCCGCGACCAGGAATCGAATATTTTCAATCTCTGATATCCTCCTTTCTTTAATCAGACAAGCTTGGAAATTGTGCTTCGACTTTTGGAGAAGAGGCTCTCCAAACCATCTTGGCAGACTTCTTAATGGTACAACGTGGAATTAATTATATTTATTAATTGTATCATTAAGGTTTTTTTCATTCTCCTTGAAGTATGTGTATACACTAATGTAAAATATTTCTTCTATAATTAACAAAGATCAGTGGAAAAGGGAGGCTCAGAAATCTAGTTGGGCCCTCCCATGGTTTGGGCTGTCCACCCCCCCCATGACAATGTTTAATCATACCATTTTATTTATCGGCAACAGTAATGAGTAATGAGGCAATAACTTAAATTATGCTACGGTACACTTCAGAAGAATTCATTCCTTCACGTTACGTGCTTGTCTTCACTCACAACTTGCGATCCCTGCAATGGTCATTACGTTTGTCGTTTACTTCCGTTGCAAAAGACTTCAATCATGTCTATAAATTACATGCAGGAGCTTATCCAGAAAGTATTTGAGGTTATATAAGTGGAGTGGTGGGGCATTTCAGTTCAGACTTCTCACGGAATGTTTTTAAAGCATCCTATAGCTTTAAATAGCTTTAAATCTTTAAAGCTTAAAATAAATGTGTATCCATTGTGGGGATACTTCGAATTATGATACTATCAATGCTTGGCAATAGTGATGAATAAATTAAGTAACACTACATACTAATTTTGCAAAAGCGGACCTTGCATAATTTTATTATTTACTTTCTTAGTAGTTAAAAAGTAGTAAGTTAATAACTTGCGTTGACTGGACTTTTGGCACTGAAAAGGGTCTATTGACATCTATTCTTTCCGAATATTAATTCTGTGCCATTACAGTCGATTGCGACACATCTACTATTCCAAAATAAATTTGTTCGGATATTATATTACTGTTTATTTTGTTAAGATATTAACTTCCCCTTGTTGAGAAATTAATTAATCCTTGAAAGTTTATCTTTGCTATTCAGACTTAACTTAGATATATTAATAAAATAAAAATGACCATGTGAACAAATTTGACTTTCTGAACTGAAGACTAACACAAATCAATAAATTTGAATTATTTTCTGTACTTAATTTTGTACTTTATCACCTACTGTTTATGTGATATAGAGAAAATATCGCAATACTGCGGGAAATAGGCAACTTTTCGATAGAAAAACTATTGCCTTATCTAGTAACGAAAAAGTGAATAAATCTTTCACGTAGTATAGTACTATTGTAAAAACTATAGTCATAATCCACGTTTTATGGGTTCTTGATACCAAACGATTGAGGACAATACGTCTGCCCTTCCGACTGTTAACAGCGGTTGAAACGTAAGCAGGAATAATAGTTTATTAAATATGAGGTATCACGTTAAATACGAAGTCTTGTATTAGTTTGTGTTCTCAAGCAGCCTGCCCTTCCACGGTGTGAAAACCTATTATGAAACATCAAAGCTGAAGATACCGACTTCATTCATTATCTCGTGAACCACGTCAAAACGAGGTCGTTTTAAAGAGGATGTGTTCTCTCTCTTCCGAAGATAGGCGTCAATAACAGGAGGCTTTTGTGCGTCTGACCCATTTGACCTCATAACAATACCGCATCATCAGGCCTTTGAATTGATTCCTCGAATAGAATAGAATGAAGAAGAGATAAAGAAATATATATATTACATTACATTACTAAAAACTAAGAACGCTCATAATAATCCTCAAACCTTTCTGCACATTTTGCAGAAGAATTCCGTCGGCTGTGTGTGATTCGTTTGTGTACCCCCCCCCCCTCGTCCACAGCGCAGCAGTCAGCAGATGCGACGCCTCCGTATTTTGAAGCTCGCCGCACAATGAGTATTTACGTATCGCATCGTGTAGCTCTATAGAGCACTGACAAGCATTTCTACCACGAATAACTGCATTTGTTAAGTACAAGCGCTGTGGACTGTATTTACATCTTGAAGCAGAGTTACTGTCTACTCTCCACCAATGCACGCGGTAGCGATTGGCAGTAGCGTCTCAAAATCAAACCCTCTTGTCAACGGATATACTGAACGAAGCACGTTTCCCTCATTCCGGAAGATATAACGGAGTTGCCAAGAGTTTCGGAATGTTCTATAAGATTGTCTGATGATAGGATTTGTCTGAAGAAATTGATAATGTGAAATCTCATGAGATAGTCTTGATCCTTTACACTTCAAGTTCTCTACGATTCCCACTTCCTGTGAGGTTGACCGCATGGGTTGGCGGGAAGGTCAAACTGCCAGAGCAATGCGTTCTCTCATTGACGGGTTGTGGTCGCTACCACCACAGACGACCTTGTAAAGTGTTGATGAGTCCATTAGCAGGCGCTGCGGGTTAGTGTGGCGGGGGAGTGACAAAAATGTGTGGCTCTGACACATTTGGAAACGTTTTCTTTACCCAGTAAAATCCCTGTGTTGGACGTTTGGTTCTTTAGAAAAAATATTGGTACAGACAGGTGTCCAAGATACAGAATGTCATGTAATGTTAAATATAAGGCATCAAGAATAAAGAGTGTCCGTCATAACGAAATGCCCGAGATAAAAGAGTTGAAAATACAGTGCGATCTACACTGAACAAATTTCAGTGTTGTTCTTTTCGCCTATACATGTGATATGCGCGTTTCCACGTGGGAAGAAACTGGCATTGTCATACCAATAATTAATGATAACGCTTGGTACAAAGAACGATAAATGATTTCATATTTTTTTTTTATTTTATAAAGAATTAGTAGTGCACTTAAATTGATACATTCATGAACAACGAAAATGTTTAAGATTTATCGAGAATTTTGAAATTTATTGACGTTAATATTCCCACAACCTACAATGTTTGAATGAAGCGAGGTAAAAGCTTTAATTTACCAGGAACAAAATATATCTACGTACTAATTTTGTATGCATGAATGTTGTATTTGAAGTGAAATATGATTATTTTAATGGAAGGCTGGAGAGGGGAGAGTGATAACTATTTTTGTTATTTAACAAAAAAAAATACAGGTATTTGTGTTTTTCTCTATGGAACTCACGGGACGTTCCACACACTTCAAATTAATGAATTGGGTGACAGACGTTCTCGTATACGTTTCATTCAAAGTTGAATTTTTTTCTGAGTGGAATTATCGATTTGATAATCTCTACACCCGATTATGAGGATGCTTTTTGTATGTTTTCCTTCAGTAATAATAATAATAACAATATTAATAACAATAATAATAATTACAACAATAATAATAATAATAATAATAATAATAATAATAATAATAATAACAACAATCTTACCTCATTGACTACTTCAAAATTTGAGGAATTATTCAAATAGAATACCTTGAAAGTATATAGGACACATTATAGTATTAATATGCATAATTACAGGAGGAAAGTCCCTCAGGTGACTCATGGTCAATGCTTGCTTTCTGTGAGCTGGTTCCGGGTTCGATTCCCACCCGGGGTAAAAATTAAGCTGTAGCATTCTAATACAAATCGCCTCAGTTTCTAAAGGCGTGTGACGAAAGGAAAATCTCTGGCAAGCAAATTAAGCTAGATACAGTGATGGGAATCCGTCATAGTAGCCTCATGTCTCCTTTACCCCCAGGAATGGAAAATAAATAGTAAACAAAACCAAGACCTACAAACACCTTTAGTAGGCAAAAGTCGGATTAATCCGACCTAAATGCCAAATACATGTATAGACCAATAATGAAAAAATTGACTTTCAACAACGTGACGTAAGATTTTGGAAGACAAGCATCTCAACATCGGTTCTTTAAAACTGTTTTGCCATACAGAACTGATATTTGCATCAAGTTTATATTCGACGTTGAATCAACTATAGTATTAAACATCACTTTTGAAATTATTTTTGAATTGGAGCCAGGCAGACATTTGCCATAAACACTTAGGTAATATTTTTTTTCTTTTTGGAACTTCTTTTAATTGACCCCTATTAAAATAACTTGTGTTGCATGGTAAATGATTAAGGATAAAGTATTCATTATTATTTTTCGTAGTTATGGAACGGTGTTCCCTCTTTCATTATGCGAAGAGTTAGGAAATTAAATTTTGCTTACAAACGCGACAGGCCTCATACCAAACGATCGGAGCGAGAAGTACAACTTCAACAATGCTTACTTTAATGAAATCGCTTTTTGGAAGATTGAATTAACATGGAAATTAGAGAATGAAAAGAAGTGCGGGAATCGAAAACGAAATATGACAGAATGCATTCTTAAACGTCTCTCAATATTTTAAATGATAGTATTATTTTAACTTTCCTGTATTGGATATATGTGATTATTTTCATTTAATTCGTGCATTTGACGAATATCTTTAACGTTGATCAATTCAATTTTCGTGTGTATATTTAGACGATTGTTAATAATTTTTAGAGAGCACTTTAGAAACTTTACATGAACCGATGTAATTTTGTAGAATGTTGAAGACAATGAATATTTAGATCATTGCCGGCTAAGTTGTGATTCCGTCGATATTCTTACTCTTTTATGTTTGTTTATTTCTGGTAAATTGTTCCACCATATTTTAAAATATTTTGTTTCTCTTTTCATTTACCCTGTTTTTCTTTTCGTTTCCCATTTGATTGGAAATTTCAGTAAGCGATGAATATCAATGATGCGAAAGAAGTTCATCAGAATTCTCTTTAAAATATCTTTAACAAACATTTAACAAAAAAAAGAGATAGAAGGAAATTTTAATGAAACGGGAGAGAGAGGGGGGCAGGTATATTAACTTTTAAAACTTACTTTGTTAACCTTAATTTCTTTCTTTGTTTTAATAACATGAAACAATTTTTTTTAATAATTAGGAAGTAATAAAATAGTTTGCTGATGCGAACGTCATTTCAACACAAATACAATTTTTACTATCTAAACTGATTATATTTTTTGGGTCTCTTTGACCACAGTTTCTTTAGGTCTATAAAGACATATTTCTTGTGAGCATTTTTGCGACATTGAAATATATAATTTAACTTACGTTTTAGCAAAGGTAATGGATACAAAAATTCATACTTTTCGCAATTACTTTATTTTGTTTTTATGAATTAGTCACTGCTTTCATCTTTGCGTCTAAGACTAAAGTTTCTCTCTCGCTCGTGAACTTATACTTCTTTCTTTCTTTCTTTCTTTCTTTCTTTCTTTCTTTCTTTCTTTCTTTTTTTATTTTTTTACGTATACTGTAAATTTTTGTTTGGACACACTGGCTTTTGTTTCATAATTCAACAAGAATCCTGTTAGTAAGCGCTTTCCAGTGGTTAGAAGTACGTCTTTGCAAACGTTTGAAAAGCTTTGACCTAGCTCGCCAGCTCTCTTCAACAGCAGACGTCGACGCCAGCGGCGACGCAGTCTCCGTGTCCGCCCAAGTTGATCATTTCCCCGAGAGTATATAAATATTGACCGTTCTGCTCCGCTCCTGCCAGCACATCCACAGACGCCGACAGTGTTTGAAAAAGGGCGAAGAACAGCAAACTAAGTTGCTGGAAAATACGAACCGCTTTTCCTCGATGGAGCAATTTCTCTCTGATGATGGTGTACGATAATTGCTTTCGACTGCACAACCAGATGTTTTCGCTGCGTGTTTCCCTTTCTGCTTGCTTCTCTCTGCCCTCTTGGTTCCACTCGAGGTGTTTTTGGAGGAAGACATGTTATATCCTCAATATTTTGCGAGTCGAAGAATTCCCTTGTCCTATAAGACTTCTAATCAGCAAGGGACTCTCAAGAAACGTAGAGTGAATCTTGTAGAACCGCGAACAATTTCTGGAAAAATATCATCACAAGAACACGTACAAATTGAATTCTCACACGTACGAATACCTACAATGATTCTCGAACCATTTTTTAAGTCTGCAGCACTAAGCCATCAGAAAAACTGAAAAGGATTATTGCGTTTGCAGATCATGAACTTCGGTACGGATATTACTGAACAATGCAGGCCGTAAAAATTCTTTAGTTTTCAATTAAGACACACCTGCCGTGTAGTACGATGATGTTAAAATTTTGTTTTCCTCGTATGCTTGCGCCACTGAACTAAACACCCATATGTAGCAATCATATCACTTAAAATTCCAGTATTTTCAACTCACGAAACAAAATGTCATCATATGTCCACGTGAGAAGTACATACTTCCTTGACAGTGTACAGTACCATTAAGTCTTTAATTTGAATGATCCCTCTTTATATTTCTAATTAAAGGTTGTGGATTTAAGTTGGACAATCAATTGTTATATATGAACTTTCCTAACACTTCATCATCAATTACCTCAAAAGATACATTTGTCAGATGTTGCAGCATGATTATGCTCACATCCTACTAAACTTGTGTACTTAAGTTATGATATCTGACGTAAATGTTCATTGATAAGAATTGTTTTCTAACTTGCGTTAGATTTCAGGCATCATACGCAATTCACGTGCAAGATATTCTTCTATCTCGAAACACAATGCTTGCTGATGTCATTCTTTCATCTCGTAATTGATTAGTGATGGTACACGTATTAGTCACAGAACAGACTCTTCGTTCCAGCGAAGATATGTGTTTCAATTTGAAGATAGTAGCAGATACTATCCGTACATTTGACGTACTACAATATAACACCAAATCATCTCATGTAGACTGAACTCTTACTCGTACGTAAATTCAAAAACAACACAAGAAAGATCGATCCTTTTCTCGATGAAAATAAGAGATTTTTAATTAAAAACAACAGTTTGTATGAATGAATTTTTCGCATGCTCATTCACACAAACTTCAGTTAAACTATTACTCTCCCACTCTCTTCTCCCCGACGTAGGCGCACTACAACCGGCCTTTATCACTAAAACAGCACGTCTCAAGGCCTCAGGCGACTGGCGCGCGAGAGAACTTGATGAGAATTGAACCGCATGGATCAGTTTGCAGACACCTGCAAATCACGGCAACAAGAATCTAGCGGTACAATAGCTCATACTTTCTCTTACTAAATCTAAATTTGCAATTTTCGAAAATTCAGAATTCAACCAAAATGAGACATATGCCATTCTTTTAAGCGACCCTTTTTATAACCGCGGGGGAAATTTTGGGGGAGAAAATTGGAGCGGTTTTTTGAGAAAAAAGTGTTAAAAAATTAATTTCGTATATTTTCCTCCAAATTACACAAAACTACTCATATTTTCGAAAAATTGAACCTGACCTTATTTCAAGATCAGTCTTTAAAGAACAGATTGCATTAAGGAAGTAAATTGTAACTGTAGAAAGACGGTTAAAATGCTCTTTTGCAAGTTTCAAAAAACCAGGGATTTTAATGAACATGAAACCTACACCATTCTCTTAAGCGCCCTTCTTCATTCAAGGACAACGTTTAAATAAAAAAATTTGGAGCCATTTTTGAGAAAAGTTTGCTATGGTTTCATTTAAAGTACCCTCAAAAATAAAAATATTCCTTTGAAACTCCTAACGCCGCGTGGTCGTTCAGATCGATCGGGATCGATTTTGGAGAAAATATGATTTTCAACTTATTACTTGCACTTTCGGGAAGATTATAAGCATACTACGATGAGAATGTACATGTGCCTGCGCTCATAGACGCGCGTTGATAATGATTTTATGTTGACTCAAGGGTCCTGATAAGGGCGCTTTACGCCACAGCGCTCTCTACGCAAGCCACACACTGAATTAAGATTATTAAGACGTCCTCATTCATGAGGCGTATGAGGTGCACCGCTATTGTAAAATTTCTCTCAAGAGAGACAGATTCAGAGAGACAGGAAGACACAGACGCAGAGAGAGAAACAAACAGAAACAGAATCAGAGAAAGAGAGACAGAAAAAGACAGAGAGAGACGGAGAAAGGCGGAAAGACAGAGAGAGAGGAAGAGAGGGAGGGGGGGACCACACTCGCGAGAAAGGGTTTCGTTTGTTGAAATGTTTGCAGAACGTAGCGTAAAACGTGATTAACAATCACGTGACAAGGAGCTTGTGAAGTGTAATACATTGCAAATAGCGAAGAATTGCCGGCTCCACTAGTTAACTATATATACTGCAGTAACGTAACATAACTATAGTAAAAGGATTTATCGACTTTTTTCGTTATCGGGTTCCGGCAATAAGAGCATTTCTGCCGAAAATTCGACGTTTTCAGGCGTACGATAACAAAAAATTTTATCTTATGAAGTAAGTGTGAGAAAGTAAAAGAACAGAAAGCTTTGAACATGTAACGACAATAAACAAAACAAAACAAAACAAACAAATAGTAATGATGTTATATTTATTAATGACAAGACTCTGGTCACTAGCACTGTTCGATGCGAAATACGCCTTTCAAACGAAAACCAACAACTCGCCTTTCAAACGATAAAATGAGTTCAACAAATTGGATTGCAAATTTTAAAAATCCTTTTAATTTCTTAATTTAAATTGTTATACTTTCATTTGTTTCATATACAGTTAAATTTGGTGTATACCTTCAAAATATGCTAAATGTTTTGTTTCTACATTTCAATGTTGATATAAATCCTAGAGTACTTTTTGTTTTTGTTGCATTTGTTTATTACATTTCAAGGAGATCACATGGTTCAGTTATTGTAAGAACTTTGTCACATGCATTGGTGGCTTAGAAACTAACATATAACTAGATTCTTACAGCTAAAGGAAACCTATGAGGCAACTCTGTTTATTCCATTTCAGAGAACATTTTAAGAAACACATGGAAGGGATACTTGTATTTTATTCTTCTTTTGAGGGTTGGGTTTCTGCACAGCATGATTTCGTATAGAGATAGTATTTGCATGAGATTTATAAAAAAGTTAGAAGAGAGGTATGGGATATGATGGGCTAATTGCTGTGGATTGAATTGTTTATGTAGGTGATTGTTAGAAACATACCGTGGTGTATTTATTGTCCTTAGGTATTGATTTTGGATGATTTGTATTTTTAATGTTTTTTAAGTTGTGCTGATTTACAATTCTTTCAAGTATTTTGTCATATTGATTATTTGAATAACAACTCCATTGGGTATTTTTTGCGTTTAGATCGCCGAGAAGAATGGTGTTAATATGGGGTTCGAATATGTTTTCAATGTTTGCTGTGGCTATTTTGGACGAAGGTGATTTTTATGCTGCTTTTGCGTTCCAATTTTGGTCATTTATTCTTATTTTGATTGCAATAGTTTCTACGCCTTCAGTATCAGAGATGTGTGTTTCATGGTGTTCGAAAATCGATTTATGGCTATTAACACTCCACCTCCGTTATTGTCATTTATATCTTTTCAATGAATGGTGTATGCTGGAATATACAATTTATTTGTGTTTTAAGTGCGTTTAGGTTATGAATGCGATATCGACTTGTGAATGAAGAAGGTTAATTCTATTTTTTATTTGTGCCATTTGCGTTCCAATTTATGAGAATGACGTTATTATGGAAATGTACTGCCATAGCTGTTACTTAAATACGATGATACTGAATTTGGAATTGTTGTAATGATATTTGGCATTAATGAGGTGATGAAATTTATGATACATATTATCAAGTTGATTATTGGTTTAGGAAGGGATTGTTTGATTGGGAAGGGAGTGAATTTCTATTACGCTGTGTGAAAGTTGAATTTCGAACATTGGAGGATCGAGGAACGATTTGGAGATTGGACATTGTTATTGGGGGTAAAATTGTGAAGAGGTTGAGTGGTTGGCACGTATGGGAACTGAGTTGTTGAGTTATTGGGAGGTGTGGATGTGTTTTCTTAGTTGGTGGTGGATTTGTTTCTCCTGCTTTCTTTATTAGTACTTCTTTCATATGTAGCGCTATAGTACGGACAGTTTGAATCTCTAACATCTGCTCGGTGCTCCGCTTTGCAATTAGCACACTTAGGTTTTGAATTTTTACTCTGGCAAGTAACTGTGTAGTGATTTCCTGCGCAATACGCACAATTTATTGGATGATTACAATTATTTTTTGTGTGTCCATAGTCAAGGCATCTTTGACATTGAATGGGGCCGGAAGGTCTTCGTCTTCTTTCTGTTTTTACTTTATGGTTACATATTTCGTTTATTGATAATATAGCTTCTAATGGTTCATTCCCGCGGAATTCTGCTGCAACAACTGGTATGGGTTTATTTTCTTTAAGTAGTCTGGTTACTTTAATAATTGATGGGTAACGTTTTAAATCTTGTAGTATTTCCGAATTAGATATGGTTTGGCTAATGTTTTTATAAACCACCGAGTACTTATTGTTTGCCAGGTCTTTGTACGTGTGAAAACGTCTCTGCGTGCTAATGAAGTACTTTACCAGGTTTCCAAAGTCTGTGACAGATTTGCCAATATTTTTTACTTTCTGATTTCTGACGTCTTTTATGAAATTTGTTGACACTTTTGATTTTAGTTCTTTAACGAAATTATTTACGTTAGGAATGTTGCCTACGAAAATTGGAGAAATTTTATTTGCATTGTTGATTTATTCATTACTATTTTCATTTAGATAGGTGAATCTGTTGTTTTTTAAGCTTAGGTTAACTTTACTTAAAGAAACAAGTTTGTTACTGATTGATACGTTGTATTGTAAATTGGTTGGATCTGACTTCTCACTGTCACATACAGAACCCACAGGTTAGGGAAAACCCTGCAAGCTGACAGTAGGTCGGCGCCAGAACTCGTCACGGGTAAGATCATTGCCCACTTACAAGCAAAAACATGCATTACACTTAAGGGACTAATGACCCTAGTAGTCGACCCGCCCCGTATCACTAACATTCAAACAATAAGTGAAACTAAAACGAATGGTGATGCTAGGCCGTTGGATACTACATAAGTAACAATGTGTACATTGTTTCATATTTCTTTGTTCGTTTCTTACGTTCGAGCTTTTGTTATACACTTTAAAAGTAATCTTTTAGAAATTATTTAAAACCTATTTTAAATTGCAACCTTTAATTGAGTTAAATCTGAAAACAAATAAATGATTTAGCTTTGCTTAATAAGATGTGGGAATGAAGAGTAATGCATGTAAAAACCGAGTAATTTTGATGAATGTAAAAATATATTTTAGTATTATATTTTTCTATCCATTGTCATTTTATTGCTAGCGGTATCAAAATTGCTAATTAGTGTATCCATTGCGAATTAGCGGTCATAGTTGCTTGTTGAAACCCTTTGTTGTAACGCCGCACTGATAGCAGAAGGCGATAATGACGGACTCAGTTCGTTCGCGTTAATGTAAACTAACAATTTTATTTACTGCTAAAATACAAATCGATCATTGGTAGCATATTTATATAGAACGTAAATACACTGAATTCAATGGCAGAAAGCTGTTTCCGTTTAACATTTGAATTAAAAAAATATGTATTTTTCGCGCTTGGTTTATTTAAGAATTTTTCAAATGGTAGTTGAAGTGTAAGACATAAATTGTCATATTATAATATTACATATCCATTGACAACATCGCGAGAAAGTACGGGCTGTTGTAGCTCTACTACCTTATAGTATCAGTTAATTTTGTTTACGATTCAATTTGCATGAAAATTTTTAATGTAGATACTATACGTATAGCACCAGCTTAAAAGTCGTTTGGTTGATTCATTTAGAGTCCGGTGGAATTTGTCGGCAACGGAAAATTTTCAGAGCGGAAGTGGGGAAAGCTGGTGTTCGTATTTCCTGAACTCACCTGTAAAGTTTTTAAGCGGACACGCTTGTAAAGGAATCCTTCTGGGAGTACACTGTTGTAAAATTCACAGGATGTTTTCCGTTGATACCTTAAACATATTATCCTGCAATTAACATTTGTTGTGCGTGCTTGAGTTTGAAAAAAATTGTGTTTTTAATTTGATAATACTTAGCATAATTTCCTAGAGAAGTGCTTTAAAAAATTAAAATAAAAGTCATAATTGAACTTTGCTCCAAATATTCAGCATCTGCTTTACTAAAACAGAAATTTATACTTTAAATTGAAAAAAAATTTTAAAAAATTAATTTATTTTATGTGAAAAACAGTGAAAGCTGTATGTGACGTAAGAGGGAGAAGTATAATCTGACCAAATTTTCTTGAGCTCCACATTTTCTGTAATGAATATATAAAAAAAGGTCTTGTTTTCAAGTAGGGGGTGTGTCTGACAAGGAAAATACGTCGTAGCAACGTCACTTTCTCTTGGAGTCCAGCCAGGAGCTATGTTCAAACACTACTAATAATATTACATTCTCATTCCTGTCCCCCTTCATTCATCCTTCATTCTGTTCGGTACTAAAGACGTTTATATTTATTATTAGAGAGGATTAAAATATCTCATAGTAAATAGTGCGCAGATAATCTTCTCCCTAATAAGTCACGTTCAGTTTTTACTGTTTTTGACTAAATAAATGTAAATGTAATCTAAATGTTGTATAAACAACCAGAAATTGAATGTTTAATAATTACGTTATGATTTGGGCGGATACATCGTGGTATTCAGATAGTCCTATCATAACCCTCACTGGCATTGCTGCATATTAATAACTCGACACCGCCAACAATGAAGTGCTTACAGTGAGTAGTATATTGTTGCCAAACATTGCCATAGTCCACGATGAAAATGCGCCCATGGCATAAATATTCGGGCGTGGCTTTAAGAGCATCAGAATATCATCAAACATCTTCCTTGGCGAGCACAGTCGCCAGGCCTCAAAACAAAATTGAACCGTTATGGGGTATTTTAGAGCAAAAAGTCAGGAGTATATTTGTAGCTCCAACATCGTGGAACCAATTGGCGGAAGTTTTGAAACAAGAATGGGAGAGCATTTCGTTGGAAACAATTCAGACACACTGCTAATCTATTCGCGACGAATTACGACTTTTCTAAATGAAAATGTGGCCCAATACCGTATTAATAAATAAACATGTTTGTAAATGTATGTAATAATAAATATTATATATATATATATATATATATATATATATATATATATATATATATATATGTGGGTGGGTGGTGTTTTAAAATATTTATAATGCTACATATTTTCAGCTTCCGCCTAGCAGCAAAAGCTACCGCGTCAGAAACCGATTGCATTGACCGAGAGTCGAATCAATGTCAGTCTCCAATTCCTAGCGGTCCCTTGAGCCCGTCGACCTTGAAGCGACTCGTTCGCGGAGTTCTCGGCCGGGGCCTCTCTGCAATTAAGTTTCACGGCGACATGTCCTGTGAGGTAAGACCATGAAATGGAACTCGGTTAAGAATAAACGTCGCACCTGGGACAGCGTGGTGCTCCCCGCGTAGCTTTGGACTCGAGCCAAGATTCGGCCCCTGACAGACGCTCGAGACCAGGGTTGGCCAAGCAGGTGCCTGACCGCCAGACCGGGCCGCTGCGTTCGACTGACCTCATCTGGGATAGAGTTTGGGATCAAGTATCTTCCTATGAGTGAGGGAAATCAGCCCACTGCAATTTTTCGAGATTTTAAAAAAGCAGTTTCCAAATGGCAATATGTTTTTTTCTTTAATTCATTCATGAGCTACGAACACGTTATTAGAGGAAGGAGATTGGTCACTCTGCTACGAAAATATACAATGCAGAGGGAGGAGAAAATTAAAAAGTACACAAGGGGACATCAAGAAACACGTTTTATCGAGAAAAAGGATAGTAGGTTAGTTATCTTTTCTCTTTTTTCGCACGCTAATCTTTTACATTTTTGTAATTATGTCGTAAATAGGACTGTCATATGTATGTACATTTAAGGGCGCGGTAATAAGTTTCTTTCGGAATTGTACAAAAGGGATGTAGGACGTTATACGAATAACGATTTCTTGAAAGGTACCTTTTTTGGTAACAAAATGCGTTTTGAGAGTGTCGATCAACAAATTGATCTATTTTCTTCAAAATCGGTACAATTAAGATCAGTAAACCATGCATATAGTGATTCAAGAATATTTTTGCAGTTCTTAAATGTATGCTCTGAAAGTGATTTCATGAGTTATTCGTATTAAAAGCCATTATTTTCTATTGAAAAATGATTCGCTATATAATGGTTGATCTCGAGGAATAATGTGTATGATTAAGAATGGTGACTGTCTTTGGTATTTTTTATTTGCAGTAAATTTGAAATCAGAGTCGATGCATCGATGAATTCTGGTCGTTAACGTAATATTAACTACAATATTGTTGTTATTGTTGTGGTTATGATTGGTTGACTTATTTGCTATATTTATGAAATAATAGGAGAATCCTAAGTAGAATGTGACGAAACTCGTGGAATTCAGCAAACGAATTCGACGAAAATACAACGTGATTCCGCTAATGTAATTACTGCTTAGCCTAGAGCAGCAGAAGGTGTTTGCAGGTTAGTAGAGGCCGTCGATTAGATTATGAAATGCAGAACATACGGACGCACACGAACTGCATGGTAAGCGACTGTCATGCGCATCGAAGCATACACATCGATAACGTCATGTCCGCCGATATGCACGTCACGCTATTCGATAACGCTGGTGGTGTGGTCGTCTCTTGACACAGAAGAGTGTTTCCAAAATAAATGGAACTTACATCTTTTTTATTTTATTTTTTTCTCCATTTTGTACCTTTCCCACTATACTATGTAATGGTATAAGGAGGACGACAGTATTGGAATGACCATTACAATACGAACTTGAATTTTCTGTCACAATATTCGTGTTTAAGGTTTTTTTTAGCCGTATCTTACACAACCGTCACGGATTACACCTTCTGTTCAGTGCCTGTTACAACGATGTGATGCATGATTGATGCAGGGGTCAAAAACAAACACGTAATTTTGAATTCGAAAATCGAGATGTTTGTTGGGATAAACAGATGGCAGATATACGCGTCACACGTAAGTTGGCCAGAGTAAAAGCTGTGGAGCTTAGTAAATAAGTCAGGAGAAAGGTCTAGTAGTGCCGTTTACATTATGTTTTAATATTTGGGGCATTTTGCATGAAGCCCTTGCGAGTTTTTCAAATTATCTGGAAAAAGAATGCAAATTTTTCCTTTAATTTTACTGCTGCTAGAGAAGAATGTGCATTTGTAGATATGGCATAGTTCCGACTTTCATTAAAACCTCTAAAACTTTGAAAATTGTAAAAGTTCATGTTTATTTAATTTTTGGACAATTTACTTTTGCCGGTTAATTACCCAGAGTTCAGGGCGTGGTCAGTAACCATTAGCCATGTCGCAAATACATGACCACGGTGAATATTTTGCCGTTTGATAATACCCGCACCTCAGCCGAAATCGAACTCGAACACTGGAGTTGAGAGGGCAATAAGTCTGCACTCACCCAGCGAGGTACACGGAGTACAGTTATTAAGAAATTGGTATCAGCAGCAGCGCCTCGCTTGAACTTACAAGAAGTTGCATTGGAATCTAGTTATTTGGAAAAAATGTAGGGTGCTCGGATGACACATCATTCCAGTTGGTACAAACCCATCGTAGGGTTTGTTTTGGCACAGACCCCATAAGGGAGTCTTTTAGTGAGATTGAACAAGACATTTAGTGCTGAGGTTCAGGTTCTTTGTGACCATCCTCAAATGTTTATAGACTTCTCGTATTCTGACAACGATGTAACTTTCCGGGTAAACCATGCGCTAAGTCATCGAGACGATTTTTTTCGACGAGTTTGAGGAATGTTAGACAATCTCAACGCATGATTTGGCTTGCCAGATCTCACGTCATGAACACCTGTTTAACACCCATAAATCCGATAACCTTAAGAAAATCTATATTTCTCCTGCAGAACTTGTACATCTACATGAATGTTATTACTTCTAAGTTCATATGTCGAAACGAAAATCTCGTACATTTGTGCACGTAAAAGATACTGAAAAACTATAATTTTTGAACCTGAATATATTGAATTCTTAATTGATAATTTACATTTTTAAGTGAAGTGTGTTTAGAAGAATCAGCTTTAAACCAATAACGATTTTTGAATTACTGTACCATATTATTTTGAATGAACATCAGTGAAGCTCCAACTGGGAGATCATTTGGATTCTCCCTCTCTCGTATGGGTGGGGAACAGAACGGAAAATCTTCTTCTGACCTCAACCGCCAATACAGCAAAGCCCTCCAGAAGTCAAATACAGACGTCTCTGGTTTTAGTGAACTTCGGGGAACTAACATTTTTGGTTCACTATATATTGGTGATATCAAAATTACATAGAATTTCTCCATAACTATTGATTTTATTGATATAGAGATACATCAAAATTCATTAACATTACCTACTGAAAATTTCAATATCTTTGTTCTTTAGAAAATCAATTATTTTCAATTGTTTGCTTCGTACTTATTATTAGTAATTTCTCTAGATCCATCTTCAGAGTTCCTGCTCTCTTCATACTTGAGTCTGCAATCTGCACTATTGGATCACCGTTCCTCTCTCCAAAGGTTCTTATGCGAATCGCCTTATGCGAAATGATTTCGGCAGCGGGATGGCGCAAGCGGCTAATGAAACCGATCGCTTTTCCCCGCGGCGCGGCCTACATCGCCAGGCTGTGACAGCCGCGTGCTCCCTGTCGCCTACGTAGAACTAGACGCGCTTTACCCCTTGGAATATCAAGTAACACCAAGACTGAAACTGAATCAAGTAACCGCGCCGCCAGTTATAACCCACGAAGGATTTTGTTTCTGCAGTGAAACAGAGTGGCATAAAGTCATCCGTAAGGTTTTCATTCCGTTGCCTTCACCTCAGGGACACTTCTTCGTTTATGACGTTTGGACGACGTTCTGTTTTACAAACTGCCTAGTGTTGGAATTTGTGGCACAGAGGCGATATATTCTTTTCAAGAGGGGAATTGATTCCGAAGACTTTGTATTTCCTACATTCACTATAGCCGAGGTTCAGCTTCACTATAACCGAATCTTCAATTGCTTATTTGTAATGCAAGTGAAACCAGGACCAGCGACCTGAGTTCACAATAACTGAGGGTTTACTGTATGCGAGTTCACTATAACCGGAGCCAACTGAATATTGTTAACTAAGCTTTTTTTAACGCACACAAATGCAAATCTAGAGTAGATTATCTTTCTCTTAAATGTTAAGTTTGAAATAAAGACTCTAATTTAGTAGATTAGGGTTTAGAAAAACAAAACCTTGCATTAAAGCTCTAAAACGTATCATATTCGAGTTATGCAGGTCAGAAGTGTGCTGCGACGTGTTGCGGGTTGCATCTGTACGCTATATATTTTATTTTGTTTATTTTATTTGCACCTTTGTACCATATGTTATGAATCATTTTAGCTTTCTGCACTCCTTCTTCATGTAAACTTTAACTATGGGCAAATCCTCATTCTACTCCGAACGCTCAATACGCTTAAAAAGGGGGCAATTTTTTCTCGTCACAAAGTATGCTCTATGTAATATGTATATATTGAGGCATCTTTGTACGTACATTTGTACAAGGAGGGGCAATAAATCACAGACGTGAACGGTTTGTAAATTATTAAGTATTTATTTGAAAAAATGCTTCAACACCTGAATACTATGTACAATGTTTGCAATAAACAATACCGACCCGTTACTAGAAGGAATGTTCCCTGGTTACCACCACTGCTGGCCTGATAATTAGATATCATATTCGGTGTGATGCACCAGTAGCCTACGTGAGCATACAAGCGAGTATGCCGCACCTCCCGTCTCGTCGTAGCAAGCCGGCTTCAGTTCCCTGCCTCAGTAGCCTATGCATTAAAATGCAGCGCTGCGCACATCCCACACGACTTCCTACCGACGCGCCCAAGAATCAGAAGAAGGAGTTTAGGTCCGAGGTCCGTTTATATACCTTCTGGGCCGGCTGACGGAGCTGCGTCATCTCGCTGTTTCCGCCGACGCGTTTCCGCCGCCTACGGAGTTCCCAAGTTTGCCACCCACGACACGGCACCCCATCCCTTTCGCTCCCTAGGTTTGCCTTTGTTCAGCCCAGCGACTCTTCCGCAAGCGCTGTCCATGAGCATGGAATGCACGTGGCTGATTTTAGTACGTTTGTACAAGGCGACTGATATGACACCACAATATATAATAATAATAATAATAATAATAATAATAATAATAATAATAATAATAATAATAATAATAATAATAATAATGTTCATGGGAAGTGATGTACTTTCGGGAACATAAATGTCTCTTTTCAAAACGCAAACCTTGCTTTTTGTTGGTGCTTTTATTCATCACTCAACTATTTAGGGTTAAACGACGGGAATTCGAGAGCTCAAGAAAACGTGCGTAGATTGTACTTCTCCCTCATATACCCCACCCCAGAGGAGGATCTTCTCCATTCACGCACCTTGAAAACATGTGTTTGAGCATTTAGTGCAGTTTATAGGAATCATATTTCAATAGTTGTGCCGGTATATCTCTATGGCCAGATGACTTATTAGATTTCATGGCCTTAAGTACTTTTTCTAAATCTTCAGTTGCCAGATCTATCCTTCGCTCAAATTTCACTTCTTGTTTGACTGGAAGTTTCTGTTTTGTAGCAGTAGTCTTCCGAAATACTCTTTCCATTTATTGATGATGATGTTTGATAATGCGATATTGTTTTTTTTCCTTCCATTTAATAGATTTAATTACTTTCCAGACTTCTGAGCTCCGTGCTCCACCTATGATTTGTTTTATACAATCGCATTTTTCCAGCCACAATTCATTCTTTCTTAATAACATTTCTTATTTTACTTCTCTACTTATTGCTTTAAACTGTAAACTGTAAAATGAAAGTAGTTTACAGTACAAAATATCGACAATTAGCACAGCTTTGTGCTGAACATTTTCCTCTTGATAATCTTTATCTTGAGGAAAATGATGTTCCAACTTATTAGATAATGAAGTGTAGACAGGGAAAGTAAAGAATAATATGTGTTATTCAGGAAAAATCAGTACCCGTCTTTGCTTATATTTTTGCTTTTCTTAATTAATTCTGGTTGAAGAATTTCGTATCCTCCATTAATTATAGCTTCCTTGGAGTCACATAAACATATCGGTCATTTTATAACTCATCATACTACTTGTAGCAGCTACTAATACTTGACGTTGATTCTTGGCTTATACCTCCCAAATATCATGACAATGATGATTGTGATATTGATGAAATCTTCGATTGGTATTTATTCGAACAAAAATAACTTGGATTAAAAAGCAGACTTCTTTAAAACTAGTGATTCAGTTCAATAATAGAGATTTTTATATTTCAACCTTATCTTTTTTGTTACAAGAAATCGTACATAAAATGTCATCTTGTGGCACAGATTGTGGTGTATTTGCCGTTTATGGCACGAATAATTGCGTCATTACATATACAGTCAATCGTTGCGAGAGAATCGTGGGGAGGCAGCAGTAAACCGAAAAGCCGACCACCGTTTTCCCCCACAGATGTCAAAGAGCTGTGACGTCACAATAAAGTTGTTTCCAAAAGTTAACTTGGCTTCTCTTATTAGATTATATTGTTGTTAGACAAAAAATAACGTATGCAACTTGTTTACAATGTCGTTGTTTTGCATTCGTACAAATTTAAAAACTAGCTCCTAACATCACTCGTTTTCAAAACATGTAGACATGAAATATAACTTAACATAATAAACCATTTTTACCACGTTTATGGAAATAATCATGCCGAAAAGCATGAGAACAATAGCCAGTGTACTTTACTGAGGGACGCAAGTATGGCAGTCATTTCGACTGGACCTCATGCGCGGCATAATATTTTAAACATGTAAAATACTTGACTTTGGAGAATGGACACCAAGGTGATTCATGATTTATATTGTTCATTAGTTAGCCAAGGTATGGGGAGACTTACGCGCAAGCCACTGTCGCAAACCGGACGACGTAATGACGAAAACGTGTCGTTTTTGCATGGGACTTTGAACTTCGTAGCGGATACTCATTTTTGGTGAACATTAATTTGTTTTTGCCTGTTGTGAACATGCCATACTGTTTTGGTGTCTCCAAATACATGCCATACTTGTACAAAAATGTAATTTGTTTCGCCATTACGGTGCTCTATAAGGGAGCAAGGAACCAAATATTGGTACGATGTGTAACCATAAGCATCAGGAACTAGATATGGTTAAGAAAGTGGTTATAAGCTGGATGCAATTATTGCCTTTTCCATAATCGGTTGGGTCAATTATTTGCTTTGAAGAAAAACACGAACACAATGGCATGAAACTTCGCAGTACATTCAGCGTCGTCTTGACAGAAATACGAACTATTATGCCGCTGTATTCACATGTCTACGAATTGTTTCACTCTACCTTCATTCTATCAGTGGTTCTCTCCTGACTCTTACCTTCGTACTCGTGCCGTAAGAAAAATAGCTTTCGTTCGACTTGGTCTTTGAAGTAATTAGCCGCGGAGAACCGCGGGAATCCGCTGTACATAAGGATACATTGTATAGCGAAGTCTTGTCTATATATCGGATGCAGATGTCCGTAGGTGAGCCAGATTAATGGTACTGTTATATAAAAACCCACTGTTGTATCGGTAAAAAGCAACGGCACGAAAGCATAGGGATGAAAAGCTACTCTAACAACCAGCGTCCGCTGAGAAATTTAATAGTCCTCTGTCCGTTTACAATAGATACAAATGAGTTGTAGATAATGATGGCATATGTATTTGGCGTATAATTGAGAGTATTTTGAATACCTTTCTCCCCCTGTAAAGCACTTGTGACGCGTGCTTGAACCTCCCACCTCCTAAATTATTACGTTATGACACCCCCGTTTATAGCAAGTAAAATATATTATATAAAAAGAAAAACCATTTGTAATTTTATTTGTGTTATATATTAAAATGTATGATATAGAATTATTTGGTTGTGCTGGCCATACCTAACAATAAGATTGGTGAACATTTTTGAGTCAAGAAAGGTTGCATAGGCGACACAATTTCTGACAACAAGCCGTGTACCCGCCGTCGTGTATGATTCATGGTTGAGGAACTATTGTGCCAACTTAACTGAATTCTACAACAAACAACAGATCAGTTTTGAATATTTTCTTCGTAATCTAACACATTCAATCAATATATAATTTATCAAATATTTCCACATTTTGAAGTATTTGCCTCAAAATTTCTTTAGTTTATTTATATTTTAATTTAGTTTTCACTAATATTTTAGTATGTGAGTCAATAAAAGTAATTATTTTAGCTAATGTTGAAAATTTAAAAAAGTATCAACGTTACATAACACTAAGCTAACACCCCCTACCCCTATGTAATTCAATCTACCGCTGCCTTAAACACCGAGTAAGTCGAGAATACGAACCAGGTGCGGGATCGATTTTGTTAGCATCGGTGAGTTTGTGGTGCCTGCCGGAATCGAGCTCGTGGACAGAGAGCTCTGATAAGTGGTTTCCGTGATTTCGCTGATTGCGTCCAGGTGATTGCCGGAGCAGCTTCCTAGAAAACGGGCCACAGACTGTCGCAGGTGTGTTGTGCTACCTACAGTGCTTACAGGCATTTTCAAATGCTTCCAGTACAGGATGCAAATCTGTTGGTTCGCAAGGAAGCGAAGTTCCCTGGAGGAGCGCGGTGATGCGCGAGGTTTCAAGTCCAATGAAGTATGAAAAATACGTTTAATAAAAATAGAGCTGCAGAGCAGCGTGAAGTTGATACAACAGTGTCTCCGGTCTGTTGATCTCGTTATCAATGCTAGAGGATTCTTTTACAGAAAACAGGGAAATTTATAAGGCCATTACGCCACCCCTGCCTCCACTCTACATGTCTGTGGATGTAAAAACAGACATTACTGTCCGAGTACTCATAAGATCCGATCTGTCCCGCTTCCACAATCTGTCTCCTCGTTAGCGCTGACAACGGTTTTGGAGCCCTCTCGTAAATGTACTTAAGATAAAGATAACCCACCATAGCGCCCGCTCCGGACGCAACCCCAATTCAGATAACGTCGAGAAGCGATATTTCTCTCGCGTGCAAGTTGAGAAAAATATCCATTTCTTCTCTGGCTTTATGTACTACTGTACGCATCCGATAAAATAATTGCAGGTGCATTTACCATTACTGACCGCACGCGATCCTTCCATTCCTTATCTTTAGGGACGAGTATTCAAACTCAAATTTCACCATACTCCATCAATATAGAAAAATCCCCGTTTGGTGCGGGAGATAGGGCAAGACATAACTGAAAATTTTGTTGTGTCAGAAAAAGAAAAATGAATTATCCTATTCACAGAGAATGCACACTCCATCAGCACTATTAGGATAATAGCTGAATTAACCCGTCGTGGCCAGATTTGTTTTCAAATTCACCTGTTAGACAGGAAAAGGGACAAATTGTATCTAAAAAAGTAAAATCGAAATAATTTTGTGAACAAATCTCCTGCCACGCCCTGACCCGACCCGTCGATGTTCTGCCTGCCCGCCAAGCCCACAACGCTACTCCGCAATACCTATACAGCCATTGTGGATTTCATTAAGCACAATATTAAAATAATAAAACTTCATGGGTGGAATTTCGAGATGAAAGTGCCATGTTGAACAGTTCGAAGTTACACCTAAGACGTATCATTATCAAAAATATTATGAAGATCGGATTATAGATTGACAGGCAGGACCCAAAGAAATATTAATGTTTACAATATAAGATCACTTCATTCCTAATATCGAATACGATTGTACCGTGCTCGAAACAGTATATATTGAAGAATGGCACTAGAGATTAATTTTAAATAACTTTTGTCTGTACGAGTAGTACATTTGTGAATAAAAACTGATTTGAAAAGTCACGAAACAATTACCAGCCGAGATGATCGCAGCTGTTTTGTTTATTTACACATTGATATTTCTTAATTACAAATTTGTAGCAATATTTTGAGACAAAGCAAATTGAAGAACTCCCTTGAATAACTTCGACGAACATTTTTGCTAATACAGAGTGCCATTAGAAAAGTTTATACGAAATCATTGTTATGGAATCTATAAAAGAAAGTTAATATAATTATCGCATTATAGTATTCAGGGATTGCAAAAAGTTATAACACCGATGTACAGATATCACAATTGAAAATCCAATCAAATAATGGAAATGTGCGATAATTCGATATACCTGTTTTCGGTAAAAAATACAGTAGGAGTAAAAAAAAGTAGAACTATCAGTCAAACATAGGTTTCCAATCTATAGAATAAAAAATATTGCAAGATATGCATGCAATGCCGAATTCTCAAGATTAAAAAGTAGTGTGATTGAAGAGATACTGAGTGTGAAATAAAATGGATTTATTATATTTTGATAATTAACCGTATAGTGAAGTTTGAATGTATATTTTTGTCCGATTCGTCATTTTAAACCGATAAATTTTGGCAATATATTGCAATATATGAAACCATTCTAAGTCGACATTCTGATATTTACAAAAACGTCGATGTTTAGAAGAATCTCCTGCCGCTAGGCTTCTTGAGACGGATCAGCGGTTTTCAAGTCTTTCTCCCTCAAACTGGTTCTCGCTGAAGAACTCTGGCTGGCGGGGTCCTTCAAGCGATGACGTGGACGTCGTAATTGCTCGCCGTTGCTTTTATGTTCGCCGGGCGCCGCGTTCAGCTCAGACGCGGCGGCGCTCAGCATGTCGCAAGCAGCGAGGACGGCGCGGCGCGCCGGCTGTGACGTCACGCGCAGCGGCGTGGGAGGACCGCGGCCGCGCCCGCGCCCGCGCTCGCTGTCGTTCCTGGAGCTGCTCGTCCGATGGCTCAGCGGAACCCTTTCGCTCGCTCGCTGGCGACGCGCGTGCCTGCGTGCTGGCAGGCACGGAGCGCGCCACGCTGTCTTTCCATGTGGGGCAGGTTGCTTCAATAGCGCACGTGACAGACTCGGGCTGTTCCACGCGCAGATTGACGGTGCCTAATCAGCGGGATGCGAATTGGTATTTTTAATCTGAACGAGGTTTAAAATTGTAGAAGGGACGGATGTTGGAGTGAAACAAATACCAGCTTTGCATACACAGCGAAGTTTGAACTAATCATAAAAATGTACTTCCTGCGTTCCTCAATTTAATTTGACGATTTCTGTAGGTAAATCACATATTATACAACTAGATGTGTAATTGTGTCCTGATAGGAACAAATTACGTTTTCCAGAGAAGAGATCAAACCTCTAGAGAACAATCCTTGACAGCCCCCCCCCCCCACACACACACACACTTCGTTAACTCGCGCTCCGTTAAGCAGTGCAGCCGATTTTTTTATGATTTCCGGTGCTACTCCTGGGTTTCAAATTTCGCATTCCGTTCCGAGCTCCACATTTCGAGGCCTATTGTTCTTCACCTCTTGATGCTCTTGCCTGCGTGGTTGGACATGCGAAACGCGAGACACTATGGGGCAGGTATACCTGTGCGACAGTGGCGAATTCAGAGGAGTAACTCCAAGGGGTAACTCATGGTCGGAATTTATAGACTTTTCAGCCGACCGTGCGTCTCATATTGAGAGAAGTCGGAACCCGGGAAGACCAAGAAATAGACGAAGGGATGAAGTTGAAGATTTGCAGACAATGAACGTGCGACCTTGGCGAACAGCTGCCGAAGATCGAGATTGTTGGAAATCTGTTCCTGGGAAGTCCAAGGCCCACCTCGGGCTGTAGTGCTAGAAGATGATATGTAGGGGGCGGATTTTAATGAAATGCCATTTTTTCTTTTCAGTTTAGGACAATGCCGTTTAGTATAGATATTCATTTTATGTCATGACAAAAAGAAACGAACCATTTTTAAGGTCATTTTTTTTGCATTTTTTGTCTATTTCAAGTAAGTCATTTTATACCTTTTTAGGTCATTTTTAATGCATTGTTCACTAATTTCATTGACTTCAATATAATTTTAAAGGTACTTGCTTCAAACAATACTTACAAGGTGCAACAAATGTTCAGCACAGAATTCCTGAGTAGCCTATTCGATTTCTTCGCTCATATATTGTAATATTAGCCATTGGGAGTACTATGTAATCTAAGGTTCCTGTGACGCCTATCGGCGCCATTCTCAGTTCGGCCGATTTCGCGATAAATAAAGGCAGAGATTTTCTTTTATAAAACAGTTTGTTCTTGCAAGCTGAATTCACGTGAACAAAAGGAAGAAGCCTCGATTACAGAACTAACATATCTAACAGCTTGAGTTGTTTATCTGAAGTGATTTTAATCAATTTTTTACGTAATTTTGCTTTGTTTTTAGGTCATTTTTAAAGCATTTTAAGAGAATTTTATTGATAATTTTTGTCAATGTTTTAGGTTTACAAAATCTGCTGTAGTTATAAGAATAGCCATTTTTAAATAAGATATAAGCTATTATTACAAAAAAAGTGTGTTTTACATAAATTATTAATTCAATGTTCCCAAACAAACAAACAAACAAAACTAATCAAGCATTTCGTGCGGTTACTATCTCACAAAAACTTCAAATACGTATTACTTTTAATGCAAATTCAAGTATCTCACTTGGAAAGTTAATTTTTTTTTATTGGGCGGATGTTTGTACGAAGCATCTGGCAATCTTGCGTGTGAGAGCAGCTTCATCAGTGCATTAATTTGTTTTTAAAATATTTTTAAAATATGTGTTAGTAATAATGTTAAATATTTTAGTTTGTCTATAATTTACGCTCAGTTATTTTTTTGACTTATGTTTTTTGAAAAATCCGCCGTCCGTTTCAGCGCAAAGGACACACTACTGTTGCACAGGGGGCATTGCGTTGCGCCGGCCTAGCGCGTCGGCGGGCTAATGCTGACCTTAATTTTCGCGTTGAGTTTCGGGCACCAAATCCAGGAAATGCCGCAGTTTGCAGGCGGTGGGGACCAGACGAGTTGTAGTCAACAGATATCTTTCAGTGACAAGATTCAATAAGAAATAAAATGACCCTTCCCTTAGTCAGACCCAGGGAATTGTGTTAAGTAAGCAGCAAGAAAGTCTACATTGCATTTTCTGCAAATAAATATTGATTTCCTCTTGCAATCTTTAGAGGAACACATATATGTAGCTTTTTTCTGGCCAGAGATTAGTCCCAAAACAAACATTTTTTCAATAACACTGCTTTGTTTATTTGATCTTGTCTTCGCATCCATAAAAAAGTAAAAATGCGAGAAATTCGTAGAAACGTTTCCTGCATTATTTTGCCTTTTCACCGTCTAAACATTTATAAGTAGTTCATAGGCAGCCAGAAAGTAAACAAAAAATGTACATCACCACTTTCTCTAATTCTTGATCTGAATATCACCAAAAACTGCTCTATTTCGTCCAACCTGCATCGGATTCCAACAGCTTTATTGTTTGATTTGAATAATGTATTTGTGAAACAGACACTTTGATGAACAGACAATATTTTATATTTTTTCTCAATCACCATAATTGATCTCGAGCCTCTCTATAAAGTTACTTCCATGGAAAGTCTGAAACGAAGAGCTGATCGCACTTACATAAGAACGAGTTTTGTGTCTTGGGTTCATATAAGGTTACCATTTTTCCATAATGGAAAAAGAGGACATTTCTTACAAAAAAGAGGACACTTCATTTAAAATGTTTTAATACTATAATTTATTTTTCTTAAAGACAAAATACTACTACTGACAAAATAAATGATTATTGTCATCACTTTTACAATCACACAATAAGTCTACTTCATTATCATTACTGTCTTTTCCAGTTTTACACCAGAAGTATTGGGGATGATGAAATCTCCCTCAACGATTAAAATTGCTTTGCTTTGACTTTCCAACGAACGCTTTGAACTTAAAAATATGTCATTAAACAAAGCTTTCTTTGATATCCTGCTCGAAATATAAACACCATAGAGCAGTATTAACTCCACACGCCAGCAGAATAGTATTAAAACCATACAGCACGGAATCGATAACTAACACCATCATTCAATACGTTATACCAGCTTACGGTAGCACTGTCGCATTTCATAAAAAAAAGGACATAATGCATATATCTTCGATCAATAGATTTGGGCGGTTTTTTGCGAGATAGTTTAAGTTAAATGTCATTTACTTATAAAATAATGAAATATAATGATATCGGGGACGCGAAATAGTTTAACAAAGCGCAGTTTCCTTCAATCATACGTTTAGATCATATTTAAAAATTGTTCCCCCTTTCCAACAAACACGAGGGCATATCTTGTAAAACCCACCCGGACAGTTTTTCTTACTTCAAAAAGAAGATATGTCCGGGGAAAAGACGCAAGTGCATAGCGTCCGCTGAAACAGACGGCCAAATATTTCAACTCAACACTGGTTCAAATTATGCATTTAATCAGTGCACATCTAAGATACTATTGAATGTAAAACAAACATGTCATTAGTACAACAATGAAGATTTAATAACTGGATAACGTAATAATCGGAGAAATGTCGCGCACAACCAACAATAAACTTTTCGCAATGTTTGAATATAATCTGATATCGCAAGTGATTTTTTAAAAAATATTTTCTCACTCTGAACACTTGATTCTAATTAGTCCCTAATATAGCGTTTACCATTCAATCAATGAAAATGTAAAATGCCGTCCAGTTCAGCGTCCGCCATGCCCCAATGGGCCGTGCAATTCCGTTCTACTCTCCATAAAATGGTTGAGCGCCACCCGCCACTCGATGCTCGTGCCTGCGTGATTGGAAGCACGGAGAGCGGGTCCCTGCCTTTCGATGTAGGTCAGGGTGATTCAATGTCTCTCGTGGCACGTATACTACCTGTTCCAGGCCCAAATCAACACTATCGGGGTTTCCTTTTTATAATTTTCTGTTTATGGTCTGTGGCCTATCTCAAACGTCATTATCAGGCGTCCGGGAGCGGGCGGGGGGGCAAGGAGTTCATGGCCTCCGTGAACATTTTTAAAGGGGTCCCATCATTCATTCATTTATTTCCGTAACATTCCATTTCCTTATTATGTTAAATTCATAATTTTACCCTTTTCAAGCTCACAATTTCGGAAATTCTTATACGACATTCGGGGAAGAGGCGCTCCGGGCCATCTGACAACTGAGCCAATGGTTTACCATAATTTTCAATTAATTTTTTTACCTTAAATAGTTAATTGCGGTTATTACCTGAGGTAGGGCTCTATGAAATGAGCCCTACCTTAGGATTCGGACTAACATTATCAAATCGGACTAACATTAAAAGAGGTTTTACTGAAATTCATATTTATTATTTCATGTATTTAACAAGTCATTGTATTAAACACAACAATTTTTTAGTGGTTTTACTGTGGAAATAGAATTATTTAACCACTAAATACTTTTATATAAACTATTATTTAAAATATATTTACAATTTTTTCTTGATTAAACGTTGTAATTTTTGTTATTTGTTGAAATTAAAATCAATCTGAGGGGAGTATGAAAGATACAAGTGCACAACAAAATCGGTGAGAAGCAAATTTCGCAAAGGTGGATTTCAAATTGTATTCATGTAGTTTGAGGTTATCTCATTTCATTAGTGTTATGTAGTGAAATAGTTTACGAACGGTTTTGATACGGGTAGTGAATTCAAAGTAAGAATTTGAACCATAATTCTTGTGACTTTAACTTGATATGGCGAATAAAATAATTACGTTCAACGAATTACTCGTGAATTTGGTACCAGAGAATCCTTGTTTATAAAATAAAGGAAATGCGAGCGATAATACAACAGCTACTTGCATTTACATATAAAGACATCTATTGGAAAATCGAAGAAAAAGCTGCATAGAAACCATGGTAAAAAGATATTTTCACCATGCTAGAAACGAATCGATCAAGCTTCAAAACGCTGAAATCTGATTGGTTAATGCGAAACTTACGTTCCACCGCACGTTCATCATTGTGAATGCTTGTTTTTACGTGTACATTTTAGTGCTAAGTTTACAGCAATGTTTAAGTTTGCATTGTGAATTAGGCCTAACGTTGGGAAATGAGGATACGTAACTTTGAGAAAGTGAGAGTCTTCCTCGTGAGAAGAGAAGGAAAGGAAGTGAGGACAACATAACATGATAGATTGATAGATTAGTGTTATGCGATATTGCGTTTCAAATTCATCGAATTTCTCGGAACATATTGTGTTTCTAGACATTCGGTGAGTTTGAAGCGCAGTGCCACCTGACACCAGTCCTCGCGACCGGACGCAAGACTAAATGCGAGTCACGCGGGCAGGCTCATTTTTAATGAACTCCGGCAAAACGGTACCTCGATTCGATTGCGATTGCATGTAAGAAGGAAAGTTTCTTGCAGCAATAGTTATGAGTAAGGGGCGGATTTTGATAACCTAAAACACTGCCTAAAATAATCAATGAAATGCTCTTAAAATGCTTTAAAAATGCCCTAAAACAAAGAAAAATTATGTAAACATTTGATAAAAACCACTTCAGATGAACAACTCAAACATTTGGATATATTACTGAGGTATTCGAGGTTTCTTCCCTTTGTTCAAGTGAATTCAACTTCCAAACTTTTGGTTAGGACTGATCTTTGAAAGAAAATGTCTACCTTTATCGCGAAATCGGCCGAACTCACAATGGCGCCGATAAACATTACAGGAACATTACACAGTACTCACAACGGCTGACGTAATATATGAGCGAGGAAATCGAATAGGCTACTCAGAAATTCTATTGTGAATATTTTTCGCACCTCGTAAATATTCTTTGAAGTAAGTACCATTAAAATTATATTAAAATCGAAAAATGTATTAAAAATGACGTAAAAATGTAAGAAAAGACTTATTACAGAAATCGACGAAATTTTTTTTAAAAAAGAAGATATATATATATATATACTATATATACTATTATATAATATAGATATATATAGGATAGACATTTTGTGTCGCCATTAGCATAAGAATTTCCCCTATACTAAATGCGCATTGTTAAAATAAAAGATATGGACATTTCATTAAAAATCTGTGCCGCCTAGTTATCTCAGTGTCGACTTGTCTTTCTGGGAGCGCCTTGTTGAAGCCAAGAGATTTTTGTGGGCCGCCAGTCCTCGCAAAGCGGTTCTCTCTCATTTGATGGATACAATAAGGCAGCTTTTGATCGCCTTTTCCACTGCTTTTCCTTTCCGCTCTCACTGCTTTTCCTTCCGCTCTTCCCTGTCTTTCGTTACCTGGTTCTATTTTTTCGGAACTCCTTTACGTGTTTTCATTTGGTATGGGAATTGAGGATGGAATGAAAATCGGAGGGCCCCGGCGACTGCTCTCAATCCGGGCTGAGATCCGACCTAGTGAGATTATTCATATTTTCTCATTTTGCTAGAAGTAAGAAATGTATTCTGTTCTATGCATATCGACAATTTAAAAAAACATGGTACCTCACGCGCATCGTTTGAATAGTTGGGAGGTTTTCAATTGAAGTTTAAAGTTTATTTCAGGGCCAGAACATTCGACCGAAGGGTGCCTTTTATAGTTTCGGGGATTTGGCCAAACCCCGGTGTGCAATCTGCAAAAGCTGACAGCTCTATCCGTAAAGTTGGTACGTGGTTGAGGTTTATACAGTACTCCTGGAAGCGCTTCGACATATGAGCGCTATATGTGCAAGTGTTGATTACGGTAAACTTAAAATATTCATCTTGGCCAAAAATGGTAATTTAAATCGTGAAGATTTATTCGTGCGATTATTTTTACAACTGTCGAACCGTAATGGATAACCTCAAGCAACAAGTGCATGAATGAACTTAATTCAATTTTGGCGAATAAAACTCCTTAAGGACCAGTGGTGTATCAATGGTATGGTGAAGTCAAGCGGTGCGTCGAGTTCGACGACGAATTTCGCGAAGGTCGATTCGAAAAATCAGTGTGTGTTCCAAAAACCATTGATACTGGGCGTGAACTGCATATTAAAAGATCATTTGCATGTGACCGTATTCGTGAGCACAGACAAACCTGAAGGGGCATTAGTCGCGGACCAGGCATACATTCAATGATTGCCTATGATACATGTTGGACTGTCACAAAAAAATTGTTCGCGTTGGGGAGCCCACACCAAGTTGTCAGATCGCTCTCAAAAAAATAGTTCGTCGTGTCGATTGGTCGAAAGAAATGCTCAATAAGACGATCCGGTGCTCGGAAACACGCCAATACATCGTGAACAGGTGCCATGAATACCATGGATTACATATGAAGCCTCGAAGTAAAACAGCAGTTCGACTGTAGGGTACAGTGTTTCAAGAGGAGCAAAATTCAACAACAAAGTTGTTCGCGCACGAGCACTTCCAAAACAGATGGTCGCCTGATTTTCGCCGGGAAAAACTGGACAGGTTGCAACCTAACAGTAGAACAACGCAGAACAGTCAATTCGGGAGGGTACACAACGATATCTGTTGGCCACTGTCTTCCCAAGAAATCAGGAAAACAACTGCCGTAGACGGTATCACTCTTTCACACGACAATGCAGCTCTCACACACTCGGCGTTCAAACAACTGCAGTGGTCAATAGAGACATAACATCGAGTTGAGAGGCATCCGCCGGACGACATCATCGGACCGAGTAGCACTGACACCGTAATCCAGAACTTGGCTTTTATTCCCGTACGTAAAAAAACAAAACTTACAAGCGTCAACGTTTTTTACGACGCCTGAAGGGAGGCGGGTTGCTGACGATCCAGAATGCATGTTTCGAGATACCTCAAACAGAGTGGCTAGAGAGCTGTTCAGGACAAATTGGTTCAAAACGCGATGCAAAAAGTGCACCACCTGCTATGGGAATTATTTTGGAAAAACAATAAAGTGATTTCCAATGAATGGAAGATTTGTTTTTGTTCTTTAATCCTGAAATATAAAAGGCAAACCCTCGTACAATATTATAATATATCGTAACCGTTCCCAATAATGCGAGAAAGTATGTGATGTAGATCATTATAAAGAAAATTTATGAAAACTGGCCTGACGCAACCTGTAAAATAAACAAAGCAAATAATCACCACCTTGTCAGATGGCAATTATTGTCCTCACAACTACATATTTCGTAATCGCCCTATAACTAATAGGAATATACTTTAGTTGCAGTGTGTGACGTGTGAATTCAAGGAACCGAGCGAATTTTTTGAGGGCGCAAGTAGAAACAAACAATAATTTCATTCAAATGTTCAATATTCTTGTGATGATGATGATGATGATGATATAAATTCATTTATTAGTATAATTACAGTTAAATTAGCAGATTCGCTCGTTGCTCAAAGCTTTTGAAGTCTTCCTGACTGCCCGCGCCCAGCAAATGGTTACAATTGCAAATAAGAGAAAAGTGTAAAAGTGTGCTACTTTCTCTCTCATTTTTTCGGTTGGACAATCTATATGTAACTTTTACCTCACATTACTTGATTATGCTTTCAAGGTTTTCACCTTCCTGCAGAAAAGATATCTTAAAAATTATATTAAAATACCTAAGAAATATTTAGGAAACTCTCTTCATTCGTGAATTAATCAAGTTTAATATCTATGAACTTAATATCTAAGAATCAATTGTTTGTAAGTCAAGCTCGAGGCTTGAATAAATTAATAAAACGAATGGAAAATATATCAAATATTTTATTTATTTTTGTGAAATGATATAACGTGTTTTTTTTTATTCAGCGAATCATTTTTTTAAATTGAAAATCTGAGAATCTCATGGCGGGAAGACGGATATTCGACCATCTGTAAAAACTGAGGAAAATGATAAAGGCGTTATCTCTAATTTTTTTCATTTGCAGAATAGAAGTTCTAAGTACGTGGTATCGAAGGGGTTATTGACCTCCACTCAGCAAGCGCTGATTCCTCGGGAAATGAAGCCCTATTTGTTGCAGAGCCCTGCCGTGAAGCTTACCAGACTTATGTAAATGTTTGAATGTTCCTGAACACAACCTTTCTTCTTTAAATGCACACACGAAGTTAACGTCGTGAATAATATATTTTTTAATTATTACACTAGGTATGTTTGTTTTTCAATTAAGGTCGTATATTCGATTAACTCACAGTGCTTGGCGTGTCCTAAATAAGGGTACCGAAGCTGCTGATAGTTAAGCCGACTCAGCGAAGCGAAACTATTGAATTTTGTTATTTCATGAAATATTTTTCAGCACACACGCTTGTCAATTAGTACTTACCTTATCTGTTTTTTGTTTGGAAAGTTTTACTTTCGCATACCTCAAGAACAAATGGACAATTAAACTTGGTACCACCAAGTAAACAAAACAGGCAACTTCAATCAACATGCCTCGCATATTGCCGCCTTGCATATTGAGAATGACCATAAGTAGAGCCCGGATTTTAAGTCAATAAAAATGTCTAAAATATGCCATATAGTATGCGAGATAAATCTTTAAAATATCCAATAAATATGCAGTATAAAATTCACAAAAAATAAATGTTTAGAACTAAAATGCAGAGAAATATATTTGTAGAAAAAATTGCATTGTGTTATGTCTTTGAAATGTGAGAAAAAGAATCATCTGCAAAAAAATATGTTTCGAAAATAATTTTGTTTTTTTATTCCTCTTAATTAACCATGCATTGGGACGCTGTCATTTGTTAATGTCCTAATACTTGGGATTGGCAAGGAGATTTAAGCAAAAAGTACATAAATTTATTGGACAATGAAAATTCTATATTTACCTAAAAAAATCTATATTTAGGTTATTGAAATGCTTGACAAGATACATTTTCAAGTTTGTTTCTGGAAAACAGGCTCGTTTGTCTGTCAAGATATTTTTATACATTGGGCACGCCTGTGAGCACGTGGTGTTGCTATCTGACATTAGAGATGGCTCTACTGACGATCAGCGAGTAGAACATACATTTGTTATATATTTGTTATAAATTTGTTATACATTTGTTATACATACATTTGTTATACATTTGAATCGAATTGAATTGAATTTTTGTTGTACATTTGTTATACATTTGTGCGGTGATGCCCATACATAAGCTCTCGGTTACTGGAAAACGATTCCTGGCAGATAAGTAAACCACGGTCTATCACGGTTTATATTTCATTCGAATCCCAGACACTGAACACGACGATCCGTCTCCCCTCGTCTGAAATTCAATCTTACCTTCAATCGCGCACATGCTAAAAGCGAAAAACACTATATCTATCCGTTGACTACAGTTTTGAGGCTAAAAGTATATTCACTTCTTACGGCGACAAGTGAGCTGTTCCATGAACCACGATAACAATAAGTCACCATTTATCAATTTCAAGAAGTTTGGTTTTAATACATTTTTACTAAACTTCCTTTATTTTTCCAAAAATTATGCTGTATGTGCAGAAATATACAGTAACCGTAAAATGGCAAATTATGCAAAATAAAATTCGTCAGAAGTGCTCTAAACAGGGATTTGTAAATATATAAGATCATTTAATTCAATTTCAAGTAACAATTAGCAAAAAGGGGGTGAATTTGCATACAAATCCGGGGTCTAATCATAAGAGTTTAGACTTGTACTTTTTTTTAAGAGTTCGCAGTAAATATAGTTTGTAACTAGTGTGAAAATGTTAGCATATTCATTTCAAACTGCCGGTCTGGCTTCGGCTCTGAGTCAGCATTGCATCTGACTGCAGTGGCTCTCACCGGGAGGTCCTAGGGTTCGAATTCCGACGGAGACGGATTTTCGACCCTACCTATACAGTTCAGTCGAATTTAGGCGGTACGTGGAGGAAAACTCTATCGAACGGTGGATGTGATTGGTAGTTTTCCGTGGTTTCTCCAATCTCTACTAGGTGAATGCCAAAGCAGTATCCTAACATCCGGTCCACAGACTGCATGCCATCATCTCCCTTGTTTTCTCTCCCCTTCAACGCACACTTACCCTTACATGCACTATTTTACAAAAACATGCCGGGAGATCTGCCGGGAGCTTCGTAGAACTTGTCTTGGCTGGAGGGGAGGTGTCCCGCTGGCGAAGACACCTAGAGACTGGGATTTCCCGCAAGACGTCGCAGCACCTCACCACCTTGTGCGAGAAAAACATTGCCACCTCCCGGAATAAACATTAACTACACTAATGGGACTACACTAATGACTGTAGCGAATCAATTTATTACAACTGTTTATTGGAAGAATGACAATCTGTTTCTATTATCCCCGTGTTCGTCCTGATTCCTTGGGTTCGTGGTGCAAATGCGGATTTGACCCCTTTGTTTTACTTCTCGAATATATTGTAGTTTTCTCTTTGATAGATGGTTATATTGTTTTCACATGAATAAGTAGAGCAATTGATGGACGAAGGCTTTTTTTGGAATTTGCAAAATGCCAAATTGTGAATTACAGCGCATTTACCACACAATGAAAAATACAAACGTTAATAAACTTAATATACATAATAGACTAGTTAGTAATATCTACCTACTACTACTTTTAGTATAAAACTATTCGTCACTTAAAAACTGTATTATATGGAAACAAGGAAATGAAGAGTTGAAGAGTGATGAATTGTTTCTATTTGTATGTAAGCTTATTATGCCAGAAATGTGATTGGAGGTTTTACATATTCTTTAGCTACATTGTTATACACACTCAGTAATTTTAAAAAAGAAAGAAAAAATTCAGCGTACAGATTTAGCATTGGTTTGAACTCGATCTGAAAATGTTCTATTTTCCAACTGTGATTCAGTATATCTAATCTCATAATTTAAGATCTAATATGATACATTAAAAAGTAAAAAACCTTTGATTATATTAAATATATTTTTTGCAGTGTTTTCTCATAGAAAAAAATATTTGGAATCCAATGTTATTAAAATGTTTCATAACTATGAAAAAATACGGAAAACCTTGTCATATTAGAATGATGAAAATGCGCAAGGATATTTCAGAATATTAAGACATGCTGTTTACATTCGACACGCTTTCCGCTCACTGTTATTTTAAAGCTACCTACTTTCGATTAACCATAATTGTCTTTAAACGAAATGTTTGGCGGAAGAGTACAAATGGATACCCCTGTTCCTCCCACGTGGGCTATACTCAATGTTTATAGATGGCGCTCAGCTGACCGCCGAGTCGGGAAGCAAATCGATAGCGGCGCGCAGTCGCATGCTGGCCGCACGCCCGGCGCGACGGTAGCTTGTTTGGGTCGCTTAGGTTCTCCTTTAGAGCATTGCCAAGATGATATCTTTACACCGTACTATTTTGTAAGTATTGAAAGCGACATTAATGCCTGGTAGACGTATGTGATTAGTTGTAATTTCGTAATTAATGAGAAAGTAAGTGAGATACTCTGTCTGGAGTTCTCGAAGTTTGAATTATAATACTGCTCAAAATAACTCCTGTGAGATGATTCCGGGAACATATGCGATCAATATATTACAAAAAATTGTCGTTTTGTTTGTTGCCTAATATTTACCAAATTCTACATTTTTAAGGTTTTTAGTTACCATCAAATCGTAATCGACAACCTGTATTGACAGGTTGGTTTGAGGATGATGGGAAAAATGACTGGAACAAAATTAGTTTATTTTAATTCGCTCATTTTTACCTCACATTGTCGTAAGATGACCCTTTTTAAGAATACAAGCTACGAAATGAAAATTAATGTTTGCTATCAATTTTTCTCGTAATGTCACAATTGATGTTGACTCTTCTGTTAAGTCCAAATGACATTTCTAATTGGGAGTTGACATGTCTATTTGAAGAACAATTTTATAGGGAAAGTTTGCGATATTTTATTTCAAATAATGTATTTTTTTTAATAATGCTATAATTCTTAAAGCAACAATAATTTACTGTGAATTTGTAATTTTTTTATTTTTGCTTTGTAGAGAAGCATGCCATGGGGCAATACGATGTGGAAGTCGCCATCCGGCTCTCAGTGTTTTGCATCGATTACTGGGCCCTTTGGAAGAGACACAGCAACAATCGCAGAGAGCATATCATGAAGTTACAGGAGATGTTCTTTGCCCTAATATGATTAGAGGCATTGATCATCTCCGTGATCCACGACTGAACAAGGTATATACTTTAGTTTAATTTTTTCCCCTACGTTATCTGAGTATTATTCTCTGATGTATCCAAGATTTGGGTGTTCAAGAGAGAACTATAGTAATTGGATGTCAGTCTTTTCATATGTTTTTTCTAGGGCCTGGCTTTTACTTTGGCAGAAAGACAAAAGTTAGGTATTCATGGCCTAATGCCTCCCAGATTTAAAACTCAAGAAGAACAGTTAGAATTGTGTCGCATTAGTGTTGAAAGGTATCAAGAAGATCTGAACAAGTACTTATATCTTGTTGAATTACAGGTACTGTATTGCATGATTCTTGTTACAAGAATATAAACATAAATAATACTATTTATGAAATGTGAAAAACATATTTTTCCTATTTTAAAATTATATGTTGTAGGACCGCAATGAGCGACTTTTCTTTAGGCTTTTATCAGAAAATGTGGAACAGATGTTGCCAATAGTGTATACACCCACTGTGGGATTGGCATGTCAAAAATTTGGTCTTATCTATCGACGACCTCGTGGACTTTTTATTACAATAAATGATGCAGGACATGTATTCAATGTCATAAGGAACTGGTGAGTTCTAAAAGAGCAATAGTATTAGTTTCTGGCTGAGAAAATGTATGAGATGAAGATTCTTTGAAATTATGTATTACTTATTGTATTGTATTATTATTTTTGTGCAAGTCTTCAATTACAGTGAAACTGCATTTAAATATATTCTTATTTTTTCCTTCTCTGTGCTTTTGTTTAAAAATATGGAAGGTATAATTATCTGCAATGAAGTACTACTGTTGAGACTTAAATGTTGCTGTGTTTGTGGAAATATTTTATTACACAGTCCTGCCATAAGTTGTTTTTTTTCTTTTCAGGCCTGAATCAGATGTTCGAGCCATTGTGGTTACTGATGGAGAAAGAATTCTTGGCTTGGGAGACTTGGGTGCATGTGGTATGGGTATTCCTGTAGGCAAGTTGTCTTTGTACACTGCCTTGGCTGGGATAAAGCCTCATCAATGTTTGCCAATCACTTTGGATGTTGGTACAAATAACCAGGTACATATTCAACATTTTGGTCCTCTGTCCAAAGGTTTTCATCTAATACGAAAGAATAAAAAAAGGTTCTGTCAAAACCCTACATACCATCATGCTGCAGCTGTAATAACACTACTTGGTATCAGCCCAAACAAATTTTTGTTGAAATTTAAGAAGGACCATATTTAATAAAGGATTATAGAAACCTTTCTGATTATTATTATTATTATTATTATATTGTTGTTGTTGTTGTTGTTGTTGTTACTACTACTTCTATTATTGTTTTATTATTTATTATTATTATTATTATTATTACCATTGTAATTATTATTGTTTTTAGGCTCTTATTTAGTGGTTTTTTTTGAGCATCGGAAAAATATATATGCAAAATTAAAATTCAGAAAAATATAAAGGATTCTGTATTCAAGATGTTCCTGGAAATCTAATATTATGTTATATGTTCTGAATTTGTTTTAGGCCCTGTTAGATGATCCTTTGTATGTTGGTTTGAGACATAAAAGAATTACAGGAGAGCGTTATGATAACTTTGTAGATGAATTTATGGAAGCAGTTGTTAAACGTTATGGTCAGAATACACTCATACAGGTAAAACTGTCTCCTATCATGAATTAATTAATTGATGATTGGCCTAAAATGTTAACTTCTAAACTGATTGATTCTTCCAGTTTGAAGATTTTGGTAATCATAATGCATTCCGTTTCCTGGATAAATATCGTCACAGATACTGCACTTTCAATGATGACATTCAAGGCACAGCTTCTGTAGCTGTGGCTGGACTGCTTGCATCTCGACGTCTTACCAATAAGAAGCTTTCTGAAAATACAATTTTGTTCCTTGGAGCTGGAGAGGTATATTAATAAAGAATGTTTAATTCTAATATAGGACTCCAGAATTCAGTTTGAAGTTTTTCATTATTAGCAGAAACTACTTGAGGCAGGCTTACATAATTTTAACTTTGCTTACCCAACTTTGTTTATCCTGCAAACTCATGCAATGTCAACAAGCATGTTCCCCAAAATAAGCAAGCTCTGTTTTTTCTTTAAAAAGTGACTTATCTCAATATTTAGTTTCTGTATGGCTATTCTAAATTGGACTGTATTGTTGAATTTTAGGCAGCTATAGGAATTGCTGACTTGTGCGTAAAGGCCATGGAAACTGAAGGAATATCGTTGGAGGATGCTCGAAATAAAATATGGATGATGGATATCGATGGATTATTGGCGAAAGGCAGACCAGAAGGACATTTGGAAGGTTAATATTTTAGTTAATTATGTTTTTGTGTTATGGTACATTTTGAAACAAAGATATATATTTTTAAATATGTACAGAAATATTTTTAATCATTATTACAGAACCAAACTCTCTATCTAACATTAACCTAATTAAATGAGCTTTTGTTGGCATCTGTGTTGCGTAAGGCATAGTAAGTAATTTGCAAAAGTTTCCATTCAAGTAGTCAGTTGCCTATAGTAAATATTTTCCTTTTTGCAGGACACAAGGCATATTATGCTAAGGATCATGGAGTTGTAAAAAATCTTCATGCTATTGTGAAGGAAATCAAACCATCTATCATGATTGGTATGCATTATATAAAACTTACTTTTTTTTCAACCACGAGAAATTTGTTGTTTTAGTTTAACTTTTCATAATTTTTAATTCATAACTGCACAATTTTTATTTCCGGAATTTAAGAGGGTGGTTAATTAGCATGGTTAGTTTTATGCAGTTACCTGCAAATGTATACTGAAATGTGTATTGAATTAAGGAACGCATGTTCTTTTATAATCTTCAACTATGTTTTAACAGATTCTTTATGACAATCACTTGTTCAGATTTTACTAACTTTAGTTCAGTTTAAAGACCAAAGCAATGTTTCTGTTGTAACTAATTCACATTTAGTATATTGTGGATCTAAGTGAGCTTAAAAATAAATATCAAATTTCAACAAGTCTATTGTAGGAAAAACAGTGGTGAACAATGTTTTCCTTCTATCCCTTTAGATAAGGAATTACTTTTCTATCATTCAAGACTTATTATTTGAACCTTCTGAACCCTTAGAGATAGTTTTGTCTGTCAGTGCTTATCGGTTTCACCATTCCTAATTACTTTGTGGAAAAACTCTGGTGTTCTTTTACAGCTAGACCTGCTGTAAATGCATATTGAAATCTTATTTTAGAAATTGTCATTAGGGATAAGTTGTGCAAAGCAACATTGTGACTGTTGGAGTAGTTCTTCAAATTTTTCAACTTATGATTTGTGCTAATACATATACCATTAGTTGGTAAATGCATGACGTTTTGCTTCAATTGCAATTTATCGTGGGGCTTTCTGTCTGCATGTAAGACTTAGATGTTAGTGTGTTGGCAATGGATGTAAACATTTATGAACTTATAAAAATTAAAATTATATGAAGAAGAAATACTTTTCTATGAGTATTGATGTTGAGATTCTCCTGTTTTAAATGCTACTGAATCTTAATAACATAGTACAGATTGTTGTTTTTTCTAACTTGCTTGGATGTGATTGAAACTTACTTGGAGAAGTTGAATTAGTTTAATTTGTGTTGAGTTTGGGCTCTAGCCTTCTCAAACTGTCACAACTTGTAGGTGTTGTCCCTTTTTTATGCTTATTTTCTTGGATGCAATTTGTATGACGGAACTATTTGTCTAAACCTGGTTTTCAAAAGGAATATCGTGATGATGATTTATATATTATGTATCCTTTTTTACTATAATTTTGTGCTTAAAATTAGTATCCTTACAATTATTATTATACTATTATATTTTGAGCTAGTGATCAACGTGCATAAAATTTTTCTCTGGTTTTGAGGAAGTTTTAAAAAATATTTACTGTGTCTTATTAATGCTTGGGGCAAGTGGCATTGCCCACCTTCAAAATGAGATAGGGTATTGACCTGACATCTGGTAGTGCATGTTTTTGATTGGTTTTTATTTTATATGTATTGCGAGCTTCTCCTAAAGTAAGAAGCAATTCATTAAAATTACAATTGAATTGTCTTAGGACAGTTCATGTTGAGGAATATGACCAATTTAAAAAATGGTCAATCAATTTAATGAAGTTCCAAATCGTCAGTTATTTTGATCAAACCTCTTTCTACCTAACATTTTTTTAAAATCAGATATTCATTTTATTTGCAAAAGTTTCCCATTTTTATTAGTATATTGCTGTTGTGAAGTGTTGCCATGGCCAATTATTGTATTTCACATTTTGTTTATGTAATTTTTATAATATTTTTGAACATCCTTGCAAGGCATGCTGTGATGCATTATTTCAATGTCTTTATAATAAAATTGTACTGATTGAGTTAGTGTGGGGAGAGGGGTGCCTCTATTATATTTGTGACAATTATGCATGCAGGAGCCTCAGCAGTTCGTGGTGCTTTTACTCCAGAGATTCTCAGAGACATGGCCAGCTTCAATGAGAGACCCATCATTTTTGCATTAAGTAATCCCACAAGCAAAGCTGAATGCACTGCAGAAGAGGCATATGAACACACTGATGTATGTTTCTTATGAAAATTTTTTGTAATCACTTGCACTGCATTTCACAATTTATCTTTGTTATTCGTTTTGAAATGCTAAGGGAATTGTAGCTGTTATAATAACAATATTCTAATATTTATTCTATATTATTATTATTATTATTATTATTATTATTATTATTATTATTATTACTTATAGAATAATTTTATTGAGTATGAGCTTTAAGAAGTGATGTTCTGATGAACTGGGAAAAGGAGGTCGGAAAAATCTATATAAATGGTTTTTGAAACAAGATAGTAATCAATGTTTATAAATTTTAGGGTCGAGTCATCTTTGCTAGTGGTTCTCCATTTCCCCCTGTTACTGTGAGGGGCAAGACATTTTATCCTGGTCAAGGAAACAATGCATACATATTCCCTGGTGTTGCATTGGGTGTAATTGTGACTGGAATTCACCACATTGAAGAACAGTTATTTCTCATTGCTGCTCAGGTTTGATACATTACTAAATGAGTTGAACTAGAATTACACAAAATATGTTCATTTTGAAGGATTTATTTACAAAAATATGTTTCCAGAATGTAGCAGATCATGTTACTGATGAAAATCTTCAACAAGGAAGACTGTATCCACCACTAAGCATGATCAAAGAGTGTTCAATATCTATCGCTACACAAATTGCTGAATATGCCTACAAACATGGTAGGTTGCTTTTCTTATGTCTTTGTGACTAGCTGTGACTTTTGTATGTAATAGCTTCATTTTTTGTGAGCTTAAAGGCATCTTTTAAGCATGAGTTAATAGAATAGAAGTTACCAAATCAAATAAAGATAATCAGTAAAACATGGGAAGAGCCTGACCACATAAAACATTTTATTTTCCGTATGTGAAGATACAGCATAATGTTTCTTGGTTCATTATAACCAGATTCAGTGGGAGGACTAAAGCATGATAAAACCTTAAGAAGAATTCAAATTTCCACCTGAAGATGTGGTTACATTGAACCGCAAAACATTTTATATTTTCGTATGTGCTATATTTTTGTATGTGGGAAATAAATGACTCGCATGCTGAGAATCTTCCTGAATTTTATTGATTTGAAATACTTCGTTTCTCTATACGTAGTTGATTTCGAATCTTCTATGAGGACTAGATGGTTAAAAAGATTGCAGGTAATTGGAACATATTTCAACATTTCTTGAATGCATTCTATTTATTTTTACTCTTATATGTATTTAATCAGTATTAATCACAGTATGTAGAAGAGAAAGTGTTACACACAGAACTACTGAAGAGTCCTTGTGAATTGATGAGCATTTAATTTGATTGACTTGTGGCATTTATCATGCTTTGTTATTGTAATCTTATAGAAAAAAGTGTGTGAATGGTGAATATAAATGTTAATATAAATTGATAAACACTTGCCGAATTAAAAAAGGTCTGGGGATTCCTTAAACAGAAATCTGATCTAATTTAATTTTAAAAAGTATGAAGCAGAACTGGAAAACTTCATCTTGTTTATTTAATTTTAAGAGAGTTGAATGATGTTTTGGCAAATTTTTGAGAGTTACTCCTATTTACACTTACTATTATTCATTACTTTTATATTAATTTATTTTATAATGAGTTCCATTTTTAGATCAAAACTTTGTTGTTGTGATTATAATTCTATTATTAGTTAATGTACACACTTCATATTTGAATTTTATTGGCAATAATTCATTAGTACAAAATACATTTTTCAGAACATTGGCATGTTCCATTTACTCTAAACTAGTCTAGATCTCCCTTTGCAGTTTCAATGTACGCTTATAAAGTCTGGAACCAATGAAAATCAATCACAACACATCAATACATTACAATTAGCCTTAGTCTCAGTGATCGTCATACCTTCATTTTAGGGTACCACTACCAACAATTGAAATAAGCTGGAGACAGCACACTTTTTCTTGTACATGCTGTAGTACGACCTTCTCTACTTTTCTAATTTTAATAAGTCTTCATTGAAATTAATTTGAAACCCCTTGCATGCTTGCTTGCTTACTTGGAATCTAAATCTACTAGAACATTATACTCTGAATAAATAGCAAGGAGATAGTTCAGAAGGCAGAGAATGAAATTTCCTCAGTTCAAAAAAATTTAGAAAGTTTAGGTATCTCATGTTTAATCTGAAGAAGTTCACCTTCAATGCAACAAGATATTCTTGAGATGTGGTTTTATTTTGGAGGTTTTCTCCAATAATTTCTCAAAAGATGGCAAAACAGTGCCTTTTACTGGTTATCTTTGGAGTTTTTTTCACAACATCTTTCCTCTTTTTAATTTTTGTTATCAAATGTAAAAATTGTGTAAGTTTTCTTCATTCAATTTTAGAGATATTTTAACATCAGTTTTGCAGAGGGCTTAGAACCTAAAAATGAAGATCAAATTAATTTCTTTTATCTTAATTTTTAACCAATCCTGTTAAATGTGGATTCAATTTTATAGGTTTGGCTTCAGTGTATCCTGAACCCGAAGATAAACGAGCTGTTGTTGAATCTGCCATGTACAATTTTAACTATGAAAGTGCTATGCCAGATGACTACCCATGGCCAGAAGCATCTCTGGATAGTCTTCCCTCAGTTGAAAAAATGAAGAGGCCTCCTAAGGCAAGAAGTATAGAGCTTCAATAAGACCTTCATTACTTGAATTGATGGGTCAAAATATGCTACTGATAAGATATTTGAAGTCTCCGTACAAGTACTCTGAACAAATTATCTGGTATTTGAAGGCAGTCTTTGTTGGAAAATAATGTGGATTCCAGAAGTGGTAAAAAGTACATGGAAGTTGGAATTGAAGAATGTTAGTTGATGTCAGGGGACTGTGTTTTGAAGGTAGTATCAAAATAAAATGGTACAAATTTTGAAAAGTTATTTTATTTGATTAATTTAATCTGGGGAAGAGCAATTTCTAATCAGTATTTCACAATTTACTTTGCACATTTAAAATAAGAGTTCTTAATATGATTGTGAGGAAGAATATTACAGTATTAAAGTGCATATATTGGGAAATTAAGGTGGCTCTTTGAATTATAGTGATGGTCATCCATCATTATATCGCTCCAATCAATGTTAATGTGAGAGTGTATTACTGAGGAGTCTGCATTTTATTGTCCAAGAGACTGCGTTCACGAATGACTCATGTTAGCATCTGCATTAAAGCACTAGCTTTTATTTTTACAATTATGTTGATGAAAGGCATGGAATATTTGTATCTTTCAATTTAATTTTAATGAAAAAAAAGTGAACGATTTGATTAGTATTATAAAATATTTTGAGCACATGCATATAGGAAAACATTTGGACTGCTGGGAAGTTCATTTTAATGAAATGTATAAAGTTGTTGCATTTATGTAATGTTTACTGGAGGTATTATGCAGATGACTTTTGATAATTGCAATCCTCAAGAAACTATGAACAAGTGCAACTTATGAAATGTTTTCTTAATCTGATTCTCATTGTATTGTTTGCAAAAAATTAAGTTAAAAGGTCTTGATTCTCACCATTGTTAATACTTGGTATTGTAAATATATCTCTAATAGAATTTGTCCAAAGTTAGTTAGATTTTCTGCCAATTTCTTATTTTTAGCCAGAATCATCAGAAGTGTCAGTTGTGATCATTAAGCAATTTCAATGTGTTTATAAGTCAAAGAAAAATTATGTTATCATTATTGCCAATTGCCTACACTTTTTGGTTTTCGTAAGAGATTAATTTAATGGTATTAATGGATTTGATGGTACAGAGTGAAATGTATTTTGGCTATGGTATTTTATTTCTTCAACCAACCATACTCCTTGAGCTTCTAAGAAAATAATAATTTATTTATAAAGCCAATTAAATAGATTCTGTTTGTAATGCTATCAGATTATGCAATTACTATTTTTAAAACTTAGCATTTGTGGCGTTCTCCCTGCTTTTGTAATTTGAAATTAAGAAGGAAGTTGTGTATGTTATGTAACTTTAAAAAATTGAAAAAGCCAGTTTATTTTCATTTTTGTGTATTTTTTAAAAATATTTCATTTGTAACTTTAATTATTTGTGGAATTAATTATCAAACAATTAAAATTAAACATTTGTCTCATTTTCATTAGAATATTATGCAATACCAATGCCTCTTATCTGTGGTGTTAATTACACCCTTTTATTTCTCTATTATGTTCTTGTTTATTTTGAATTTGAATATTTTTTGTTCGAAATCAAAATTTTAAGGGTGTCCCGGCAAAGTATGAGGATTTTCTTTTCTGTATGTGCCACAAGAAATAAGAGGAATGCTACTAATTAGCAGAAGTCATCTTGAGATGTGATATCATTTTTTATTGAATATGTATTCAAAATTACATTATGTATTGAAGTTGTTTGGAAAAGTAAGTTTGAGGTACTGAAGATAGCAATAACGTTCTTATGTTATAAGTTATTTAATTAAACATACAGTATTTAAAACCAAGTTCCAAAGTATTACGGTATTTCACTGAAATTATTACCATATGTTTTATGGTACTAAATGAAATTTAAAATTCAGAAACTCAGTATTTTACAATTTGAGGCACCATAAGGTGGTTTTGTGTGTCTCCAGTTCTTTCTAATATTGTACTACTCTGAATCACTTGACTTGAATCAAGTGTTAGAAACAGAATACTCCTCTTATGTGTTTGGTGCATTTTATGTTTTTAGGACTTGTCTGCGGTCAATGTGTATTAATGTATAACTAAATTGTATGATATTTTAGCAATAACGTAAATATTTATGATTCATTGAGTTATCTGTTCTGTTTAAGGGAATGAATATTACTGAATAACTCTGCACATTTTGTTAGGTTTATGTAATATGAATTCTTTGTGAATTTATTTTCTGAAAATGTGACAGAAGTAAAAACATATGTTTTGTGATTTTAGATAAATCAAAAAACTTTGGTGAACAAGATTCTGCAATGTTGAAATAATATTTTATGAAAGAGTATATTCTGTGGGTTTTCAGAAGTAATGTCTCACATGTGAACAGAATGGTTAATTTGTTTAGGAGTACTGTTTGATTTTATGATTCTTGACTGTATTGTGTGACATAATATGGTATAAAAGAATTCCTGTAATTCACTTAATGTGAAGTAGGAATGAGATATATTGATTTTAAATATAGCTGTTATAGTGTAGTAAGCAATAGAATTATAAATCAGTGACAGACTTAATATATGTTGTGATTTGTTGTGAAAATTATAAAATTAATATGAAGAATGAAGAAAACATGATCCTCCAGAAACAATAAATAATTTAATAGTAGATATTTATTAATGTGTTGGAATGAATCTTAAATAATGAAATAAAATGTGCCCAATTTATTGATCCGCTTGAGAAAGCCAACTCTGCTTGAAAGTTCCTTATGAAGAAAGCAAAGTGCCAGTCGTCTAGTCTTTTGACAAATTTGATGCTTTCTTTTGTGTTTCATATTTGTGTTTACATAAATATTGCACTTTCCCTTTTTGTAGGAATCTGCTGTACCCTACTGAACTGTAAAATATGAATTGTACAGTGCAATACACATTGGAAGTAAATTAAAAAATTTTTGCAAGATCTGAGATAAAGAATGGAAGATCTGTGGGCTCAAGGAGGTCATTTGGGAGAGAAGTTATACATTGACTGTAACTAATATGAAATATTTATTGTGAAAAAGGAATTAAGATGCAGAATAAGAAATCGTATAAATGATAATGGTACAAAATTCATATTATATTCAGTATCATAAATGAAAATTCATGAAAGTAATTTCATATATGTCTTAAAGACCTAGCAATATATATTTGGAATTAGTTTTTAGAGCTGTGAGGATAAAGCTCTAAAAGTTAATTCTTACCAAGAAAGGTGCAGGAAGAATGACCATTCTTCTATTCTGTATAATTGTCATGCATTGTTATGTGTGATGAAATGTATGTATGAAAATGTCTGTAGTATAAATGTTACATAGAATCATTTTTATCTAGTGTTTCACTGACAGGAGCCTGTACTTAACACATGTATTCTTTTCACTCAGAAATGAAATATGTTACCATAAATTGTTTTCCTAATTCAATTGTTTGTGGTGTTACCTACATGATAAATTTGATTACCTTACCCTTTGTTCATGAGCAAACTTAAATCAAATACATTCATGTAAGGAAAAGTGTTGAAGATCATATGAAGTAGGTCTTGCTTCAAAAGTGTTTGGTGGAAAGTTCATGATGTAGGGTAAAGGTTACGAATTTTTCAGTTAAAACGTAATTTTACAGCACAAAATGCCTGTTAAGATAATGCCACATATTGTTTTATAGGCAATGTATCTTAATCTCAGCAGTGTATCCGCTCTGTGTCATGTTGAGAGATTCTCAGAACCTAATATTGTCTTGATATTTGTTCAAAGATTTACAAGCCATTTGTTTGGAAAAACTGGGACTGCCCTAGAAACTGTTTTATGTTGTGGTTTTGTAATTTAGAAAACGTTTTCTGAAGAAAATTTGAAACTTAATTGGGAATATAATTTTGTTTGGATTGTTGAAAAATTTTGGTTTCAAAACTATTCCATTTTATTTTTCAATTCTTAAAAATTGCTTCTTCCTCCCACCATTTTTTACCCTGGCCTGCGGTCGTTTACTTTCAACCGGTGACAGCTCGCCGGTATGATTGATATCAGACACGTTTCGTTTACGTATTCGTGCTATTCCAAGCAGTACACAGTGGAAGTACAACAGAAAATTTACTTTTTGGCGCGAGATACGGTGAGTAGACAAAAGTACGTCGTTTGTTGAAGCGACAACACGAATCGCGTGCGTAATAACACAACACTTCGATTTTTCTATGGTGGCGGATGACTAGGCCGTTATTACTCCCGGCTTATAAAATGAAACTTTTTTTTTTGTATAAAAAACAGTGATGAGCACATTTCAGAGGCCACGAGCCCCGTTGAGAAGGATGTTCGCGAATTAATTAAAAATATTCATTTTATAATGCAGGAAGGTAACAATGCCATCGCCACTATAGAAAAATCGAAGTATACACAAGAAACTAGGCGTCAATTGGCGCGATCCATTAAACTCTCGTCTCCCCCGAACTGGAGGCGGCGTCGAACGCATGGATAACGATCGGCGGGTAGCAAACCCTGGCGCTCCGAGTGCACGCCGGCCTTGGGGGTGTGCTCTTGACAAGGCCGGCGCGGATCGTTCCGATACAAGCGTTGGCTGGCGGGCTCGCGCGCGCGAAAGTTCGTTAAAAGAAACAGCCCCTCCCAGAAGAGAGCTATCGACGGGGACGCCTGGTCCGGCGCCGCAGCGCTGCCACCGCAGACTCAAACCACTCGCGGGTCGCACCCGGTCGTTGAAGGTAAGCGAGCAACAGGCGGCCGGCTCCTTTCCCGCCGCCGCCGCGCTGCACAGCGCCGCGTCGCGCCGCACCGCGCCGACGGCGAGCGAGCGCGTGAAACTGCTTTTCCCGCTCGCTTTCAAACAGACGTGCTCTGTTTGTTGCAGGAAACGCCGCTCCCACCCCACCCCACCCCACCCCACCCAGCTCAGCCGGCCAGGGACCCAGGCGGCGTGCTGCGTGAAGACGAGCGCTGCGGGCGACACCCCGACCGAACGACGCCCACGCACTCCCGCCACCGCCACCTCCTCAGATGGGCAACTCGGTGGCCGTCGCCAGCAGGTGCCTGGAGCGCAACAAGGAGCAGCGTGACAGGTAGGGGCGCGGGCTGCGGTCGAGGGCAGCAAGGCCAACGCTGGGGCCACGTGGTTTCGGCCTCCAGGCGCTCGGCACCGTTGACATGATGCCGTACAGCTGTCATTCGCTACTCATTATTTAAAGAACTTCAATCAAGATCTTTGGAACGCGATTTGGATCTATTTATGATAAAAAAAAAGAGGAGGCGATGAATCTGAAAGTGAAAACATTCCTACATTACTTGTTACTGTCAGCTCTGCTACTGTTTTGAAATAAGTAATTGAGGTGATATTGCTACACAAGTGATTCTCGCGACATCTTCTAGAGGAGCTCATTGTCGCTATGTTTACTGAGCATCCAGTTATTTTCTGGATTTAGTGAGAAGTTTTGTTTTGGGGCGCAAACTGCCTGCTTCACATTAGGGAGATGATGCTGCAGAACTATATATTCTTTGACTACTTGTGACATCGTCGCTGTTCTCTTTGAATAAACAAGCTCGTTGCACGCGTGCGAGAGCATTCGTTTCTACGCTTGCCCTATGCACAAATGTAACTTTTGTGCCCAGAGATCTTGTGCTCGCAGATACGTACCATCAAGTAGAGTGAATGTGATTGACAGTTATTGTTTTTATTGTCATGGCAAACCGAATCACACATGCTTTCTATTTTCCGCAAGTTTGTTGACGGATGACAATTGCATTCAGTCAGGGAGGTAAATGATCTGGTTCTCAATGTTGTTACCATTGATTTCTACTTTTATTTCGTTGCTATTAATACAATGGCTGAAGATCTCGTCTTCTACTGTTATCTGAAATAATGCGCCTCAAAATGTGTTGATCGAAATCTTCTAAATCAGACTTACGATTCTTAGGATTTCCATAACTGTTTGATTATCAGAAGTGCTAGTCAGTGCGAGAAGAGCGTGAAGAGAAATGTAGCAAATAATTCAGTCACTCACAATTCGCTGTTCATTAACGTCTTTTCATATAACTATAATTTTATTGTACAAAAATACTGCAAACACAATTGTGTTAATATGCTATTTTACAAAAACGATTGGCAAACCATTATTTTGTGTTCAAGGGGACCATTTACTGAACGAAATAATACAAATCGTATTACAGGGATTCCCCGCCAACGTCTATGCTCCTTTGCCATCATTCAGGCTTCCGTATTTGTGTAGCAAACCATTGTTTGGGTGTATCCCCGTGCCACTGTTGGACTACTGCATGAAGTTTGTGATAGGTAATGAACTTTTTACCCATCATGACCTCTTTCGTGGCGTCGAAGGAGCCAGATCAGAAGTCATTAGGACCCAGATCCGGCGGATCCGCAATGTACTGTTTTACTAACAGTTGGTGGAAATTGGAAACACCTGTTTCCTTCTCCAATTCATCAAACGTGATTTGCCTCTTCGTCGTTATCAAGTCATTGACACGCCGGGCACTGTTTGGTTGGCGAGCAGTTGCTGCTTGTCCAGTGCTTTTGCGTTTTCACCACAGTCCCTGCCGTCTTTAAACCCTGATCCCCAACGAAACACAGATCTGAGACTCGGTGATATCTCCCCACCTATGACTACTAACCTTTTGTGGAAGATGGCCACAATACGCTGGCCGAAACGTTAGCCTCCATGACATTGACGCGGCTCGTCCCGGATAGCCCAGCCAACAACCTTTTGTGGATGTCTGAAGTTATCACTCTTTTCCCCCAGAGAAACAACTTTGTCCACTATTGTTCACAGGTTTGTGTGTTTCCATGTTTTCTCTTCAATGTCCCCCAGCGTACTGGCAAGCCGGAACAATTTGTTACTGATGAGCCTTGGACCTGGCAATAACTGTATTCATAACTATGCACACGCAATGAGCTACTTATGGAAAGCAGCAACACCATTTGGTGGATGTAGACTGAACTACGGACTATCTTCACACATACATCGACACTGATAGTTTGTTGAAGTTATAGGAGTGCCAATCAATATTGAACGAACTAAATATATTGCTGTACAATGCATTAGAGTTACAATGTATTGGAGTTCTCTTTCAGTAAATACATTTTATGTATCTTCATTGCCTACTCCTGGCCAGGGCGTACATATGACTTGCGTCGGATCGAATCTTCATCTAAAACTGTGCTATAATTTAGCAACGTAGCATTTAATTAGCACTCAAAGTTGCTACCAGGGACTGTGCGCACACGAAAGCAAACGAACTCGTCAACGAGCGAGCGCGTTGCGCACAACAGTCATTGGGTAGTTAAAGTATTTTGATGACTAAAGAGCACACAACTGGTCCAAATGATTGATTAGTTTTCGATTGTGTCGTAAAGGTCATTTTGATCTATTCGAGTCGCTGAATTCGCCTGTCAGACCTACGAATCTTCAGGCAACATGTGCGGATCCATGTTCTGCCTAAAGACGTCTGGGAATTCATTGGACAGTCTGATACTATGTGACGTCGCTCGGAAATGATAACTCCTCGGGAGTGATTGCTGGAAATGTGCCGAAACGCCGAAGTGCACACGTTATTCCTGGCAGTTTTTGGCAACGCTTTTGGCCGATCGTCTATTTCCGGTGTAGGGTAGTGTCTTATTTACAACTTAGGGTAACGTAGTTGGCCGAACTAAATGCCTAAAATGTGGGTTTCGACGGCAATTTGTAAGGGCCGGCAAATTCTGAAACGTCGAGTTTTTGAACCCGACCCGCGATTTTCAAATTGACGAACATTCGAGATGCCTATTGTTCAGTAGGACTGGTATTTACTATTATCTCTATTTATTTTGTTAGGTTTTGAGCTCAGGAAATAGTAAATTATTCTACGTACGTGATACAAATAATAATATGTCTGTTACTTTTAAGTTCGTTACTAATAATACTTATACATCAGCATGAGAAAGTCATCAAACATTCCAAACAATACAATTATTTCTTCCGAGTCAGAAACTACGCGAAATAATTAATAATACTTACTACTTTTAGTTATTTTAGTCAATAATGTATGCTTATTAGAGACTTAAAGTATTAAATAAACAAGAGTTTAAAAATTATATTTGTGCTCTATATAATGAATGGAATTATTATTGAGTTCTTACTGTTTTATGTAAGTTATTGAAAAGCGGTCTTTCTTGAAAACTATCTTTCTTATTTCAAGTATGTAAATACTATTTTCTCTGTCTGTCTCGAAGTAAATATTTAATTCGTCAATTTCTTGTACATGACAAAGAACGAGAAAAAATCAGTCTCGTATTATTTAATGTCATCTGTTTAACAGCTACAGATGTCCCTGAAAGTAATAATATGACAAACCAAACAAAATAACTTTATAATTTACATTCTCATAGAAATATTCGAATACCTACATACTTATTTAAACTACCACAGAACTTTAATTTAAACTCTTAGTATTATAATGAAAGTAATAATTCATTAGATGACAATAGCCTTTCTTCAAACAATTGTTCTAAATTGTATTCGTAAGTGTATCCTACGTAACATAACAATATCTGTGACATACCTATCTAGATCAGGTTTTTGTCCAGTTTCCCTGATCCGTTGAGCAAATGCTAAGATGGCCCCTTGTTTTGCTTTTGGACGTAAATGTAGCTTCACTATGCGCACATTATGTTGAACTCTCCTTTTGCTTGTAATAGAGTTACTATTTTGTTAGCAATGCAGTAAAATTATACTTGCAATTCGTGTACCGATGCAAGTAAGTTTTCTATAACTCAGAAACAAAAATGACTATTTTTCAAATATTGCTAATCTTGCGATTTTTAAAATTATTTTTTATTTATTTATGTTAAACTTTTACTCATCTTTCAACTATTTGTAGTTAAAATGATGGGAAGGGATTCTGTAACTCAAGAAAACGTGCGCAGATAATCTTTTCCCCCTACATCATACAGTTTTTACTGTTTTTTGACTGAATAAATCTTAATCTGTTAAGGTATTTTTCCCTTTCGGATTTTTTTTGTGAGCTCTAATGTTGCCATTACTTCGTATACTTATTTTTCGTTTTGCTGTCGCTTTTTTGTTTAGCGTGGTATAGAGTAATACTGCAAAGAGTCGATAATGTTCACGGAAATTTACGTTTTATGGTCCCCTATACCTACGAAGTGGACCACGCGTCGTTTGCTTCTATAAGTCAGCGTCTAAATGCTATAATAAGTGAAAAAAACGTATTTTTAGTCCAAGGTATGTATGCAAAGTTAAACTAGAGTAAATCTATAAATTGTAATGTCATTTTCAAATTTAGTGACATCTATTTAATCAAAATTACCTACTCTCATTACTACAACACTTCTTATGAAGAATTCAGCAGGCGGATATGAAACACACATTACTGTCCTGCATTTCTCGAAAACTATGTGTTCTTGACTCTTAAAGTTCGGTCTTCTGGACCCCAGAGTGGATCTCGAGTTATGTGTCTCAGGGCGTAATAAATGCGGAATTTTTGTATCGCCTACTGCCTATTCCGGCTACAAGTTCTGACTTCGGTGGTGTAACGGTTGGCGTATCAGTCTATTGTACCCGAATTCACGATCGAGAAAACGCCTTCCTTTGGAGGGGAAGTCAAGCCGGTTTTCCAATGTTGTAGATTTACTGCATGTAAAATATCGTCAAGCGTAAAAGGAGCCCCTAGCAAAATTTTAATTGCTTGTATCGTCGCTCAAGTGATACCTTCCTTCGCGGATGGATGGTGAAAAGAGTGGAATTTACGTGGTATGACGGAAGATCATGCCTGAGTCTTGACTCAGGAAATAAGGCTGAATTGAATTGAACTCAGAGTTTTGCCTCTTATGGATACCATCACTCTGTTGCACCGATGGTCAGAAACTAACAGAATTTCTAACTTTTCTAAAATTAAATTATTTGATCTTCTCTGCAATTCACTTGCAATGGACGGGTCTAGGCATTCCCTTCTATTAATAAACGCTTAGTAATATATAAATGTAAGGTATCTAGAACGGAACGTAATAAAATGTTTTCGACACAGCACCGGCCCTATATGACGTATCGAGTGTTCTGAGCTTGGCTTTTGGAGTTTAGGTTCCAGTACCAAACCAGTTTTTTACAACAATAATTTACGAAATACGGAATTTTAGGTAGTAGTTAAATGTAATTTGTATCACAAGGTTAAACGCGAACTGACGTAGTTGAAGAAAAAATCCATATCTTCTATTGATTTGATTTCCTTGAGAAATAATTCGTAAACTTTCGATTTGGTGCTCCACGCGGTCACAGAGAAATTAGGGCGACTGAAAGGAATCGTTTGACAGTTTAGAATTCCTTGCCGCGTCCTGTACTTCATTGGAGAGTACAATTCGATGCCTATGTTCTCAATAGAGTTTATTCCATCGATCAACTCCTCCTTGTGGTTTAGTTTTTATCAAATTTCTCGAGAAGGAACTCTTAAAAATATTATTAGGCAGGCTTGCAGACAACTTGCAGAACCTTTTGCTGATAGTCAATTTACATTCGTACGTTTGTCATATTACCGAAACATTAATTTGATTTTAAAATGTTTCCTTTCGTGGAATAAAAAGAATATCCAGTCAGTTTAACGTTGGATCGTGTTAAGTATAATTATAGAGTTGGTATGAACTGTCATATTCCATTTAATATTTATTTCTCTTCTCAAGTTGTTTGTTAATATTTATTTTGTTTGCTTATGAAAGTGGAAAAGGTGAAAAAAATCATGATGTGATTCACAGTTGCCTCTCTTATTGCAGCGCGCTACATTCTCATTATTAATTGTTTGGCTTGTAGTCAATGACTAAATTTTTGAGAGTGAAAACTGGTATCAAGATAATGGCAACATCAAGTGGGTCTTAAATTGGGGGTTTTAAAATCGGTTTTAAGTTAATTATGTCTCAAATTTCTGTTTTAAATAAGTGCTTTTTGTCTTGTTTTATTTTTAAAATCTACGTTGTTTCTATATTTAAGATATGAAATCACAAGAAGATTGACGTGAAGCATTCGGAAGACAAGTAAGGAAAAAGAACTAGAGTCGATAAAACAATACATACACTCTCGAATTGTTGGTAATCATTACGTAATATTATTAGAGCTTGGAAGTTCATTTGTCTGAAATGAGTATGCAAAAAGACAAATATTTTACTAAAATAGGCTCGCAAAAAGGCATTTATTCTGACTGAATAGAGGTACAAAAAGGCATGTCAATACTGAAAAATCACATTTGAAAGTAATTATTGAAAATTAATTTAGTTAAGTTTTTACTTAATTCTGAAATTTACATCAGCACTTACATCGTTGAAAACGATAATTTCTTTAAAATTTTGAATGCATCTGACCATCAGATTTTTTTGCACATCCCGGTCTATCAGAAAGTTTATTTTTGTTTTAATTTTGAAATTTTTAATGGTACATCAAATTTCGGTGTGACGATTACGAATTCGTATCTCTCGTAATGATGTCTCTACGAAGTGATATTGTGGACTCTCATTCGAATTCTGGAATGGCATAAGCAAAAACGCCATCATTCTTTTCGTTCTTTGACTTGGTCTATTCGCCAGCACTGACGAAGGTCGCATTGTGTATTTTGTACGAAGTGTTCTGTTCTCGAAAGGGATCGGAGGACATACTGAAATGTGGGATGGGATTTCTTATGTGTGAACAATGCCTCTCAGTATCAATAAAAGAATACCAAAAAAGTTCACTGGTATCATCTTGATATCTTATTTTGATTTTTATAACTACCCAGAGTCTCTGGTCGTCTCAGCTCTGAGAGAGAGGCAAAACGCGACAGTGCGTTCGTGTTGCCATCCCGACATGTGTAGTAGTATAGTGCATGTAAGTGTAAGTAAGGGGCGAGGATAAGACAAGGAAGAGAAAGCAAGGATTGCGCCCGGTTCATGGCCGGTTTGTGAGGATACTGCTCCGGCAGTCCTCTGGTGTTGATCGGAAAAAAACACGGAAAACTGCCCATCAAAGTAGTCGGACGCTAGAATTCTCATTTAGACGTCGACTAAATCCAACCTAGCTATCTAGCATGTCGAAAATCCTTCTACCGTGGGGATTCGAACCCTAGGACCTCCCGGTCAAAGGCAGTTCAATGCCATCAATGAATGCCCTGAGCTATCTAAGGCGGTAAGTTGATTCACGAAGGACATGTTAAGGAATAATAGGAAAAATATATTGCTAAATTGGGTTCGCAAATAGTTTTTAACCCAGGGGAGCGAATATTTTCTAACCAATTCTTGTCATAAAACACTGGTAGCTAAGTGAATTCATCACTGAACATAATTTGTGTACGTCTTAGGGCAGCGATCTCAGAGCTTAAGAATCTATGCAGATTGCCCTTCTCCCCATCGTACTTCACACTCAGTATTGAACGTTTTTACGTTAAATATATAATAAATAAAAATTAAAATTTACCGCCAACGCTGGAAGTCTATACAGAGTGACTCCTAGGAAATTACCACCAACGTCTCCCACATCGAGGGTCGGCCAATGGATCAAACTCAAGTCACCACAGAATACAAACAAATGAATAACATATATGTCAAATGTTTATGTGATTGTTGGATGTGTAATGTCGCTCAGCTGTTTTTTAAACATAAGATTTAATATTGAAGAAGTAATAGTCGAACCCGGAGACGTTGTTCTGCCCTATATCTCCTCCTTTTGTCTCAGTCTTTCCGTATCTCTTCGTTTCTCCCTCTCTTCTTCTCTTGTCTCTCTCTCTCCGTCTATCTCTCCGTTTCTCTCTCTCCGTCTCTCTCTCTTTCTCTGCGTCTCTCTCTCTCTGCGTCTCTTTCTCTGCATCTCTCTCGCTCCGTCTCTCTCTCTCTCTCTCTCTCTCTCTGCATCTCTCTCGCTCCGTCTCTCTCTCTCACTCATACACATTTAGTTGCAGATTCTGCACGTCTCTGAGCTGGTGTGGTAATATCGAGAAGCGCCGGGCCAGCAAAAATGTAATAGAATGTTTAAGAAGATCTCATTCTGTAGATTACGGTGTTCGACACATTTCTTTGAGATATTTGGCTTCAAATTTTTAGTTTTTAAGGACCTGGAACTCTTCGTTTAGGAATTATTTAACGATATAGAGTAAAACATCCCGCAGAGTGTTGCAGGTTGCATTTGGCATTAATATTTTGTTTTTTGTGGTTTTATTGTTTGTTCTTTTTTCGTGAACTTTTCCGATGTTTTAAAAGTTATTCTGATGTTCGAGATGAAGTTGAATCCAACCATAAATAAGAGATAATTAAAATTGGACCAGCCGTTTTTGAGTTATATATTATTTCGGTTATAATATATGCTTAAATGTTATATATTCAAAGTATATGAAACAAACTTTATTCATCTCTGTTTATCTCTCATTTATTCATCTCTCATATTTATTTTAGTGTCTAATACATACACAGTCCGTCCCACAGAAAAGGTGACTGATGTGAAATAAAATACAAGAAGTTGCTTGTTCTTTCTGATGCGAGGAATTAAGTACTGTGGTGTTTCGACTACGTTGGCCCGTTTTAAAAGCGAACAGCACTGGCCATCCACAGATTGCTCGCAGTAAAGTAAAACTGCCAGCAGTATGTTTTGACCTCGGTCGTGAAAAAGAGTTGCAAATGGAACGCAACGTGCCGAACAAAATAAGTTTTGTTTCAAAGTGACGGTAAAAAGTGCCACAGAAACTTTTGAAATGATACAAAGTGTTTAGGTAGTGAAGCAATGAGTCGTAAAAACGTTTATAAGTGGCTGATGCCAATATTTTTTGCATGGAAGAGGGAAACATTGCAAGACGCCCACCACGCAGGAGCCGATCAGCGAGACCGAGTCGAAGAAAAGTTCAAAAATGGCAGAAATTCTTCACAATAGATCTTGTGCATCTACCAGGTTAATTGAGGAGCTCAGGAGCCGCCGTCGGAATGTGCGCGGCTCGCCTATTGCTGTCACAACGACACGCGCACGGCCGCACGCTGCGGCGCGCTGGCGTCGCGGACTGCTGGAGGTCCGCGCATTCCAAGCCTAAGTGTACCGTTGGTACTTAAAGCCTGCTCTGGCGACGCAGGACACAAAAAGTAGAGGACAGGGGCTGGCTGAGTCTTGATAGTCTTGTCGGAAGGTCATGCTTGGCATACGCCCTGGGGGCCCGCGGCCGGCTCCCGCAGTCCATTTCCACGCCCGGCCGAATTCATTCGAAGGCTGGAGGGTGAGTCGCCGCGCCCCGGTCTATGCCCAACGGATTAACTGACCGAAGATACTGTCAGCGTTTGACGATATCAATTATTTATATTCCAGACACATGTGCTTGAGTGGGCGAGAGACCAATGATGTATTTATCAGTAGAACGAAAGTCAGCAGTCGGGGGTATCTACAACACCGCAAGAAATGGGAGATCTCATCCAGTAGCCACACTGCATATCTATGAGAGTTCGCAGACACGCAAAGTGACAGAGTGTGCCCTTCTTGTTAGAGAGAACCGGTAGTCTCATATCAGGGATAGTAACCGAGAGACGCATAGCGATAGATCAAGTTCCAATTACTCATTTTGAACCAACTGCGTCATTAGTGTCGACCACTTCTTAAGCTGCAGACCGATTAAGCAGCCCTGAAATTCCTCTAAGAATACCAAAATTCCCTAATGTCCCACGGACTATTGCCAAACACAAGATGGTAATGCGTATTCCTATTCCTATCTGACCGAAAGTGTAGCTTGGAGCCTAGATAGCACACCACATCATACATCACGTACCAGTCTTAGTAAATACTACTATACAGAATGCATATCTGAAAATCTGGTACCAAAGGAAGACTCTGGAGCCGACGATTCGAGAGACCAGACACAGTTGGCAGCATCACACATACACAACACAACACCAACCGGATACAAGTTCCAAAGACAAACGTTATGTGCGGACTACACGCGCAAACAATCACACCACAGAAACGCGCTTTCTGCGATAAGCATCCACAACAATATAAGTGTCAGCGAGTCACCAGAGAATGCCTATACTACATCATCAGATGGGGCAATCGCAGAGCTATGTAGTCACATAAAACCCAGGACACCAACCCAAAATGTCAATGCCCCCATGTGAACACGCTTCGCAGAGCTTTTATGACTCTATAACAAAGAATGGTTGTCCACACAGGGTCAGGAAATTGCTAGAGAGGCGAGCGCAGAGCGACGACGGTCACACCAGATGGACATAGAGAGACCTGCAGCACGCGCGAGCTCAGCGACACGGCGTCGTGTAGGCCGGCCAGACTCAGCGCTCACGCTCGCTCCTGGAGCGGGGATCGATGGGGCGTGCCTGCTACAGCTGCGGTGCTTTGCTACTTAAACGATGGGACTGGGCGCGTAGTGAGGCGCGTCGTGGTTGCGTTGCGCGCGGGCCCGCCATCTTGGCGCACGTTGCGTGGCGGGTGGCCGAAGCGCAGCAGCACATTCCGATGTATGGCCGGGGCGTTGGCACGGGCGGCTCGGCGGTGACTAGAGCTCGAATCGCACATCGCCCAGGGCGAGCACCCGCTTTGTGGTGGCGCCTCGCGTTGGGTGCCGTCGGGTTGCTGCGGCCCACCGGGACAAGCGCGCCTCCACCGGCCCAGTCGCGCCATGAACTTCCCGCCCACAGGGCGCAAATCACTTCTGCTTGCGGCGGTGCTGCGCAAAGTGTCTCTCTGCCGCCGCGCGGCCGCCCGCTCGGCGACGCAGGGCACCACGGCCGCTGCTTAGGCTGTCCGATAGCGAACTGGCAGCCGGCACCGGCACCGACCCTGTCTCGGTGCACTGGCGTCGCGCCGCAGATCGCGACCGTCTCGCACGGGCAGCCCCAGCAGCTCGTGCCTCCACGTCGCGCTGCGTAGCTGCTTTTGTGGCCGACGAAAGTGCAGCCGAGGCATGCAGTACGCGCCCGTCACGTGTTGAAGGTGCTTGTGTGAGTTTTGTTGCCTCACGGACGGGCCGTTCTGCGCTCCAGATCGTGACACCGCAAGCTGGTCGCCGTCGAGCTCTCAGCCTTCGCGGAAGCCGGAAGCTACTGGAGCGCGCCACACGCAGCCGCCCATTTGGTGCTTGCCGGCGTGCGAAGTTCACTCAGGTGAATCAACAGGAAGCCGCACTGATGCGGCCGCACGCGTTAACCACTCGCGGGGCGCACCGCGCGCGGGCCGGGCCCCCAGCACTGCACACCGCGGAGCCTACTCGCCACTGGAGCCCCGCGGGAGAGAGCGCGGCGAAGGACGAGCGAACGAGCAGCGGCTGCGTGCGGTGCCGCCACAAAGGCCGCGCACGCACTTGCGTGCTGGCTCCGCGCCAGCGCCTCCCCGCCCACCCCTCCCCCCTCTACTGAGCACCTGGTGACGGTCTCAGGCGGCCTGGATGACCTGGCTTGCCCGTCACGCTCCATCCCACGGATGAGTTCTGGCGGACCGGCCGTGAGGGCCGACCAAGCGCCGAGCTCCGGCTTCCACCGCCGGCGCGGAGGCGGCCGGCGCTCGCTCCGAGGCCGGGCACGGCAGTGTTCACCTACGAGCTGTCCTTGACGCCACTCGTCGCACCGCACGCTAGTCGCCCGGCGTCCGAACCCCTGGCCCGGGGTAGTCCAGGACGGACCGCCGGTGCCGCCGCAACGACAGGCCCGCGCCTCACTGGGCGGCACGCGGTCGACCACCAAGAACTTTCCGCGCGAGCTCCTTTTCGCAACGTGCCTCCTTTTGTGCAGCCTTACAAATCGGTAATAACTAAAGCTTCTAACTCTTTCTTAAAATTGTTAGAATCCAAAAAAACGGTAACTGTGATCACATCTTAACACCAATGTGTGGATCAGAATCCAAGAAAATTCTGAGCTCTATTAAAATCATGAGGTTATAGGCCCTTTGGAGCGAGTATACAAATTTCGTCGCATCATCGGCCCTGAGATGATAGATAATACTGATTATACAGTCCTGATATTATACAAGGTGGAGTTAAGACACTAGATATACGGACGAAGAACGACGAATCAGGCAACACCGAATTCTTGAAACCATGAAAACTCAGCCGATGTCTAGTAAGAATTATGAATCATGGATTTTCTCTGATAAGATATTTATTTCGAACTCAGTCAGCACGCTATTGATTATCTCCTTTCAGATTAGAAAGCGTGTGGCGTTGCTGACCTCCAGTAAAATCAAGTGAATAATGCTGTCTCGTGATATACTATAAGAATGTATAAAATTATTTTTTTCATGTCTACAGCGTGAGGAGAGGTATAGTTTACAAGATAATTAAAAATATGGTGTGAGAATTCGATACAAATTTTCTTTCAAATGGCTGCAATTTTGTTGACTTCACATAATTATATATTGTGATGGGAAGTAAAATATGGTCAGTTTAGAAAAATGCTCGAATTTCGATTAAAACAATGATTGAAATTGTAAGTTTCTCCGAAGTTCCATTGAGTATTATATCGACGATCTTTGTCCTCTCCGATTTGTGAAGTATGTATTTTTTCTCCCATGCAATTTATCGTGACCTGCATTTACTCCTTCCTATGAACCGATACTCTTTTCAGATTTGAGAGTATAGATTTGAGAATGAGGATTTACTTATCATTTATGGAGAACTATTTTTACGATGTTTTTGTGAGGAATGTGTCAATTTTATTACACGAAATTATTACAACAGTAGAGTATGCAGAGCTACTCTAGGCTTCAGTGTATCTACATTATAACCTTCTAAGTTCTGCATAAGTAGTGAATACAATGATATAGGAGTCTTGATAGTCAAAAACAATACTAATACGTTTCCAACCGAATCAACATTCGACTAAGAAAAGTTTTAATTTAATGTTGTAAACCCAAAACGTGCTAACTCCCTCAATGAATATTCTATTTACCCAAAAGAGAGTTAAACATTTTATCTACAAATACAATATAAATATTAAAAGGAGAAATGTGTCGTATATCTCTCAAAATACTTCTTCTATCAATAGAGGAGACCATCTTCAGAAAAATAACTTTTATCTTAACATACACAATTTACGAGTACACGCCAAAATATAGCATACCTCAATACAGGAGCACGAAGAAACATATAAGTACATCCACCTTTACAAAAACTACATAATTAAAATTCATCAACACAAAATACACTGAAACAGAAACCTAAAAAATAAACTTTAAGATTCATCCCACAAGCGTCTTATAGTTCTATAGCCATGCAAGAATGCAATATATATAAATATTCTCCATCTTTAAACCCTGGATATATGAGAATAATTTTGAATGTATGATTTTATTTTCGTCCCGTTTGGTTGCACTTGAGTGTCAGATCAAACCCATTATCTGGAGGTTTATCACGCTAAGGACCCTACTCCTGGACACCAGGATAGTAAATTAATAAAAACCTACTATGGCGCTTATCTTCATAATATAATTAATGATCGTAGAGAAAAGAAGAAGGTATTTGAAGTACAAACAACTGACTTCAAGAAGCAGTGGGATTCTCAATAGCAAAGATACCTCTGCTACTCGTAATAAATATTTTAAGCAAATGTGAACATTCCATGTGTAGCAGTATCGTCACCCGCAAAAACCCCGTGAACTCATCGTAGCACACCGTCAATCTAGCAGAAGTGAGATCGTTCTCCCAGAGCAATGCAAAAGGACCCAAGCTTAAATTCTCAAAAATTTAAATCGTGGTAAACCCTATCCCTCCGATTGTGAAACTTGCATCTCGTACTGGCTCGATCGAACCTGTCAGATTTCGCCACGAACGTGGTCGAGAACTCGCGAGTATTAACATCATTCAACACACCAGCTTTCTGCTCCTCTCCCCTCGGTTACCTTCCGCGACCGCTCTCTTCCAAGCATTCTCAAAAGCAGCGTAACACTCCGCCTGCCTTCCCTTTTTTCTTCCCAGTAACACCCTGCGCGCCAAGGCCCGTTCATTATCCTATAAATGTCTCATATGCTCGTGCTCGAGCGCAGCCCTTGCAGGCGTAAGCAGCTTAAGGCAGAAGCTTTATTGCTTAGCACGTTGAATTAATACAATCTAAAGCCTCAAGTATGCGTTGCGATCTGACACTGTTAGTCGATACTACTACACATAGAAGAGTCATTTTTTGGAAGATCCCCTAATTGTAGAGACGTATATATTGCTACCGCGTAAAGTATGTTTGATATGAGAGTGTAAGTGGCAAAGAAGAGATGTTGAATTATCTTTTTTTACAATTCCAGACATCCCGTACAAATCTTGATGGAGAGAAGGAAGGAAGCCCACGGATGAAATCTTCCAGAGCTGAGGAATGCAGATTAACAAAGAGAAGCCGCCGCGACCCCGGCTGAGAGAATTCGACGCACCAGCCGCACTGCACCAGATAGTTATGAATGCCAGCAATAACCCACTGTGCGAGAGAGTGTGCACCACGAGAACGGGATGGCGCCTGATTGAAAGAACCACCACTTAATATTGGGGCAACGAGTGGAAGCTATGAGATACGACAATGGAGCCAGAGAACACTATATTCGAAAAAAAGGAAGGGTGCACTAGAAGCTGATTGAAACGAAGAGAGTATAGCGAGCCGGAAAGACTGAGCTACACGAAATCAAAGCAATTGTGGAGCGGAAATTACGGAGTATCAAAAGAACACAATCACGTCGTCGGCGAGCTATTGTGCCTGTGTTTTCAGCAACTTGAGAATCCGATTACTGTTATTTCTTCTAATCCATAAGAAATCAACTTAAAGATTAAAATATTTATGTCTTGCACACACCTACATAATACACATTTATCACCAACACACTACAATGCCCACGAGAACCACTTATTGACGATATTATAGTTATATCCCACTTCTGTTTAATTTCTCTGTGACGAGAGTGATCCGTGTAGCGCGAGCTGAATACACCTTGCGGTAAAGAAAGCCACTGACCTCGATGTGTGGCGATTAGAGACAAAAGACTCTGCGGTGAGAAATGGTGTTAGTTGATTAAAACCATCCTGTTATGACTAACGTTATTTGGTACTAATTGTCCAGTCGTCATGTCTGTTAATTAGGTGACTTTACCTATGCCTCAAAGGGAGTGGAAAGTGTTAAGCATATCTTCGTCAGAACGTGTTCGAAATATTCTAGGATGATTATGTATACAAATGTTAATAACTGGTAATCTTACAGAGAGATGTTACCCAAAAAATTATTTTAATGTGGTGAGGCAAAATAATCAAGAGAATAGATTATATACCCTTTTAAGCTTGTGGAACGCTAAAAACGTTCAATGACTGCAGTGTGTAAAGATTATTACCCTGTCAATCGGGAAGTCCGCCCCGATGGTTTAAGGCGGCCAAGTGAATGTGTGCGAAGTGTGCTAATAAAATATCTACAATAATCTAGGCGTAACTTGCCAGCGAAGATCGAACTGAGACCAAGAGCGAAGAGAGTGAAAAAAACAGTCTCGTATCTATCTCAAATTATGGGGATTATCAGTTAACGGATGTAATGAAAACGTGTAACCATCTAGTAACACACAAAGATATAATAATTTTGAGGCCTAATGACAACAATGATTGAGTAGTAATGTCTTGTTAGAATGATAGATAGACTAATTCCGACACACCTCTCTGTGCTATAAATGAAGTTGACTATCCAACCCAAAATATATTATTGCCTTTATCTAATCATTGAGTCAGAAGAACATCCAATTTCTAAATTTTTTGATATCTCATTATTCTATCCATAATACTGACTTTATCACAAATATGATCACATTTTCCCTCTCCATTCGAATAAACCGGTTGACATCAAAACCAGTAGAGACCTCAACCGCCGCTTAGCATAGCTCAGGGCATTCATTAGCATGCAGTGATGAACGCCTCTTGGACCCGGGAGGTGCCTAGGTTCGAATCCCCACGGTAGAAGAGATCTTTCGACTAGAAGACTAGGTTGGATTTAGTGGTCGACGTGCTAAATGAAGAATTTCTAGCGATCCGACTACTTTGATGCGGCGAGGTGTGTGGCCGGTGTTTTTTGTCCGAATCCAACAAAGAGGAATGCCCGGAAAGCAAGTTTATCCTCCGACCCCAAGCCGGGCGGCGAGTGAAAACCAGGGCGCAATCCTTGGCTTTCTCTCCTCTGTCTGCTATCCTCGCCCCTCCCCCCGAGTACTACATACACCTGTACATGCACTATACTACTACCCCAACCCCATGTGCGTGTGGATGGGCGAGAGCACGAACGCCACCTCACTGTCGCGATTTTGCCCCTCTTCTTAGAGCTGCCAGACCGACCCCAGCAGCACTCTGCGGGGGTAGTTATAAAATCAAAATAAATATCAAGATGATGACCATTGTGAACTTTTTTGCGCCTATTCTTTCTTATTTGATACTGAGAGGCATTGTTCACACATAAGAAAGGCCCGCATCCCGCGGACGGATTTCAGGATTGTCCTGCGCATCCCCTTTACGAGAACAGAACACTTCGCTACAAAATACACAATCGACCTTCGTCAGCTGCTGCGCGGGAATAAGACCAAGTCAAGAACGAAAGAATGATGTCCGTTTTTGCTTATGCCATTCCGAAGAATTCGAATGAGAGTCCACGAATATCAATGTACGTAGGAGGAACGATCATTACCCGCAGAGATCACGACAATTCGTAATCTCCACACCCCGAAAATTTTGCAGGCCTGGACATTTAAAAAATTTCGAAAATAAAAACAAAAACTAAACTTTCTGGCATAGACCGCGGGATGTTCGCAAAAGAAAATCTGATGTCAGGACTGCACTTCAAAGATTTTTTAACAGAAGAATTATCGTTTTCAACGATGTAATGTGCATGACTGTAAGTTTCAGACATAAGTAAAAACTGAACTAAATTAATTTTCCGAATAATTACTTTCCCCAATTGTGATCATTTTCCCCAGTATTGAACAGTGCCTTTGTTGTACCTCGGTATTAGTCAGCACATAAAATGCCTTGACAGAGACTTATTTAAGCTAAAATAATTTGTCTTTTTGCATACTTGGCATTTCAGACAATGAATCTTTTCCAAGCGCTAATAATAATACGTAATGCATTACCACACAATTTCCGCAGAGTCCTGATGTCATTGTTTTTATCGAGCTCTAGTTCCTTTTTCCCTTACTTGTCCCTCTTCGAATCTTGCGTCTCACGCTTCCTCCGTCAATCTTTTTCTTGTGACTTTCATATCTCTTAAATATATCAGATAGAAGAAACAACGTAGATTTTTAAAAAAATAAAACCAAGGACAACCAAAAAAAACCACTTATTTTTAAAAGCAGAAACATTAGAGACACCGACCCATAAGATATTTCTAACTGTGTTATATACTTAAACCCACTTTTTCCTAAAAACCCCCCAATTTAAAGACCCACTTGATGTTGCCATCTATCTTGATACCGAGTTTTTCACTCTCATAAAAATGTTTCAGTCACTTGGATCGTGACAAGCCAAACAACTTAATACTGCAGAATGTTCACAGCACGCCTGCAATCTTTCAGAGGCAAGCTGTGGAATCACTATCATGAATTTTTTTCCCACCCCTTTTTTCCCCACTTTCATAAGCAAACAAAATAAAATATTAACAAACAACTGAGAAAGAGAAATAAATATTTAAAGGGAATATGGACCAGTTCAACCAACTTATTAATTTATACTTAACGACGAATCCAACGTTTAAACTTGACTTGGATTATTCTTTTTATTCCACGAAAAGGAAAACATTTTAAATTCAAATTAATTGTTGCGGTAAAAATTATCCGATATAGGTTAGAGAATGATCATAAGGGATCTCCTTCCTCCGTGGGTAGTGCGGGCC
>BOPP01000024.1:3830546-3841842 GCA_017312745.1 Gryllus bimaculatus | reverse complement strand
TCACAGATTATGCGATTGGTTCCGCGAATATAAAATCAGTCACCTTTTCTGTGGGACGGACTGTGTAAGTAATAGTTCTATTAATTACCAAACAAGTAACAAGGGAAATTACAAACTTGTGCATCTTGTTTTTTCGTGTTAGTTTGTTTTCAAATGTGCAATTGGTGTTATAAAGTTTTACTGAGCTCTTTATTAATTAGTATATACATTTTATTTATTAAAATAATGGCAAGACTAGTTTTAATTGAAGGCGTTTGATTTAAATCAGCGATTTAAACTATTTATTAAAATCACGATTGAAGTAAATAATTTCAATTATGGAAACCTTGCTTTGAAGGTTGTGCATTATAATTAAATCTCTTTTCAAAGTAAAATGCCGAGATATACTAATGCAAGTTTCTTGTTCTGTGACTCATGTTTCCTTGACTTCGAAAAACTTTGTAGAACTTGTAATGCAGAAGTTTTTTTCGTGTCAAGTACATATTTGAAAGTCCACAATGTGTTCGGGAACTAAAGCATTTGTGTACGTACATGATGACTCAGAGTAAATATTGCAAACTTCTGGGGTTTATAGGGAGATTAAAGATTACCAATTTTTTTCACTTAACATATGGTGGGAAATTTCATGCCGCGACATTACACATGAGAGCTTTGCCTCTTGCAAATTTATTAAGCAATTTCTCATTCATTGTGTTGTCATAATTGTTCTTCCAAATGTTCCCCTCACATTTTCTCTCAAATGTTCCCCAAAACGTTCCTTCAAACGTTCTCTCCAACGTTCCCCCAAAGGTTTGGAGGTAACAATTAAAAACATCTGGGAGGTCCTGTGTGGAACGTTTTAGAAAACATGTAGGAACCTGTGATGAATATGTGAGGTAACGTGTTGGGGAACTTGCTTGTGTACAAGCGCGGTTACTGTCAAGGGCCAAGGGTTGGTAGAAAGCAAGTCTATTTCAACTCAAAACTATTGCATCCGATTTCATTTTGTAGCCTTGAGTGTGGCAATACAAGGGGATCACACAATCCAAGGATGTAAACTGTTTAAAATGAGATGTGGGTGTGAGATTTGTGATTGAATTCGAGATGTCACCAAGGCTTGTCGGAGAAAGCAAACCTTTGCGTTCTATTCTTAATAATCTGCAGGGACGTTTGTACAACACACTGCGATATGCCAGATTTACTTCACGCGACACTCTTGTTTGCATGGTGCTTCTGTCGGAACAAGACAGATAAAATCTCGTGTCGCCGCTCGTTTACCACCGTCCCCGCCGTCACCATTGCAGTGTGATTGCCACTGCTATAGCTACGCTGCCGTCGTTACTTTATTGTGATTCCAGTGCCTTGTCCTGTGAAGCTCACCTGGGAAGATAAATGGTTTGATGACTCCAGAATCTCAGCTTGCTTGTTCTAGAATGACGAATAAAATGTATGCGTAGGTCATAAAAGCGATATAAAAGCAGTTTTACAAGAATGGTGATAGAACAGTAGCAGATCTATGGGATAGCTTGATGAATATATATATATATATATATATATATATATATATATATATATATATATTAGTATATTGTATTGAACAGTACTTACATAAAGGTTTTTAAAGGATTTTTGCCGTTTGTGTATTTTTGATCTGAAAATATAAAAACAATTCATTAATGTGATATGTGCTTTATTTTTAGTCGCCCGTTTCATAAGGTGGTACGATCAGTCTCGTTTCCTCTCTTCCTGAATCGCCTCGCGCTCTCTGAGTACACGTACTTACGTTCGTAAGTTTCCCCGCTTCGCGCCGAATTTTTAGAAAAAAAATAGAAGGAGCGTAGAACAATAGCACAGTTTTAGAATGTAAATTTCTTATTAAAAACAACGTCCATTCGGTTGATTGATTATTTAGAGTTTTTTTCGGGTGCGTAAACTGCTAATGTTATTAATCCCATAAGTATAGATATGTTTTATCGCACGTGGTGACGGCGATTTTCCTCCGCTGGCGGGCGAGATCTGGCGCCGACTTACCCGCCGGCTTGCGGCGGTTTTCTGTCAACCAGGTATCTCCCACCAGCGGTTCACCGTCCCAGCCGGGAGACGCTCTAAACTCCTTGGCAAGTCTGATAGATTAGTGCATGTGAGTGTAAGAGTGTGTAAGAAAGGAATGAGGATAGAGCAAGAAAGAGGAAGGAAAGATCGCGCGCGGTCTGTGAACCGTTAGGATTCTGCTCCAGCATTCGCTTTCTGTTGATCGGAGAAACAACGGAAAACTACCGATCAGAGCAGGTGGCCGCGAGAATTCTCTTCGAAACAGCGGCTGAACTCGACCTGGCTATCTAACAAGTGTCGAAAATTCTGCCACTATCGGGACCTCCCAGTCTGAGGCACCGCAGTGACATCAATTGATTCCCTAAGCCACCTCTGCCAGTACGTGCACTCGGAATTAATGAAAATGCTTATTTGTAATGTGATGGGACCAATATGACAATTGTTTCCATTAAACAAGTAAAATTACCACAAAAAGTGGTCCCGGGAGGGGAGCAATGTTTCCAGCCCCCTAAATCCGCTATCCTTCAGGAATATACTATCTTTTCCCTACCTTGAATATTTGTTCACGAGACGCGTCTGTGATAAAACGAAGGGGAAGTGTAAGGGAAGGGAAACTCAAGAACCCAAGGAAGGAAACCTGCCGCAAACTCGATTCGCGCACCACACACATGCATCGCCCGGTATTGGAAATTCAATTTCCACCGGTGGAAAGTCGACAGATTGGCATCTGGTCGTTCCTTCCACCTCCTGCACTGCTTCCAGTGTAGACAGTTGTATTACCACATGTTTCCGTCACCTTCACTATATTTTCGTCGCCATTTCCAACATCGCCACCAATGCCGCTGCCGTTGCAAAAACAATCACCTCCACGCCATCGTCGTCGTATTTTCCTATCGAGAGTCACACTGATTTTCAATGTCAATTCCATTATTACTTTTCAATTTTGTAATTACTCTTCACTGTCAAAACAGTCATTAATTTCATCCCCGGAAATCGGTCAATAATAATCACTATCGCTATTACTAATATCGTCTGCCACATCCTCATGCTCCATTCACGTTTTCCCTTCGCGATTATTGATGTAGAAACCATTCTAAGGTACAGACAGTCAGAACACGATGTGGCGAGACGCAAAGCGTCGTAGCTGGGGTCAGTCGCAGTCGCTTTGTGTATCTCGCTGTGTGTTTATGCTCATTTACAGCTACTCATGATTTTGAACATGCCCCACCGCTTGCTTGCCCTCCCCGCAAGCCTGTTGCCAGCCCACCTGACGCCCGCCTGACGCCCGCCTAACGCCTGCCCTCACCTACATCTTTTGTTCAAAGCTATTCATGGCTTCGAACTTGTCGGTTCCTGCCGTGATGTATCGTGTCCTGTCTGAACCTTAGTTCTATCCCCTTAATGCTCTGTTAGATCACGTCTTAGACCGTCTACAACCGCCTCTGTCAACTATCTCCATCGTCGTGTATCGGCCGCCGCAATCGTCACACCAGCACCAAATTCGGCACCATCACGTCCGTCACCTCCTCCACCATTACCACTTCCACTGCCACCGCCTCTACCACTACAATAGTTGTCACCTTGGCCATTGCCGCACCAAACTTCCATGACGAGCACCTACTAGCATTCTCTCTACAATAAGGCCGCTGCCGATAATCACGTACTTCGCACCACCACTCCATCTCCAAAAGCAGCGAGCATCACTGTCAGTGACACGCTATCGAAAAGTATCTACCTGCGATACCCTGATTACCTCGCCTCCTATTGACAACGCCTGGGCCATTATAATCCTGGTGAATTGTCGGTGGCCGCTCGCCGGCGACATGCACGCCGGCGTGTTTTTTGCTTCGCGAAGCGGAGTGTGCGCTGGCGGTGGCGGCGCACTGCATCTCAGAGCCCGCCGACGCAGTGTGGCAGCGCCGCCCGCACTACCGACCACACCTCACGCACGTCACGCCGCCGCCGCCGCGCGTCGCCAACCACCCCGCCAACACACCGTCCGCCTCACGTAAGTATACAGATATAGACTACAGATTGGAATGCTGCGGCTTTCAAAAGTTGTGATTTGTAGTAGGCGGCACGCTTACAGGTGGTACGTGATCAGAATGCATGGGAAGGTTACAAGAAGAATGTAACCGGTTAACAGAAATTAAATACCTATAATAACAGGCTCCAGATGTAAGTCCTCTAGCTCGTTTATGGAATGAATTACAAATTAGGTTACGAAGTCGTATTACCAGATTGTATTTCAGCACTTGTTCATATTTCAAGCATGTCGCATCTAAAAGGTCTCCTATCAACGAATGGAAGAATACGAGGTCAATATCGAACAAAATACTGGAGCATGCAGTGTGGATTGTTTTCAGGTCATAATTTGTAGCAAACACATATAACGAAAGTTGAATTGTGAACTTTCATTTTTTTAAATATCAGGAACTCTGTTTGTGTAGGATGAATACTTACTTGGATGTTTAGGCAAAAGGCGCATTTGATTTATTTTAATGGCATGTTTAGTTATTTTTCAAAATAAACAGCCAGGTAAACTTAAACCCTTTCTATCTGCGTAAAGCAATATACCAAACGTTTTCCATTTTATTAGAAAAAAAGGATACCAGAACTGTACGGATGTGAATTCTTACATTTATTTTGTAAACTCGCAGCTTCTCTCCCCCCCCCTGAAAATCCTCCACTAGAAGCTTGGTTCGTGGAGCCGTTCGTTATATCACGGGTTCATTACAAAACAACCTTAAGCAGTGCTTCATCAACTTTATGCTTTGTAATGCATAATTTTGAACGAGCAAATTCTTAATATTGGAAAGAAATGCAGCAACTGTTATCGAACAAATGTTTCCCTATAAACACTTTTTTTAAGTACTCTTTGCCAGCACTAATATACAAATTCTATGAAATATCTTTCAAATACATTTTCGCGACCCGATCCAAATCGAGTGACCTAAAACGACTCTCTGAAAGGGTTGCCAGATATTTAAAAAATAACCAGTTTTAAGTTATTCCAATTTTAGACATTCCTTTTAATGTGTCGGTTATACTCACCAAATTTAACCGGTTTTTCATTTTGTGTGTGTGTGTGTGTGTGTGTGTGTGTTTGTAAAAGAAAAACGATTCTGCATGGAACTTTTAAAATGTTAATTAAACATTAAACTATTTAAAATGTTGGAGAATCAATATAGTTTACATACGAGTGTAAAACAAAACAAACATTCGTTTGGTCACATTGAGTGCAACGAATTTCGATTGTTGCATACGGTATTGTACGAGTACAGTATCTGTAAAACACAGCAAAAACTATAAACTGTAAAATACAACTTAAAATTGGTTTTTATTTTGTTGTGGTGTTTCCACATTATTCATATTTAAAAAATCAGAAATTTATCGTTTTAATTTATCACTTTAGCAAAACCATTCCTTTCCTATTATTGAATTTTTGTGAAAAGAAACAGTGATAACCGGGGTAAAAAGCAACCAAAAAACTGTTCAGTATATAATCAGTAGTTTATTCACATTCCTCCTACACCCTTGACGACCAGCTAAGCTGGTGGCTGGGAGCAGCGGCAAGAGAGTGTACAGCTTGTTTACGAGTCGCTGTTGCTGGGTGCAGGCCTCGGGGACGGGTTGGGTGCGGCTGGCCGGTTTTGTAAGCGAGACTCCCTTTAGCGTATTGAATCAGAAATATATGTATCAATACATTTAATAAACAAATAGTCTAAAGTAATTTTTACTGGACTTGGCGAAGGAAACAGGTTTGTTTATATAAATTGTGGACGTCACGCGTGTTCCGCGGCCCGTTTGTCAGACTGCGGCTCCGGCATTACCTGAGACACCTTCGCCGGGAATAATATTGATGTTAACAATGATATTTAAATTATTAATTTTCAGTTATAATGTATAATTTTAAAATGCTAAATATAACAAGTGTTGTACTCGTATCTCAGCTTCTACGTCAACGAACCCCACCTCCGCTTGGTTTTTCCTGATCCTCTGAGCAACTACTGAGATAGCTCATTGTGTAGCTTCGCTGTCTTTGCATGTTTTCTTGAGATCAGTGAGGAATTAAGTTATTCAAATATTCATTTTCCATGGTCTCGCAGAAGTAAGTCGATTCTGTTACGAAGGCAGAATAGTCCCGTATATTGCTGGTTAGCCTATAGTTTTTATTATGTGAGAGGGAATATTTGCTTATTGATTCTTGCCAAAACGCTCTTCGCTATTTATATTCATAATTAAGCTTAATATGTTCTGAGACAGTGCAGAGATTCCAGTGTTAAAGAACCGAGCACGGATTGCACTTCACTCCTTAGTATGCCACGCACTTCTTAACTATTTTTGGGCGTTATTGTTATTAACGAAACGAGAGGATAAATAGGGGTTAATTGAGTGGTGTGCTCAAGAAAACGAGCGACGATAGGAGCGAGTTTTCTTATTTTCCACGAGTGCAATTATATTCTTTTATCCGCATGTGTTTTTCAATATTTTGTTTCGTTTCAACTTAATAATTTAAATATTAAGAAATTCAAACACATCTTTACTATTCTAGGCATGCGTTTGATGACGAATTGCTTCTGGGTCTTGGTATTGTAGTGGACTGTGCATTGTGGTCTTATAATCACCGTAGTGTCTTAGAGGATAAAGAAATGTGTGCAAATGCAAGATATTGAACATATTCCGGATGAAAGTTTAGAAGAAGCTGACAGTAATGCAAACATCATTTCCCACGGAAAGTTAAGTCAGGTATGAAAGGGAACACAACATGTATAAATATTGGAAAGTGAAATATTAAGTCACTTCCAACTCAGTTTTGCGGGATCACATTTTATAACTTAACTGACGTTTATGTTGTTTTTTTACATTTGAAATAGGGTAACCCTAAATGATTTACATTGAAAACAGTTAATTAATTAACGTTTAATATTTCATGTTGTTTCATTATGCAAGTGTCAAACAAACGTAATCTTCACCAATTTTGTTATACTCGTTCATTGTTTATGTGTAGTCGATATACGTACGTAAACTGTGTTGTCATCTCTTCTTTTGACGTTTGTGATGAAAGTTCGCAATTTTTTTCAGCAGAATTGCTCGAACTCTTTACTAACACTTCCCCTGTTTGTTTCTTTTGCTATCTTTGAGCATTTAATTGCTTATTTTCTCTCACATTTCTGCACGCAGTTTCACCAAAACGTTTCAAATAGTTTTAATGCTCGTACGTGTATTCCACTAATAGTGCTTGTTTGTTTTCAGAAAACAATGCAATGTTCACATTCACAGAGTAAACATATTTGACTAATGAAAGAAAAACAAGTGCATGCTAGTGAGCAATACAGTCAAAACAAACATTTTCGTTTGGTGCGAATCCTTAGAATTAAAAAAAAATTGGACAAGATTTCCTGATTTTCTAGAGCCCTTTAAGTTTGCATCTATTAAGATTTTAAAGTGTATGGATTTTTTAGTGGGTTGTTTATTTGATGTAGTTTGGCTTTGACAAAAATGCGCTTCGTTGATGACATACAAGTGTTAACTCGGGAAACATAGCAGGAACTAGTGGTACAACAAAATGGCTGACTTTATGGCACTAGCTAGTTTTCTAATTTCTTTAGTCTAGGCTATCTTTTTGATGTTGCTCCACCGTCTTCCCGGTTGGTACTTACCAGCGCCAAAACGATATTTTCACATTTTCTCAATTTTTCGTTTTCCTACTAGTAGAATTGAAATGTCTTTAAGAATATTACAGAAGAGTAAAAGTTAGTCCTACATGCACATTTTCATTGCAAATTTTGGAGCTATTCTTTCATGTTGTTGAAATTGAGCGTTTGCGAACATGTGCAATTTTGAGATCATTTTCAGATAAATTATAGCAATTTTCAAGAAACTTCATTTAAAATAATTTGAAGCACGTATTTTCACAAATGCAGTAATGTGTAGAAAATGTTCGTAATGTAAATATTAACGACGTGAGAAATATTTCACAAAATTAGGTATCTTTGTATAATTTTTGACAACCCCTAAGAAAATATCAAAATACCTTTTATGTGTACATGTTTATGCTATTTAGTGCATGTAGCACTATTCATATTAGTCATAAACTATTCAATTTTGAAGTAAATGTAAAAAGCTCAATTTTTAGTTCTGGAATTGTAGAAATTCGCCGAAAGAAAATTAAACCTTTGTAGTTTTCGAAAATTCAGATATTTTAAACAAACTGAAACCTACGCCAATTTGTAACATCCTTCAAGCTATCCAAGGAGAAAGTTTAATCGAAAGTTTGTAATCCTTTTGAGAAAAATTAGAAAATGTTCTTGAGGCTTTATGTAAAGTATCCCCAAACATTAAAACATCGGTTTCAAATTCGAGAGGCCACGACATTAGTCAGATTGATTGAGGAATGTCAGTTTTGATGAAAATTCTGCTCGCAGTTTTATCCGCTAGCAGTGTTCACAGAAAGACAGTCGTTCTGTCGAAAACCAATGTTTCGAGTTATTTCATTCATAAGTGATTATAATAGGTGTTTGTAAAATAAAATCAAAATTTACAAGCCGCAATGTCACACTCATTGAGAAAAAGACGTAGTGCCTGAATAATGAGATCCAAGGAAAAGAAAATGAAGACAAATTAGAAGGAAATAAATAGAAAATGATAAAAGGCATAGAAACCTAAGGTGGAAGAAAGTAGGGAGGTATTGGATAGAAATATAAAAATTGTGATGAGTGGTTGTGTTATGTATTCTAATGAGATAGCTCCTAATTTAGCAGGAGTGCGGGATGTCGGCCGCTTCGCGAGGCGACCTTGCGGGGGAGAGAGGCCGTAGGCCGTCGAAGGCCTGTCCCCTGCGGCGGGCTCTGCGAACGCTCCGTCCCTCCACTCCACCGGGCAGTGCGAGCGAAGGCCCGGCGGGCTGTTAATGGCCCGTCCTTGACACGGAGAGGGTCCTCGTCCTCAGCCGCCTGCCCACAGGCCTTGCACCCCTCGCCGCTCCTCTCAACTGCCTAAGGACTTGTTCTTCGGTCCGGCTGCTCGTCCGTCTGCCCGTCAGTCCGTCCGTCCGTCCGTCTGCCCGTCTGTCTGTCCGTCCGTCCGTCTGCCCGTCCGTCTGCCCGTCCGTCCGTCCGTCCATCCGTCCATCCGCCCGGGAAAACGACATAGGGAAACGCCAAACAATTTTGAACTTATGCGATTTCCAAAAAATATGGAATTTCATCGAAAATGACACATGCGCCTTTTTTTAGGGTTTTCTACGCTGAGGACAAAGCTTATTGTTAAAACATAAATTCTGACTTCTTAACGTGTTAGAGGAAGTAATTTACTACATATAGGGCCAAGATGTATCCACCTTTTTGTTACCAGGTCCTCTCAATAAGAGTTTTTATGTCGAAAAATCGCCAATTTGCAGTGGACGTTTGCAATACTTTCTCTTTACTACTTATGTACTAAGACGAGAGAGTATAAAATACATGGTCAGCAACACACGTGACGAGGATATAAGATAACGATAAAAAGTGAGTAGATGCTACGTCATGTTAAGGATAGCAAACATAATACGCTGGACTACTTTTTCCCTCTATTCTGCCCTCTCTCTGGAAATACAAACTTTTGAGTTAAGCGATATTTGACATGTACGCGAGGAAAGAGGGGATAAAATGACCTCCGTGAAATTTACGGCAGGCGGGACGAGAATAGTCATATGCACGGGATGGAATGAAAAGTATGAAACGGGCGTAACAAAATATGAAAAAAAAGATAACGAATTGATTAGGTCTAATTTTTCATGTTCCAACTTTGGCATTAGCGTCGTCTCAAGCCATCTCCGTCCAGGGTGGCCTTCGGTAGGAGACGGTCTGGTGACTTCTAAGAGAAGCGGATTATGTGGCGTGAGAAAGGCACCGTGAAAGGGAAGGGGAAGAACGGTGATGAACGGGAAGAAGAGAGGAAGAAAGGAAATGAATTTACGGGAGTGACTTTTAGTGTCTCGCGCGTGTTGCTCGCTAAGAGGTGGCTTCGGGCTGGGTAAACGCGGATTCGGAAACCTCGGTGACCTTTCTCAGCGGTACGATGGAAATAAAATAAATTACGAAAAACATGTACAAAAGGAAAGGTCTAGGAAATATGGTAATTGAAATGTGGTATAAGACAGAGGGAATGAATATTGAAATGTTGGAGTGATTTTTCGGGTTCCACTTGTGGCATTCGCGGTGCCGCCATTCAAAAGCAGAGGACCTCGACCTACGAATCGGAATTAGTCTCGTCAACGGAAGAACTGACGAGAACGTGTTATGAAAGAAGACGAATTAAAAGATGACAGAAGCGACGAAAACTTGGCGTCGGGTCGGGAGGAAGGGAAACGAATTTGCGCGAGTGCTTTTTTGTGTCTCGCCACGCCTTTCCTGCTCCTCCTTTGAGAGACGGCTTCGCGTGCGAGCTGGGATGGGAGCAGATGCTGTGACCTCCGCGACCTTTTCCCGGCGAGGAGCGCAATGTCTGCCAACTTTTGTGGCGAACGCGGTTGAATAGAATGAAGGCCAAAAAAGAATTCAGTCGACAGGATGAAAAGTGTAGAAACAGCAAGCATTGATGTCAGGCAAGACTATTCATTCTCTATTCATTCCCTTTTCGTTTACCTTATTTATTTCTTGAAGCTGCTACTATTGATATGCACAGATGGATGTGGCTTTTTGACACATGGTTCGTCAGACGTGAATGAATATATAATAGTTTTGATTCACTTTTGTATCGTATGTCATTTTCTTTACACGTAGATGAATATAATATTGATAATATTGCACCGTATTCATTTATATCGCATGTTTAATTGTAAGTGAAAACGCACTGTGAGCTCTCCGTGTCCTTGCGGAGGGAAGAAAAAGAAAAAAAAAACGGAAGAGGATAAAGAAACAGATGAAAGAGGGGGAGCCCACATGGTTGAAATTCTGACTTGCTCGTAGGAGATCTCAAAGTGATTGCTAAACTATCTGCTAAATCTGCAAACCACACTCACCAAATTCACTCTTTCCGCTGTTTTAGTACTTTTCTGAACACGTTTGTTCCGTGTTTGGTCCAACATGATAGATTGTGGGGATAAATACTAGGATATTTACGAAGTGAAATTGGGGTTATCAATACATGATGGCCAGGACCCTTTAATTAGAACCGATGGCAAATACATCAACTCGGCGTAAAACCAATTTGCATGGAGCATGCTGTTCGCGTACCACCTGTCGCTTTGCCGGTGCATCAGTAAGAGACGCAGGCGGCAGGA
>BOPP01000024.1:3768256-3828597 GCA_017312745.1 Gryllus bimaculatus | reverse complement strand
GTGAAATGAACTTCCCAGAAAAGCCGAGAACCCGAATCCGTCCTGCCAATGCCCAAAATCTCACGAATTGCACCTCGCTGACCAACGACAAAATGGGAAGATATTAACGATTTTCGCCATAAAGAGAGCCTTTAGTGAACGAGTCTGTTGCTGAGAGCGTTGGAATCAAATTGTACGTTTTCTGAATGAAAAAATCGAACATGCTCAAAAGTTTTCATTCAGTCTGGAGTGTACCCTTATCGTACGTCCAATTTACACGAAAACTGTACAGTGTAAAACGTACTTAAGTCATCTCCCTTTTTTCGACTAACAGAAAAAAAATGTCATTATGTAGAAGATTGTTTCTGAATAACACTTGTAACAAACCATGAGGCAGGATCCTTGAGATTTTTAAGACTGTCAGGAAAAATAAGAAAAAGGTCGCTGACGCTTCTCCCAGGAAAATTGGTTTTGTGCAAGATATCGTAAAAGTGCACTGAATATGGTGAATGGTAAGACGGTAATTGTTAAAATTACCCATGAGAGAAGATACGGCCTTACGAGTGTTGGGAAAAATATTTTATCATTCTTCTTGTCCTACAAGGTTCGGTTACAGATGTATGTCTCTTATGAGCAGAAGGAAACAAAATACAGAAGAAAAAAGTTGAATAATAATAATAATAATAATAATAATATTGAACGCAGATTAATGTAGATACCGTTGTGTGTTTAATGCTTTCTCGCAGATTATGTACCACTGCACTTTACTCGTCGACACTCGTAAAAGATTCCTATTGCCTTTAAATGCTGTTTTATATGGCACCAGCGCCAGCGCCTTCATTACCATTCAGGTCGCGACTACGGTCTAGGTCTGAGAGAGAAATGTCTTTCATCGCACCACGGTCGCCAGCGAACCTTGAAAACTGGGAACAAATCGGAAATTCGAAGATGCCTTGAGAAACTCGATGAACACCCGAAAGCTGGGTTTAAAATTAGTCTTTTTTTACGTTCTGTATACTTATTTCGTATTGAAAAAGTGTTGTAATGCTTTTTTAAAATATTTATTTGGTACATATTCACTTGCATTACAGTTTTTCAGGGAGTTGAAAATAAATGTAAAACATGATGTAGTTAATGCAAGATACCAGCATTAAATATCAAGTAAATTGTAACCAATAATTGAATGAAGTGCTATCACTGTCTTGAAATGCTGCGGAAAAAGGTAATTTTTCGACAGAACTCCTGACACTGAAATTGTGTATATTTCTGTTCCTTTGTGAAGCAGATTACTTGCTCTAACACTTTGTGTAGTCAGAATCCGTGATATGTGGGTCCGTAATATCGAAAAATTGGTTCAAAACATCTGTCCGCCTGTCTGTGAGCACCGCTAACGGCTGTACGCTCTGAGAAAGGCGACATGTTGGTCGGAACGTCAGCCACCACGACAGAGACGCGGCTCGTCCCGTATAGGCTAGATAATACAACTACCTAACATATACGCCATTTAGTTTCAATTCGTTACATATCTGCATTAGAGACTTGCCGTTATGCCAGTTGTATTAATTCTAAATATGTACGAATGCATTTCATAGGAATAATACACGCACTGCATGCAATGTTTGCAAATTATTTTTGCTATCTATAAAGTGTTCATTCATTCTGTTTGTAATATTATATGGGTGGTGCAACACAACTAGTTTCAGATATTGTTGTTATTCACCTGTTTCAAACCCATCTATATTTTGAAAACACACAAAAGCTTTGTTTACAAAATTGTTTGAGTGAGAAAAAAAACAAACATTTGAACTCTCAAGAAAGCAGATCTACCTTTTCTGTATTTCTGATACTGCTGGTAAGATATGACTATTTTCTTTATTTCCAAGAGCATTTTCGTTCAGTATCCATTACAAGCATCAGGATATTCAATCAAAATGTATGAACTCACTTAAAAATTATATAGTTAAAATTAATGATGAAAATGTTTCTAACCGATTTCCGCAATTTTTTGAAGTTGATGGATTTCCGTTTTGTGGGAGCATCCGCCTGGTCTTCGTTCACCAATTTTGCGAATATGTTGTAGGCGTTTTTATGAATACATAATTATAAACAATAAATGAGCTCTTCCTTGACAAAGAATATTCAATTCTTGTATGATTTTATTTTCTTCTTCGAAAATACATCTGCAGTATTTTTGAAAAGTTTTTAGCTCTTTGCGTTGATAGACGATACCAACATATAAAACCTTTCTTCACAAAAAACATATTTCTTGCAATAATTTACATACGCCAGGCGCAAGACTGGTACAGTGCAAACAAAATATACAGTTTCTTAAAACTATTAACGAACAAAGAATGTTTATTAAAAGGCAAAGGACCTTCTTTGGATTTCAAAGATGAATTACAGGACAACTAGTAATTATTACCTAGCGATATATCGTGTTAAATAACTATAATTAATATTATATTAACTGACTTCATATTTTAGGGTGTGCCATGAGAAAAAACGATCGAATGTAAGGATACCATAACGAAACTACCGAAACCTATTGAATAGAATGTGGTTATTGCTTCACTTCAATGCCTTTACTTTATTGGAGACTTCGTGAAAGGTTAGTCCTAGTCGTTATTCGTTTGAGTACAGCGAACTTGTGAGTTGTTTAAATAGTAAACATTTCAATTCTAAACATTCCTACTATTTCAGGCGCATCTACCGCGTGAATGGGCACAATGAGGAAACTATCCTGGGTCTACGAACCTGGCATGAAGACAATGCTATGCGATGATCTTAAACATGCCTCTGCACTGACTGGTGCTCTTAGTACTGTGGGACAGCATTTCCACGCTCTCTTGAAAATTAGATATTCTATGCAAGTAGAAACGACCATTTTTGGAATCCAGTCCACATACATAAGCGCTCTTTTCGTGTACTCTTACGCCTAGTGTAATTATTGTCACTCTAAAGCTACGTCGTAGGTGATATTTTGACGTTTGTCTCGCCGATCTCGATTCCGATTTCTTGAACAACTTTGAACTCGCGAAATGGACTCGTCAACACCGCCCGATCAGACGTCTACGAAAGACCCGTCCGTTCATTCTAATGAAATGAACGGAATGAACCAAGAAGACATTACTGCTGGCTCCTCAACACCAAAGACAGATGAAGCACGGTCTGAGAGATCACAACCACTCGCTCAGGCTGCTGGGTCTGATAAGCCTGATATCAGTGAACCATATGACCCGGAAGATGAACCACCGCCGCTCCAAATTTCAGGACCACCACAACGACCCGAAAGACGCGGTACAGTGGTTAGAGCATCAATGGGGGACATTTCTATATTTGAGGACATATCTGATGAAACCGATGACACAAACGAAACCAATGATGCCGTCTCTTCGTCGCCTGGGACAGGCCAGGATCAATTAGATCCAATCAAGAAGGCTGCAACGTCTAAAACACCAGATCTCATAGAATCACCAGATGAAAAAAATGAAACTTCACCTCTCCACATATCTGAACCAACTCAATCACCCGAAGAAAGTGGTACTGAGCGTAAAGAAACAACGGTGAAAATTCTTGATGGTGAGGCTGGCGATGGTGACTTGGAACCGGTTGGTATCTTGAAACCCATCTCACCTCTTTCCGATGAAAATGATGAATTTTCTCCACTTGTCATCATTGATGAACCGCAACCTCCAGATAAACGAGGTACACATGTTGCAGAACGAAAAGAAGAAGAGGAGGAGGAAGAGCCGAGCGACCATCCGCAAGTGACTTTTCCCGATTTGCCTGAAGAACCCGACGAAACTGACGAAGAAAAGAAAACGTCTATTTCTGATGATCAACCCGCCGAAGAGACAAAGCAAAACGCCCAGCCCGATGAGACGGCGATTCGGGGTACCCTGCCCGACGAGACTATCCCCGTAGAAAGCGATACAGGGCTCAAAGATACAACTGTGAAAATTCTTGATGGTGAGGCTGGCGATGGTGGCTTGGAACCGGTTGGTATCTTGAAACCCAGCTCACCTCTTTCCGATGCAAATGATAAATTTTCACCACTTGTCATCATCGATGAACCGCAACCTCCAGATAAACGAGGTACACCAGTAGCAGAACGAAAAGACAGCGAAGAAGAGGAGCGGAGCGACCATCCGCAAGTGACTTTTCCCGATTTGCCCGAAGAACCGGACGAACCTGACGAAGAAAAGAAAACGTCCATTTCTGATGATAAATCCGCAGGCACGGATCGACCCGCCGAAGAGACAAAGCAAGAACGCCAGCCGGCCAGACCGCCCCAAGGCACTGCGGAGGTCGTCGCTGCGCGCCCAAGCCAAGATATGAAAGCCTGACGAAGGCCACCTCCTCCGGCTCCGCGAACACCGTCGCTTGCGCCTGTCCGTTGGGCCCGGTCGCCCGCGTCGCCCCGCCGGCCCTGTCCTTCCCGCGCCCCAAGCGCAGTCCAACGCCGCAACCTGCACGCCCGTCAAGCTCGGCCCTCGATGTAAACCGTGCGTACCCTGCCCGGGCGCGCTCCCCCCACGAGCCGCTCCCCTCGCCGGACCGCAAGAGCCGCCTGCTAAGCCCGAATCATCACAATCATTAGCATCACCTCCTCCTCTTCTACCACCACCACCATCTTTACCTCGACCACAACCGTTACAATTACCACCACAAGCTCCACTTTCTACGTCGCCACTACCATCACCATCCTCTGCGCCGCCTTATCCACCACCACCATCACCACCACGACGTCGATCAGAGCAGATGCTGCCACGAGAGTCTCAAATGCAATCAGTCGCAGCAATAGAGCAGATAGGGTCGACACAGATTGTACCAATGCCGCTGTGTGGATTTTTATTTCCTTTCGTTCCTATGGAACAGTTGGTTTTAATCTTGCCCGTCCCCGTCTCAATGCCACCGAGCCAAGAGGATCACACGGGCACGAATTCTGTTTCCATACCTTCCCGGCCTCAAAGAATCTGCTCGCCCTGCAGTTTTCGTGCGATCCGTCCATCCGCGGAACCCGACGTAGAGGAGGAGCCAGAACCAGAGTCAGAGACCGAACCAGAATCAGAGCCCGAACAGGAGCCAGAATCAGAGCCCGAACAGGAGCAAGAATCAGAGCCCGAACAGGAGCCAGAACCAGAGCCCGAGCAGGAGCCAGAACCAGAGTCAGAACAGGAGCCAGAACCAGAGTCCGAACAGGAGCCAGAACCAGAACGAGAACCACAGTCAGAATTAGAACAAGACCTCGAACCAGAACCACAGCTCGAATCGGAACCAGAGCCAGAACCAGATCCAGAACTAGAGCCAGAACCAGAGTCAGAACCAGAGTCAGAACCAGAGCCCCAATCTGAACCAAAGCCCGAATCGGAGCCGCAATGGGAACCACTGACCAACCCGGGATTAGTGCCCCAAGTAGAGTCCGAGTCCGAGCTGCAACTCGAGTCTGAAACAGAACCGGAACCAGAACCCGAGCCTGAACCTGAGCCAGCGTCTGAGCCTGAGCTGGAACCGACAATTATCCCGCCTCCACCTCCGCTGCCACCCGCCTCCATACCCACACCTCAGCCGAAGCCGCGTGCCTCGATGGACCCGGTGCCCAGCGGTCCGTGGTGCTCCCGCCCCAGCAGCTTCTTGCAAGTCGTCATGCACTTGCAGTCCTTCTCGTCGTTTCCGTCTCTGTCGTCGTCATCGTCTTCGTCGTTGGCGACTCGAGCTGCGCCGCCGCGGAGCTCCTCGTGCCCGGCGTGGTCCGGCGGGGCGGGCGGCTCCGCGTGCGAAGAGATGTGCTGCAAGGGCTCCGGCTCGTGCCCGTGCCTGTCGTTCTGGAGGTGTCGCGTGTCCGCCGCCACCGCCCCGCGCCAGTTGTTTGGGCGAAGTGCCTCGCCCCGGCGTTGAGCCGCGCGTGGAAAAAGTTCACTTGCTGAACCTCGACAGAATCTCGAACCTGTGCCTAAACCAGAAAAAGAGCTTGAGCCGGAACCTTACTTTACCTTCAACTCCGAAGGCATTCGTCATCAAATGAGGTGGTCACACGGACTCAGTATCTGCGAGTGTCAGTCCGAGTCCTGAGCTGTTGATTATGACACGGGCTACCCGCAGAATATTCAGTGCACCGATGATCAACGCTCGGAAAAACATTGGTTACAGATTTTAAGCAAGAATTCGAACCTGAAACAGAGGAACAGTAGCTCAAACCAGAATCAAGAGTGCGAGATGGAACCGATAATTACTCCACTTCCTCCTCTTCTAGAAGCGAGATCAACTGAGGGGAAGATCACACAAAATCAGTAGGGGCGTAAAGCTAGTTGGAACTCTGAGCTAGAAATTATTAACAGGCTCATAGCGGAGGAAACCGCATCGGTCCAGCTCTAACGCAGTTCTCTTGCTGAGTCTGAAACGCAATCCAAGTCCGTACGTGAACCAGATCGGAGCCCCACCAGAGCCGGAACTTCACCTCCACGACGGACTCGGTAGCGGCGTAAGGTCAGTTTAGACCCTGAGCCGGGGATTATTGAAAACAGGGGCCCCTCTGAAACTTCTGTGCCCCTTCTACCTGCGCACCGACCCGTCGCCTTGGCGCGGAAAGATTGGACGTAATTACGCGCCTCTGGACCAATCTCCTCGAGGGAAAGGATTTCACCGAAAGAACGGGCCTCTCTTGACATGAGGGCCTTTCGGATTGGGTCGGCAGCCAAGGCGAGAGACTCGCTGCTTCCTCCACTTTCCACTGCATCTGCCTGGACCTCATTGTCGTGATGTTGGGCTCCGCCAATATGGGGCAGCGAATTGATCACAATTCTGGTTGTGTTTAATTTTTTGTTTACTTCCTGGCGTTGTGTAAGATACAAATATAATATAAAGAATGAACAAAATCTCAGTGTATTACACAATTGATTATTCTCGGTCATTTAATACGTTACTGTTATAGTAGTAAGAGCGTGCATGTGGTATAAGGATCATCACCACAGTCCCTCATGGAATATTTCTGCAAGCGAAATTGTGCAGTCGGTGATTTTTGGGCTAGTAGGCGTTCCATGAGTCTTTACGACCATTGGTGTCCACTGTCAGAGTTCATAAATACATGTATTGTTCAAGTTCGTAGTCGTCAACCAGTGAACACACGATGTAGCAAAAACTCCTACAAAATTCAGATATTAATGTTTGTAATAGATATAGTCGTTACTCAGATTATGTGCTTTCAGAAGTATTCAATAAATAAAAGGTTATTGCTCTCCATGACTGACTATAATTCGAAATGTTTCGTAACAATCACCTGCATATTGAACCAATAAACATGAGGATCTTACGAAATGCTTACAAAATCCGTCAAAATCAAAATATAATAAAAGGTTGGTAATTAAAAGGATGCACTGTTGATTTAAAACACCGAAAATACGTAACCTGTGTTAATTGATATTAAAATATGAATAGTTGATATCTGACGTTCTTCTATGAGTAGAATTTGTATAAATTGTATTAATTTATTTAACTCCAAAAATATTGTAACATCCAATGTGTTTCGTGCGAGTTGGGGCGAGAAAATTAAAACTATTTTAAACTGCCAAACTCTTATTGTATTTCCAGACCAAGGGGAACTTACACTTTTTGCAACATGCATTTGTCTTTAAACGTTTTTGTACAGTTACTGCAAAACTACAAAGCAAGGGAAGATACTGAGTGATATTGAGGTGCTATAGTTACGATATCTGACATTTAATTCATGAAAGAAACAGGTAGAAAAGAAACAGGTACGTTCTAGCGATCTTCGAACAAAATAAACCTTGGGAGGAAAGTTGTCTTAGAACCCCTAATTTCATGGATAGCTAGATGTGTCGTGGCGACGTTCAAATGTAGGATAATATTCTTTAATGCTAATTATAAAATTAGTTGCTGTGATAGCTCTATAAATATATTATTAATATGTAAATCATTTTTCAACTTCTTTTTAATTAGTACTAATGCCTCAATCATTGTGTCATAATCAACGAATGATCAGTAAAAATAAAAATAAAATGTAAAGAAACCCATATTATGTACGATTATAATTAAACATTTCATTGGCTGTATTTGAATTATCAGTTTATATTTATTTGTAATTATTAATTTCCCCAACTGTTATTTTAAAACATTAATATCACTTAAAATGATTGTTCCACAAGAAAAATGTGCAGATTTTCACTCATAAAACCAATAGGTGACCTCCCACCGGATCAATGTTTCATTAGAAAAAAAAATTGTTGTCACGCTTTCACGAAAGATTTTCCACTTCTGAAAAAACATAAATTGAAAATTTATTTTTTATCTATTTAAGTTTTACCTTAAAAAAGACAGAAAAGCAACAAACTAATTAATTTAGGTGTATGTCACAATACGACCAGGGACTGTATATCTCGTGCATGTCGTAAGGATATTTTACGAAATGTATTGCCTGGAGATTGCGCTGACACTCCTGAGCACAGCAGTGATGGGTAATTTTTGTAACTGTAAAGAGGTGTAACATACAATGTAGGCTTTCACTTGTAGTTCACTTGTACAATGTAAGCGATTATGATGTAAAGAGGTGTGTTACTTGTTTCAGATATTGAATGATATTGAATTTCTTATAATTTAAGATACTATTTATTCTGAAATAAGTTTTTGTTTGTACCAGTTTACACAGAAACCTGGAAACCCTGCATGTCAAAACTCATGTCAAAAAACCATGAAACCCTGTTTTGTCATTTTTGTGTTGAGATATGATGGAGAAGCTTTTTACTATCTCAGAGGACTATTTTCGCAGATGAGTGATGCTAAAGTTAAAGAAGGTATCTTCATTGGTCCGCATACTCTGCACCTCCTTCTACAAACTTTGGTCAAGATCACCAGGTCCATGAGAAATCAGCATGGGAATAATTTAAAGATGTGAATGCCTTTTTGGGGAAATCGAAGAGCTTACAACTATGTTACGATTGTGAATAATCCTCTAGAAAAGTACCATCAATTAAGCTCCAAGTCACGTAAACTCCATTTCGTACATTCTCATCTAGACTCTAACCTGACACCTGCAGTGTTGTAAGTGATGAGAAAGGCGAACTATTCCATCAGAACATTTCCCAAATTGAACGTAGGTATCACGGAAAGTAGTTCACTGTTGTACTCATTTACAGCTGTTGTACAGTGACAAGAGAAGACGAAAAAGGAATACAAGTGACGGGTCAGATGTTCACGCGCGTAAGTCCTTTTATTTGAGAATAATGAAGCTATAAAAACAGGATAAGACCTATTAACATATAATGTTAAATTCATTATTAGGGTACCTTAACTATTTTCAGAAAATAAAGAATGCCGAAGAAAAGTTTAGTATTTCAACTTGAAATAAATATATCTTAAAACTGGAGCAAACACAAAATAAGATTTCTTATTTGTTTTTATCGACCACAAATTACGTTAGTCTTGCTATTTTGAGAAAATAAATAATTACAAAGTTCGTTTTTGTTGAACTGTGTAATTTCTTGTCTCGATGCCAATTAATTTGAAGTGAACGTTTGCAAAAATAAAATTGAAACCTTTGGTTGATCTCGTAGTGAGTGAGTGTTATTAGCGTTGATACTTTTGCCAAAAGTAATCATGACGATATGTTCAATTTCTACAAAACTTTAATAACTTCGGGAAATGAAAGTCACGTTATACACACACAGATCAAATGTAACTGAATTAGATGTTATCAAAATACATGTTCCAGTATATCACATAAATACCATATATTATGAAAAATTAGGAAATTGTCTCAATTTAAAATATTTTAAATTGGAAAACAGATGCAATTTTCAACATTAATTTCATTTTTTACATAGAAGCCTAAAATACTGAAAATAGCACACTTCCTGGAATTGAATGCCTTCTGCTCAGACAAGAAGCAAATTATCGAGAGAAAAATACATTTTTTTTGAAAATCAGTGTCGCATCATTACTTCCTTGTACAAGTTTCTCATATAAGAACTGAAAATGATTCTATGGTTAATATTGGGCCTTGTGACTTTTCCAGAAATATCAATGCACACAATAAGCATTATGTTTGAACAATGTGAGGAATGCATTATGATGTTAACCAATGCAATATATAGAACGACATGGCAAAGCAGAAAACGACAATTTTTATTTGGTAGTTATCCTTGAAATTTGTTCGTTGTACCAAATATATTACATTTTTACAATTTCAAAAGTAAGCCCATCGGGTGGCTCTTTGACAGCGTGATAGCTTTCCCTTTTCCGTGCGATCCCAGGTTTGAGCTGTAGCTTTAGCTATTCCCACACCGTCTCAGTTTCTAAAGCTATGTGACTAAATAAAAGCCCAGGCAGGTCAAGTGTTATGCGAGTACGTCACGCTCACCACTGTCTCTCTTACCCACAGGCGTAAATAATAAATAAACCCAGGCCTGTCAATACCACAAGGTGGCAAAAGTCGAAATAATTCGTCTCCAAAATGCCTAATACCACAGTATACGTATCTATACAGTAGCGCAGCTCAGCCCGCATTTTGGCTAGTTAGGGATGCGCGTGCATACAGCTAGCGATCCTGGCGGAGCTCAAGTAAAAATACGGATAAATGCTACTGAAGTATGCGGATTTCTTTGTAAATTGAGATATTATTAAGATTTAGGTGCTATTATTAAGAGCCGGATAAAAACATAAAAGAAGATGCGTGTTATTTATTGGCCTCGTGGTGTTATATTTCTAGGATAACAACATATTAAATAACACGTAAAATTACATTCAAACAACATTTTAACCTTACATTTGACTTGTATTGGAACATATTCGATATGCACCAATTGAATTCTTATTCTTTTTCAGTTAACACATTAATAACAATGCGTTTGTTGAAAGGAACAAAGGGTTCTGCAATAATGAGTTATGTTGGTTTTTATTTGTGTTATAGGCCTAGAAATGAAGACGGAAAGTGGTTATTACTTCCTAATAGAAATGTTATTACCTCCTAGATACCCTTATTTACTACTTAGAGTAATTACATTTCTAGATATTTTCATGAACGGTATGGAAATACCCTTATTCTTCCTCATTCACTTTCAATGAACAACATTCATTAGATTTAAATCATTTCTTTTCTTAAAAATTATTTAAAACTTTTATTTGACATATTGTTTTAGTTATAAGCATAAGTTTTTGGTTAAATTTCGCAGAGCGATGCTGTATTATGAATTGTAAGGTGGCGAAGTATTCCTTGCGGATCAATCAAGTCGATGACCTCGCCTTAGGGCACACGTCGCCTTAGGGCATTTAACACGGAGCTGCGCTACTGTACAAATGCGTTTACTGTGCTAATACATACATACAAGTCAGAAGGTAAATATTTTTAATATAGTTTTAAACAAACAGATGCATCGCGCAAGACAAGTATGTTGTAGTTGGTCTTGCATGAAGTATCATTAAATCGAGTTTTTAACGATCAACATAAAAGGCGGTGTCGATAACGTTGGTGTTGCATTCCGGGCAAGACATCCGCAATACTGAATGGAAGTATCGATACTGGACCGGATGGCGCCGGTTTCGGTCGGGTGTTTCTGGCTGTTCCACGTGCGTTTCATGTGGATCCAAGTGATTTATCCAAGTGATTAAATGCGTAGTTTTAGTGGCTTATTTTTTTGTGATTATGTGGTAAACATTGTAAAACAGTAACGGTGAAGTATGAGTCCTTGATGATACATGCCGGGATATAAATCCAACTACAATGCCTGTGAACACTTAACCATGTCGGTTCCAGGAGGGTAAGTCGCTGCACGACAAATTCATCGTAATTCGTATGGAAATACAAAATTTCTTTAGTTTTCTGGAAACGTTTTGAAGAGCAAATATTAATTGGAGCGAGTGTCGTGCAGTTGGCGAAGAACCAGTTATTCTTCAGAAGAAACCGTAACCGAAACTGAAGAGAGCCATCCTTACAATACTCCCCAATCAACCTTCGGGCCACACTGCTAGTGCTCGAATAGACCGACAAGATCTATCTTACAAAAAATATTAGCAAGAGATAAAGAACATTTCCAGAAGTGGAGTGAAAAATATTCTGTTTTGAAGTTTTGACGGTTTTTAAACTGAAGTGGTGAAAAAAATTAAACCGATTATTTTCTGTGAATGATGACTGTTTTGCTTTATAAATTGAGGAATGAGGCATCTACAGACATGTACATCAATTACTATTATTTTCAAGGTTGTGTGTTATGTTATAGTTCTTTTTATAAAAAATGGAGTTGTTTGTAGTTAATTTCAGATAGATCTTGCAATCAAAAGAGTGGATATCTTTGAAATCTCACAGATGGATTATATTTAAAGACTTGGTGAGTCATCTTCAGAGTTATAATTATAGAAGCGGACACATACTGCTTTACCTATGTTATAATAATGAAAGATTCGTTGTTGGTGAGATAATTAGGTTTTCAGCAATTCTTTGAAAGACATATTAGAATCAAATAAGGCATTTTTAAATAAAATTTCTTTGGCTAGACAATTTTCAAGATACTTTCTGTATCTTAAAAACAAGGAATTTCTGAAGTGTTGTTCCATGCATCTGGTTCAGTGATGGTGAATATCAAAAAGTTGAGCTCGGTGTAAATATAAAATTCAGAGATTTTTTATGAATGTTTATTGCTGTTTATGCCATAATTCAAATTTCATTGAAAAAAGATATGTAAGCTATGTATATATAATCTCTTATTTCTTTGTTATAGATATGTTTTTTGTGTAGCTTGGTCTATATAATTACTTAAAGAGACAATCTGAGCTGATATTTCTAGCCTTCAATATATAATCCGCGCTGTTATTGGGAGTACAGTAGTTTAGTTAGTACCTTAGTATTTGCACTCAGTAAATATATAGTATAGTATGGGAATGAATAGTATGGGATGTGGGAATAGCATAATATGATAATGGAATTGTCACGAGCAATGCTAACATAGGCAGTAGTTATGTTCGTTTAATTTTGATCACGTCTTCTGCCCTGGATGGGAGGGAAATATTACCGACCGATATTGCAGCCATGTTTATTTTGCATGAAGGTCTGATGTATTTGCAGGTGGTCTTGTACTGGGTCAGTTAATAACATGAAGGTTTTCAACTGTTTCATACTTCAGCTGTCCAGATAACATCGTTATCTCGATATTTAAATTCATTCCAAAGTCCAAATAATATTGTCTAAGTACAAACAAAAAAATTTTAGTGATGAAAGAAAGTGTAACAAACCTCCCTAACATTCACTGTTAATCCTAGTTGGAAGCACCACGGAGGTGAAGAGGGTAGATTGCATGGCTTCCTGTCAAACAGAATGCATTGGACAACAGCAGGTGATAATGAAAACCAAGAAAGTAATTATTTGCAAGGTGCGCTGAAGAGATTAAATATAATTACTGAGTTCTGTTAATTGTAGGTATCTATTTCGATCATACTTGAATCGTCGTATAGGTTAACCGAGGGACATTTCCAGAACTACTTCCCTTTTTTTTTATGAAAATTTGAATGTTAATGTTGTTAATATGTTTCGATACAGTTATACAACGTTATTTTAATAATCGTAGAAACATGCTTGATTAGATACATTGATTTCCTTAAGAATGCTTTGATATGTTATTAATTCTGGTGAAAGCATTTTTGTAACAAAGAATGCGAATGGCGTTCTTGGCTAAGAGTTGAACACTGAATTCAAATAAGAAATCATTTTTTGTCTATCGGACTCAGTTTTATTGTTATAAGCTACTCTATATTTAAGGAAATGCTTGAGAACACAACATATTGGTTATTTGGCTAATAGCTTCAATTAAAAATTAGGCAGCATGTAATGTTCAAGATTAATCTAAATTTAATACAAGGAATTCCTATACATGACACAGAATTCAGAAAATTCACCTTCAGGATATGAAAAAAAAAGGATGGGCACATTGCTGATAATTTGTGTTCGAACATATGGAATCCACGTTGTGTTTTTTGCTGTTTGCATCCCAGCAATTGAGGTTTCGCACCGTAGAAGTGCTTGGTGTTGACTGCTTGTTGTTCTAAGTTCGTGAAGGTTTGTGCTTTGTATTAATTCAGAAGAAAAAAACATCGTAACTGTGTAAATAGGCCATATAGGTTATGTTATGTCTGTGGAGAATTAACTCTTAAATCGCGAAAACTTTTATCACAACTGTATTTAGGGTGTCAGGTATGTGACCAGGACAAGTAACGGGCCTCTCATATATGCAGTGTGTCGTGTGTTACACTCCTGACATGCTGGTTAAAAAACGTGACGTCACATGCCCTTGACTGTTTCCATTATTTCAAGGAAACTAACAGATTACACAAGATACTGTTATTTCTGTCTGACACAAATAGCTAGAATCATCTCAAAAACGAAGAAAACTTTGCAGTATCCTGATTTAACATCTCGTAGACGAATTTTTCAATGACGGACATTCCGAAGATAAAGGAGATATTCATGCTGACCCAACATTTCTAGCCTCCCGTGAAACATTCCAAGCTTCACGTTTATGTTATTTTCCTTATTGTAGTCGTGTGTATCTGTTGTTATTGAGCGTGTCAATTTACCAGACACATATAATACATAGGGAGACACGCTATTTCAAAAACCACCATCACATGAAACGTGAGGCTAATACACAAATTCTGAAATTAGATCTGCATTGAGAGGAAAATTATCTTCCAGAAATAGTGTGTTTTGTTCTTGTTACAGAAAAAAGTTTTTGTAGCCTAGTGTAACTAATAGAAGAATCATCTCGTTTTTTATTGTTGTTTTAGAATTACAGTTTTACAAAATAGTTTTACAGTTGTTTTAGAATTAAAGTTCCTTTTATAATGAGGTTAATATCTCAAAAAGACCACGACATATCATATATGCAGAAGATGGTTTTTATTATCTACCCATCTGGTACTTTCTGCTTTTTAGGGATTTGGAAGGCAATGAATTAAAAATTTGCTTATATTGCTCATACGAGTATTTGCTTTATATTAAAATACGTACCACAGAATATATTAAGTAACGTATTGTTCCAATATATGCTTATCAGTATTAGTAAGTGATGATAAGCACGTTCAATTTTTGACCAATAGCAGTTTTCAGTTTACTCGATGGGTTATTATTGGAATACAGTACTTGGTAGATTTCTAAATTACATTTCACCACTAGTTGTATACCATATATCTGATGTAATGTAAAAATGATTTGTTATATTGTTAAATATTGTAAAGTTATTATCTGGCTTCTTTAGGTTCGAAAATCAAATTCCAAAATGCGTGAGAAACATAAAACGATTGGGATAATAGCTTTCTTCTAATTTTTTACTTTTTCCGGCCCTTATATTTAAGCTAATTGTTATTGTTGACGTTTTACAGATACCGCCATAAGACCAGATATTTTTGAAAATAGCTCAAGCGGAAGCTAACCTTTTCTTTCTTTGTTGATTTGATAATTAGTAATGTACTGAAAAAGTGTGTTAACTTTATTTGAAATCTAAATCATTGCTCCCTAATATTTGCCCTTCCATAACAATTGCAGGTATGTAACATACTTACGCTTTTTATCGAAAAGTATACGTTCTCATAACGTGTCAATTGAGTTTCTTAATATTAGAGAAGATTTATCAAACTTAATGCATTCGAAATTCAATTACAAGGAAATATTATTATAAATGACGGTATGATTTCCGAATAACACATCACGTAGAGGTTTGTTTCTATTCCTCTACAGATTTATTTTAGTAGTTTGTAATCAATTAAAAATAAAAATAAAATGCCACAAATTGATCATTTCCATCTGTATTCTGGATTCAACTTCTGTAGGGGTCAGGGATCCCAGAATTGAAGAAAACGTACACAGATTACACTTCTCCCTATAGCCCGTCATACACAGATTTTAGCGTTGAATAAATGAAGTAACTTCGAAGCGTGCAGAGAGCATTATGCTGATCAAGTACTTATTAATTCCACTCGTGAACAGATATTTTTTCTTTTCAATATTACTATATGCATTATGCTATTTTGTAATTCAGTATAATAGTATATTTTCAAAGTTCAGAACATATTGAATCTGCACAACAGTGTGCGTTGATAGGGAAGGAAGTTTTGTTATATTCATTGCACACAGTCAATAAATATTGTTTAACCCTTTATGTCTGATAAGGTACGTCAGAGGGGAAGGAAAAATAAGCGAAACACCAAGTTAACAATTAGAATAATGTCTCTATTATTGAATTTTATTTAATTATGAGAATTACTTAAATACCTGCTACAATGCCATTGATTGCTATTTTCTGCCTATCATTTTACTCTCTTAAATTATAATACGTTTTGCTGCGAAGGTGACTTTGAAAAAGTTACTTAATGTCATAATTTATTTCTAGCAGAGCCAGCATTTTAACAAAATACGTCTTTATTTTTGTACAGCGAAACGGAATTTCACGAAGAAAAGAAAATGAATTCTCGCCCCGACACTCCGGGCATTTCGACGAACAGCTGAGATTTGGCGACTGGCGCGCCAGTGAAGATGCAGCCTCACCGCCTGGACAGTGGCACCTGAACGCAACGGACGCACTGCGTCAGTCGATGCGCCATACACCTGTATGAAGGCGTGTGAATGCCATCCTCTCCCGCCGCCGCCGCGGGAATCATGCAATGATATCGCGTGCTTCAGGCAGAAGTAATCCCACTTGCGCCTAGTCAAAGACAACATGTCCAAATCAAACAAGAAAAAGCCCAGGACCACCGGAAACAATCCATCGGATTTATCTGATGTGTCAGAGGATTCACCCAGTACAACCAGAGACCGTCAGGCCGGCAGAGATGCGGACAGAAGCAAGTCTACAGACAGGAACAGGTCTACGGACAGAAACAGGTCTTCGGACAGAAACAGGCCCTCGGACAGAAATAGGCCCTCGGACAAAAACAGGCCCTCGGACAGAAATGGAACTTCGGATAGAAACAAGTCTTCCAATGAAAACAATTCATCGGAGAGAAACAGGCCTTCAGAGCGCCCCGACAAGGAGTTCAAGGACCTGGACGCCGAGGCCAAGGACCTGAGTTCCAGCGACACATCCGGGTCCGAGCAATCCAGCAAGCAGAGGGCGATGTGCCCGACCTGCGGCAAGGCCAACACGTCCTGCCCGCAGCTGACCGGGGTGGCCGTTCAGCCGCTGCCGGGCCAGCCGGGGCAGCCCATGCCCACCTGCCGGATGGACACACCCTTCGGGCCCGTCATCATCTGCCCGTCGTGCTTGCCCTGCAGGCCGGCCACAACCAACTCTCCCGCGGGCCGGCAACGGCGCTCGCAGATGGGTGCGGCGAATGTGGACCTCTTGGGAGAGATCGTCTGCCCGCCCATGTGCCCAGCTCTGTCCCTCAGCGCGCCCGCAGTGCCCATGGGCGCATTTGCTATGCTGCCTGGCGCCAACGGCTTCGGGGGGCCTTTCGCCCCGATGGGCCCCATGGGTCCGTTGGGACCTATGGGTCCGTTGGGACCCATGGGCCCGATGGGCATGGGCTCCTTCTCCCTGGTGCCGCAGCCCTTCTCGATGGGCGGGGCGCCCCCGTTCCCGATGCCTGCGACCCAGTTGGACGTCCTCGAGCAGCTGCTGCAGGGCTCGGGCTCGTTGTTCGGACCCCTGAGGGAGGGGCAGTCTTCGAACCAGGCGCAAGCCTCGCCTTGCTACTGCCCCCCGGCCAGATCGGCCCATTCGCGTCGCTCCTGCCCCTGCTTCTCGTCCAGATCGGGCTCCTCGTCGTGCTCCAGAAGAAATCGCAAGTGCTACTGAGCAGACAGAACAACTCGTTAAACTCCCGCACCACGATTTTCCGCCGATATTCCTTCTATTCCGTAGCATCAATCTTCTACTTGAGTTTGCGATAGCAACGGGTGCTCACCCACCTGTTGCGTGCGAGTCAGTTGTATATTGCGCTTCTACTTGCTCATGATTTGAACGTTCCGCTTGTTATCTCTTGACAACGTTCCTTGTATTGGAAGTGTAGCGAATTGCTAGGTAATGACACGCTCTTGTAGGTTGTTTGTCACGCTCTGGTAGGTTTGGCCCAATATCCTTCCTCTAACAGGTCTTTCGAATGCGAATGATTTGTTGGGCACCGTGTGTTTGCGGTTGCTGTTTAGGTTTTTCTCTGAACTCAATATATTTCATTAAAGCTTTTCAAATTGATTCATCATAAAAGTTTCTTGAACTTTTGTTACAATTGAGATTATCTTCCTCTTTTATAAACGAAAATGCTGTTGATAAACGTCGTACTTCAATCGGATTTTTCTCTGTTATTTGTATTATTCCGTAATCGTAAATGATTGTCATTAAAAATTGCAATACTCTTAAAACAAGTGGCGGTGGGATCGTCAGGAAATAGATGAGAGTGGGTTCAATGTGGAATGCCATTTGTACATCAGGCATACTGTTCTTCCCTCTATTAATAACTATTAGTATTCTATTATTGCAAAAAAATAGAAATAGTATTCACATTTAATACGACGATGACTTGAACTACGAAAAAATCTTCGTTTAGACGTCATTGACGCAATGTGACCTACTTGAAAATTTGTGAAACTGAACTACATTAGTGCGATATTGGCAAAGTAATAAAAATGTATATACTTTCAAAATAAAAATGGAATTATGTGTGATGGTCTTTTGTGCTTATTGTTTCACTATTTAAAAATTAAATTCCAGAAAAACGTCTTGAGTAATTGTTTTGGAGCATTCGCCTAGACAGCGTAAAAACTGTCCCTCGAAATTCGTTCTCCAATAATAAATGAAAAACAGGCATATGTGTTGAATGAAGAGAGATGAGAAAGCGGCATAAAATTGGCATCGTTATTCTGAGTATATTTTCAGCATTAACATAAATCTTTGCTTCACTCTCCATTTATTAGTGGTAAATATAGACGCGACTGAATAAAATTAATTTCGTAAAACGAGTATTTCAGATGTCTCGAACTTTTTCGAATAATTTTCTTGAAATAACTATAAGGTTTACGTTATTTCATTTGAATAAAAACAAAATAATATTTGGTAGCGAGAAGATTATGTAATGTCTTGTGTACACTAATGTAAGTTAACACTTCAAAGCAATAAAATATCCAAATAATATCTGTAAAAATAATATAAAGAGATTCATGGTATTTTATTATTTCCCATTCATTATCTCAGCATAAAAATTAATGGTAGTGCAACAGCACATATTTTTCATATTATTTTTAAAGATTACGTAAAATTATATTGCAACTTGTACCCTATTAATTCTTCAGATAAGACAAGACTCTGGAAAACAATTGTCTTCTATAAGAAGCGATAAGAAGCGCACGAGATTCGAAAAAAAAAGGCACATCATTAATTTTTTTAAATACCAAATTTTAATGACTGATACGTTTAATAATATATATTTAATGAAATGACACTAATAGTAATTGACTACAAACTGCTTTTAAATAATGTGGAATCGTTTTGGGGAAAATAACGTTAGAAAATATTCAAAATTGTTCTTTTGTAGAGCTGATTTTTTCTAGAAAACGTTTGAGATTTTGAGGAACTTTTAGATTCCGTTTTTTTGAAATATATTTGTAATGTTTATATTTACTAGATAATTGTTGCGAGATGTTCGAAAAATCAAATATATCTCATTTGAAAAATCAAAAGTATTAATAAATTGGCCATGATGTTCTGATCTTTAAGCTCTAGATATCTCTAGATTGTACTCTATTTTTACAAAATGGTTAAGTAAAAAACGTGTAACCATTTTTGAGAAAGTGTGGTCTTACTTAAGAATTTTAAAAAATGAAACGGTTTTATTAAAATTTACGCGAAAACCGCTAAAATTTTGAAAAAATCTACATAAATTTACTGAGATTTGTTATTACAAAATAATTACATTGAAAAAATCTTCTTTCAATGAAGAAGTTGCAGGGAAGGTTCGAATTACACCGAACTTTGCAATTTTCTAAATTCAAGGGTTTTGTTGCGAATCGGAGCAGTATCTTATTCATCTGCAAATTTTGCTTTAGGAAACGTGAGGAAAAATGGAAACAAGGATTTTGAGGTCACTTCAAAGAAAATTTTTAAAATGCCTTTCAAAAAATGCATATATAACCAAAATTTAGAAGAACCATTTGAAATTTAAAGAGCCTGCAGTTCCGTCAAATAGTTTGCGGAATATGCGTTTAGGTGAATGGATAAGTATTGAGCGCAAGTGTTGCTAACAGGCAGACGTCTTTGCCTGAAATGAATTTGCTTGAAAAATAAAACTTAACAACCCTTTTTGGTATTAGAGGCCTCAAGACGTGTTTCCTTCAAAATCTCGACTCATGAATTTTTACAGCAATAGATATTTTCTTTCAAGTAATTAGACTGATTTTTTCCCACGTAACGTATTTCAAAGCAGCATCTTTTAATGCATAATATTTTAGGAAATATTTTAAGTAAACTGCATTTTTTATTCTGATACTTATGAAAAGCACCGTTTTGGAAAATTTAGAAAATCTTGCACTGTAATGTTGTGTAATGTATCGGGTAATGCTACCACATCGTCACATGTCAAGAAACATTCTCATGTTATAATTTGTCAGTTGTTTTTAATTGAATGTTTCTGTCGATATTCAAATACGTGTAAATCGATATGGCTGTTAAACAAAGAAAAAAAATTATCAAGTGAAGAAAGAATCATGAAAGTGCTTCACAAACCTGCCAGATGACTTCACAAAACCACAAATGAGATGGAAAAACTATGGAAATGATTAACGCTGAGAGGCATTGTTTCTCTGATACCAGTATCAGTGGCACAGAGAAAGATGAATGAAAACAGAATGGGAATTCAACAGGTATCATTCTTGTGTTACTCTTCAAGAGAAGAAAATTGTTATAGCAATTTATAAACATTGAAGTAATTTTTAACGCAATCCATAAAAATCAGAAAAAGTCTGAATAACTGAAGAACACAAGTATTTCGTTTAAGTTTCCTTTAACGTTCGTTGTGCATGTTACTCACTTGAGTTGAAAAAATATTTGATCTTGTATTTTTGGGTTATATTTGTGATATTCATCCGTCTCTTTTGGAAAGTTGTCACAATGTATTTGGATCTTGAGTTTACAGAATGAATTGAAGAAACTTTTTTCAAGTAATTCAATTTGACAGAACTAACCAAGAACAACGAAGTTTAGAACGTATTCTACCATATTAAATTTATTTTGAAATTTGTGATTGCATTACCTCTACATTTGCCATTTTGGGCCAACTGTCCGACTTTGCCGGCTAGCTAACAGTTTCCCCCATGCTTGGACCCTGTTTAATTCCCACACGTGGGAGTGAGAGACACATGTGGTGAACATGACGTATTTCCCTTCGCCGTAACTAGCGAACTCCGCCTTCTGTTCTGTGTCACACAGCAACAGAAATTGAGATGATTTTATAGGAAAGCTACAACTCGATTTTTGCCTTGACCGGGAAGTCGAACCCTGGATTACATCGCGAGAAGCCAAAACGGTGCTCGTGAGCCATCCTAGTGGATGTAATTGCTCTAAATATTATATTTATCGATCTCTTGTTTGAATTTCGGATATTTGTCAGACGTAGTCCCTGTAGTGTTTTTATCCTTTTCCAGTACTAGACTTGTTCTTGGCAAGTTTTGCCATGTTTTACGAAAAGTACTTTCTCATTATCCTCAATTAAGTATCTTATCTTGAATTAGTCCGAATAATAAATTATTAAATTATATTTATGTTATTGGATGGAGAAAATAACTCTGCATTTTCTGCTATTTAGTTCTCTGATATTTTCTTTTGTTATGTTCAGTCTTTTGAGAAATAATTTATAATTAATTCAGGAAATATACGTTACTCTAGGCCAGTGAAAATTTAAAAAAAATATTTTGCAGAAACCACCGTAACATGAAAATTAATTTGTAACTGTCCTTGCGACAGCAAACATATTACTTCCCTGATAATCCGATATCCTCACATGAAAAGTACAAAACAAATTATAACTTATTTTCTGTGAAATTAATTCAAGAGCGTGCATGTAATGGCTGAAGTTCAGTAAAATACATGATGATTTTGTTTGAAAAAGAGGTACGTATTATTTTCGCACAAAATATTTAGCGTTTATGAATGATTAACATTTAGATAATTATGTTTTTAATTTGTGTTATTCTTGGTATAATAAAAGTATACTTACGACTTTCTAATGTTCAAAAAATCTAAATAACTATTTTAAAGTTTGAAATCTGATCTATTCTTCTTCTGATATGCTTAATATGTTAATAGATACAGCTTTATAATTCAGAAATGTAACTAACGATTTTTTGAACATTGAATTTAATTCGTTTCTGAAGTTTATGATTAAGTTTGAGATTATTTTTACCAAAATATGTTTAAAGAGAGAAACACTAACATAGTTACTCTTTTTTTCAATAGTGCTGGTTTTCAATGAATAATCGCAGACTCACTGAGCTGAAGTGTGTCGTAGAGAAATTTTTAAAAAGTAAGAAAAATGTCGATATAATTCACCAAAAAATTTGGATATCAACTTATTCCTAATGAACACTTATTAAAAATTAAAAACCTGAATATAGAAAATAACTCCATCAGTTAACTTTCGGAAGAGAGGAATAAAAATGAAAGAGTTAAGGCACAGGTGCTGTACCTTCCAATGTTTCAAAAGATTCTTCAATAGTTGAGAAAGATGAAATCAGTCCCTCAGTTTGAACACAGTTATATATGTGATCTGCGGGTACCTATTGGTTTCTTTTCCACGGTGAGTTGCCAGTAGAATCTCACGGCAACATGGCGGACCCCAACGAAGAGGAGCCAGGAGAGCAGGTTGAAGGGGACGAGACGGGCCAACCCGAAGGACAGAACGGATATGAAGGCGAGGCCGAAGGCCTGGGCGAAGAGCCGGCCGAAGGCGAGCCCGAGGAAGACCCCTTCCAAGTGGCGCCTCCGTCCCAGGCCGCGGCGCGACCTTCGCAGGGACTTCGCCCCTCGCAGACCGCCGGGCCGACGCAGGCCGCCCGGTCGTCGCAGGCCGCCCGGCAGTCGCAGGCCGCGCGGCAGTCGCAGGCCGCCCGGCCGTCGCAGTCCCCTCGGACTTCGCAGGCCGGTCGATCCAGCACGAGTCGCAAGGACAACGGCCAGCAATGCTTGCCCTGCGATCCGGCGGCTCGCGCCTCCCTCGCGGGCAGACCAGGGCCTTGCCCGGGCACCAAGTTCGGCGCTGTCGGGCCGTACGCTCAGTTTGGCCCACCCGGCCAGTTTGGTCAGCCTTCACCCTTCGGTCAGCCCGCCCAGTTTGGACAGCCTTCGCCTTTCGGACAGCCTCCCGCTTACGGTCAGCCCGGCCCGTACGGCCAACCTTCCCCTTACGTCCAGCCGTTCGCTCCACAGGGCCAGTTCTTTCAACAAGGGCAATTTGGCCAACAGGGTCAATTTGGCCAGCCGGGTCAATTTGGCCAGCCGGGTCAATTTGGCCAGCCGGGGCAATTTGGCCAGCCGGGGCAATTTGGCCAACCGGGCCAACCGGGGCAATTTGGCCAGTTAGGGCAGCCTTCCCCCTTCAGGCAGCCGGGCCCCGCGGGTGGCCGCAGCTCTCCGTGCCCGCCGTGTCTCACCGGTGGCATGCCGCCGCAGTCTCCGCAGATGCAGGGGCAGGTGATGTGGCCGCCGCAAATGTCCCAGCAGCCCATGCAGACAGCGCAGATCGCGCCCTCCATGCAGTTCATGCAGCAGCAGCAGCAGCCGCCGCCTCCGCAGGGCGATCCCTGGGGCGGCGCTGTGGGCAGCACCACGTCGTGCCAGACGTGCCTGCCCTGCACGCAGCAGCAAATGATGCAGCAGGGCTACCCCCAGGAGCAGACGGCGGCGTACGCCATGCAGGGCAGGGGCCAGTCGGGGGGAAGGCCGCGAGCGCGCTCCCTGCAGAACTTCGACAGCAGTTGCCCGTGCCCCAAGGCGGGCTCGCGCTCGCGCGCCTCCTCCTGCCCGTGCGTCGTCGGCTCCTCCTCCAAGAAATCGCGCCGCGGGTGCTACTAGTTGCGCTGTTTTTTACGGAGCAACGTCGTTATGACGGGCGAACCCTGCAGGCCCTAGCACGCACGTGTCCTAATATCTGATGGCGTCATCTCGCTCTGAGATCTTGTGACTGATGATGGGAGACTCACCCTGCACGGCCAAGTCGGTGCTCCAAAATCACATCATTCCGTGATTTCTGCCTCCACGCCATCAAGCGAGTTTAACTCATCGGGTGGTCTTACTCATTTCTTTTGATCTGATGAACCTGATCGGACGGTAGTGTGGATGTTTACGATCATGTTTGCGTGGTTTACATGACAAAAAAAATTCCCGATAGTGAATTCGTCTTCCCGATAGTGTCAGTAGGGTTGGGATGACTTAATTGCGATGGGGATATTTGCTGTTTGCCTGCAAGAGATGCCATAGATATAATCTATATTGTAATTAATTTGTGAACTTCTGGACGCGAATAAGGGAAAATACACAGTATTTCGGAAATCGTGATGTTTTATTACATTTATTTTAAGATGTTAATGAGAGTGTGAGAAATCATTAATGAAGAAAATATATAAGATTTCTTTTGAAAGTTTCTAGAAACCTACTAAGGAGATTCAAGAAGCAAATTCCAGCCAGTATGTTTAGTATTACATACATAAATCACATTGTCATTTTAAAATAATCTCACACTGCCATTTGCTGTTGTTCGATGTAAGGACTGTAGTTTGAATTTGAATGTATGAGCTTTTATTATCTAGTAGGTAAAGTTATGGGTGTTTTTAACTTATTTCCCATGATCACGAAAAAAAGGTTTTCGAAAAACGAATGAGAGACTAATAAAGATTTGACATATTCACTAACCTTTTGAGAGCATCCTCGCCGGTATTTAAAAGTGAAAGGTGGAGGGACTTTTTTCGTGTTCGTCTCGGAGTAATTGATCAGTATAATGTTCAGTTATTAAGTTGAATTCTTTAACGCGATTACAGCATCGTGTGGAGAAATAAAAAACGCCCCACACGAATGTCGTATACTGCTGATTGTAGTACAAACTTGCACACCTAAAAGCAACTGTGTATCATTTCGAAGCGAAAAATTATCTTCTCCTATATTATTTCATTAGTATAAATGTAGTGGGTTTGCGGCTCTCAAACGCAACCAGTTTTTATGTGAGATCTCTAAAGAAAGACAATTTGGCAGATACTTGTCGAATTGCACTTTAACTTTAAAAATATGAAGAATTAAAAAAACACGTATATAAATATTAATGTTAAATGCAACCCGCAACACTTGTGCTGCTTTGTTGAAATCTTTAGTCACATAACTCCAAACCAAAGCGTTTCAGGGTTTTAAAATATAGAATTTTGAGGCCAAAGGCCTTATAGAAATATTCCTTATACCTAATCTAATGGATGATATCTTCTTGGACATTCTATTACAATTTTGCTGGTTTGGTGCTTCTCAATAATTCTTTGCATTGTAATTTCAAATGTTCTAAGAGTATATTTTTTAAAAAATAAAAGTTTTCTAATAAAAAAAACATTTCGTTGACAACTTTACTCCACAATATGGAAATGGAAGGTTAGAAAAGAGGAAAGGGGTTTAACCAACACCACTTAGATACAAGGCCTGCGCATTGGAGTTGTTCAAAGCCAATATGCCGGTTAAAGAAGGCCAACTTTTTCGAGTTGAGGTAATCCAGGTTTTACGTTCAGTAGCACGTGTATCTTTCGAGTTGTGGTTATGTAGATGTGGTTTGTTGTTAATAATAGGGAGAATCATGGTGAATAAGGGATGTGTCCTCAGGTGAGGGAATTATGATAAAAATTGAAAAAACATGAGTTGTTTAGTTCAGTCTTTACTTTCAGGTTTATGAATTGCATTAGCGAACGTGGGAAATTGAGACGAATTCAGAGTTATTCGTGATTATGGGCTAAAAATCAGTCCTCCTTTAAACCATACACGACTGTCTTTTGGAGCTAGGCCTTCTTTGCTGCCTAATTGTTCTGCTTACTTGAATCGTGCAAGCACTTCCTACAGAGAAAGTCCTCAAGAAATAACATTGCGTTTAGAAACTCAGAATCTGCTTGCAGCTATTGAAGAAAGTGCAAAAGAAAATATTTATGAAGATGGAATTAAATATCTTTCAGTATTTTTCATAAACTAAGAGGAAACTGAAGTTGCTTGTTTTGGACGATTATTGGTCAATTAATAATAAGATAGACAGTATTATTTTTGTACTAATTGAATCCCCTAAAATTATCAATCTAGTTGTGTTAGATAAGGAATTGAAACTGTTTATTATTTTAAAATATATTAAAACTAAGAGACAATACAATAACAGATAGTGTATGTAATTCAAATGAAATTAGTAAGGTTTAGAAAAGGTTAGGTTAAAGTTGTGTTTTAATACAAGTAGTAGTAACAGTCCTCATTATGGTTTTGCTTCAATTTCAGACCTCTTACTTCAAATCGATACCACAAATTCACAATTTGGCAAATCTATTGCTTTTATGCTGAATCAAATAAAACTCCTTACTAACAAAAAAAAGTGCATATCAGTAGTTAATGGTTTTTCGTACTGTATGGTATGCTACTTACCACATAGCCATATTTTTATTAACATTTCTAACATTTAGAATTCATAATATTTTCTCATCCAGTGAGATTGTGGTCTTCATTTAGTTTAGAACCTCAAGTAAAGCAAGCATTGATAACCATTATTTAAAGTATAAATGAAACAAATACTTACTATACGCGCAAGTTTTCTCGATATTCCCCAACCATTGGTGCGGGGAGGGGAGGCTCTGGATACGTCACGGCCTAAAAAGGAGTACCAACTGAAAGCATGAACGTAACTCTCCAAAACGTGCCACGGGAAATTCTACTATTGTTTTGAAAGTACGACGTGGTTGATGGCAGTATTGCAAATTGGTACGTGTCGTTCCGAGTCGAACTTAAGTATCTCAAAGTGGCGTGCTATTCAGCGTAAGGACTCGAGAGGTCGTATAATAAGAAAACTTGCGCGAGATATATGTAAATTAGGGGTAATGATAAATTAGTGACGTTCATCATAAATTAAAGAATTGAAAAACAGGATTTGCAAAATATTTTGAAAAATATATTGGAAAACAACAGATGAAATTTCGTTCTGATAACATTATTGCTAGATAGTGTATGTAGCGTTATTTCCCTTAAAAATAACTTATATGTACAATTTTCCAGGTCAAAACAGTAGACCTCTTTGCTTATTATTTGATGGTGTACTTTATTATATATTTTCGTCTGGTAACCATTATTTTTCTTCGCATTTCAGTTTATATGGACGTCTTAGACGGTCATCTTGAAAGACTGCACAAATGTTGTATGTCTACGAGGTAGTTCTAATTCTGAGAGTTCTCGCACGGGTACGCTAGTATCAATATATAAGTTCTTAGACAGTTCAGCAATACAAGTAAATAGTTTAATTGAAGTCCGCTTTGCACCATTAAATTTCTCGTCGAGAGCTGTACATACATACGTGATTTTACAGCAAAGCGACGAAATTCAATTTTTTCCTTTTTTTTCACCAAATTTCTGAGTTTGGGCTCAATTTTGTTTCACGCGTATTTCCTACATTATTAGTCGGATTGAAGTCTGGTTTGCTCCACTTAATTTCTCGTCGAGAGATGTACTCACATACGTGATTTCTAAGCGAAACGACGAAATTAATTTTTTTTTAAAAAATTTTTCACGGTATTTCTGAGTTGCAGCCAATTTTGTTTCACCCGTATTTCTTACATTAGTAGTCAGATTGAAGTCTGGTTTGCTCCATTGAATTTCTCGCCGAGAGCTGTACTCACATACGTGATTTCAGAGCGAAGCGACGACATTAATTTGTTTTAAAATATTTTCACGGAATTTCTGAGTATGGGCCCAATTTTGTTTCACGCGTATTTCTTAAACTAATAGTCGGATTGAAGTCTGGTTTGCTCCATTGAATTTCTCGTCGAGAGCATACGTGATTTCAAAGCTAAGCGCCGAAATTCATTTTTTCCAATTCTTTCACAGAATTTCTGAATTTGGACTCAATTGTGTTTCACTCGTATTTCCTAAACTAATAGTCTGATTGAAGTCTGGTTTGCTCCATTGAATTTTTCGTCGAGAGCTGTAATTACATACGTGATTTCAAAGCGTTGCAACGAAATAATTTTATTTCAATTTTTTCACAAAATTTCTCAGTTTGGTCACAATATTGTTTCACTCGTATTTCCTAACGTATTTTTTAACGGAATTTCTTAGTTTTATACCAATTTTGTTTCACGCGTAATTTTCTACATAATTAGTCGAAATGATGTCTGGTTTGCTGCATTGAATTTCTCGTAGAGAGATTTACTCACATAAGTGATTTCAGAGCAAAGCGACAAAATTAATTATTTTTAACTTTTTCACGGTATTTCTGAGTTCGAGGCGAATATTGTTTCACGCGTATTTCCTGCATTTATAGTCGGATTGATGTCTGGTTTATTCCATTGAATATCTCGTCGAGAGCTGTACTAACATACCTGATTTCAAAGCGAAGCGACGAAATTAATTTTTTCCAATTCTTTAAAGGATTTTCTGAATTTGGGGCAATATTGCTTCACTCGTATAACCTAAACTAATAGTCTAATTGACGTCTGGTTTGCTCCATTAAGTTTCTCGTCGGTAGCTTTACTCACATTCGTGATATCAGAGCGAAGCGACGAAATTAAGTTTTTTCAAATTTTTAACGGAATTTCTTAGTTTTGGACCAATTCTGTTTCACGCGTATTTCCTACATTATTAGTCGAAATGATGTCTGGTTAGCTCCATTGAATTTCTCGTCGAGAGCTGTACTGACATACGTGATTTCAGAGCGAAGCGACAAAATTATTTTTTTTCACTTTTTTCAAGGAATTTTTGTGTTTGGGACCAAATTTGATTCACGCGTATTTCCTACATTATTAGTCGGATTGATGTCTAGTTTACTCCATTGAAATTCTTGTCAAAAGCTATACTCACATAACTTCTTTAAGCGCGAAACGACGAAATTATTTTTTTCCCAATTTTTTCACTATTTTTCTTCCTAAATTTGTGTTACGGGTACATCCTAAACTAACCGTAGAATTGAAGTTTGGTTGGTACAATTTAAATTCTCGTCGGGAGCTCTACTCACATACGTACTTTCAAAACGAAGCGACGAAATTAATTTTTTTTCAAATTTTTTCACAAAATTTCTTAGTTTGGTAACAATATTGTTTCATCTGTATTTCCTACATTAATAATTGCAGTGACGTTTGGTTTGCTCCATTGAATTTTTCGTCGAGAGCTGTACTCACATACGTGATTTTTGAGCGAAGCGACAAAATCATTTTTTTTTTTCACTCATTTCAAGGAATTTTTGAGTTTGGGACTAATTTGGTTAACGCGTATTTCTACAGTATTAATCGGATTGTTGTCTGGTTTGATCCATTGAATTTCAAGTCGAGAGCTTATCCAATACGTGATTTCAGAGCAAAGCGACGAAATTAATTTTTTTTCAGTTTTTTCACGTAATTTCTGAGTTTGTGACCAAGTTTTGTTTCAAGCGTATTTCCTACATTATTAGTTGGTTTGATGTCTGGTTTGCTCCATTGAATTTCTCGTCGAGAGATATGTTCACATACGTGATTTCAGAGCGAAGCGACTAAATTATTTTTTTCCAATTTTTTCCCGAAATTTCTTAGTTTGGTCACAATAGTGTTTCACTCGTATTTCCTACATTATTAGTTGGATTGATGTCTTGTTAGCTCCATTGAATTTGTCGTCGAGAGGTGTAATTACATACGTTATTTCCTATATTATTGGTGGGATTGATGTCTGGTTTGTTTCATTTTCTCTATTGAATTTCTCGTCGAGAGCAGTACTCAAATACGTAATTTCAGAGCGAAGCTACGAAATTATTTTTTTCCAATATTTTTACCAAATTTCTCAGTTTGGTCACAATATAGTTTCACGCGTATTTCCTACATTAATAATCGGATTGATGTCTGGTTTGTTTCATTGAATTTCTCGTCGAGAGCTGTACTCTCATACGTGATTTTAGAGGTAAGCGACGAATTTAGATTTTTTCTTTTTTTTCACGGAATTTCTGAGTTGTGGCTCAATTTTGTTTAACGCGTATCCTAAACAAATAATCGGATTGAGGTCTCGTTTGCTCCATTGCATTTCTCGTGTCGAGCTGTACTCACGTACGTGATTTTAGATCGAAGCGACGAAATTAATTTATATCCAAATTTTCACCAAATTTTTCAGTTTGGTCACAATATAGTTTCACGTGTATTTCCTACATTAATAATCGGATTGATGTCTGGTTTGTTTCATTGAATTTCTCGTCAAGAGCTGTACTCACATACGTGATTTCAGAGCGAAGCGACTAAATTCATTTTTTCCCAATTTTTTCACAAAATTTCTTAGTTTGGTCACAATATTAATTCACTCGTTTTTTCTACATTATAACTTGGATTGAGGTCTGGTTAGCTCCATTGAATTTCTCGTTGAGATCTGTACTCACATACATGATTTCAGAGCGAAGCGACGAAAATAGTTTTTTCAATTTTTTCACGGAATTCCTGAGTTTGGGCTCAATTTTGTTTCACGCGTATTTTGTAATCTAATGGATTGAAGTCTGGTTTGCTCCATTGCATTTATCGTGTCGAGCTGTACTCACGTACGTGATTTTAGATCGAAGCGACGAAATTAATTTTTTTCCAATATTTTCACCAAATTTCTCAGTTTAGTCACAATATATTTTCACGCGTATTTCCTATATTATTGGGCGGATTGATGTCTGGTTTTCTCTATTGAATTTCTCATTGAGAGCTGTATTCAAATACGTGATTTCAGATCGAAGCGACGAAATATTTGTTTTCCAATTTTTTTACGGAATTTCTGAGTTTGGGCTCAATTTTGTTTCACGTGTATTTCCTAAACTAATATTTGGATTGAAGTCTGGTTTGCTTCATTGCATTTCTCGTGAAGAGGTGTACTCACATACGTGATTTTAGAGCGAAGAGACGAAATTAATTTTTTTCTAATATTTTCACCAAATTTGTCTGTTTGGTCACAATATAGTTTCACGCGTATTTCGTTTAATATTGGTCGGATTGATGTCTAGTTTTCTCTATTGAATTTCTCGTCGAGAGCAGTACTCAAAAACGTGATTTCAGAGTGAGGCGACAAAATTTTTTTTTTCATTTTTTTCACAAAATTTCTCAGTTTGGTCACAATATAGTTTCACGCGTATTTCCTACATTAATAATCGGATTGATGTCTGGTTTGTTCCATTGAATTTCTCGTCGAGAGCTGTACTCAAATACGTGATTTCAGAACGAAGCGACGAAATTATTTTTTTCCAATTTTTTCACGGAATTTCTTTGTTTGGGCTGAATTTTGTTTCACGCGTATTTCCTAAATTAATATTTGGATTGAAGTCTGGTTTGCTCCATTACATTTCTCGTGAAGAGCTGTACTCACATACGTGATTTTAGACCGAAGAGACGAATTTAGTTTTTTTCTAATATTTTCACCAATTTCTCAGTTTGGTCACAATATAGTTTTACGCGTATTTTCTATATTATTAGTCGGATTGATGTCTTATTTTCTAAAAGATTGAATTTCTCTAGAAGAGCTGTACTCAAATACGTGATTTCGAGCGAAGCAACCAAAATAATATTTTTTCAATTTTTCCACCAAATTTCTCAGTTTGGTCACAATATAGTTTCACGCGTATTTCCTATATTATTGTTCGGATTGATGTCTGGTTTTCTCTATTGAGTTTCTCGTCGAGAGCTGTACTCAAATACGTGATTTCAGAGCGATGCGACCAAATTAGTTTTTTTCTTTTTTTCACGGAATTTCTGAGTTGTGGCTCAATTTTGTTTCACGCGTATTTCCTAAACTAATAGTCGGATTTAAGTCTGGTTTGCTCCATTGCAATAATCGTGAAGAGCTGTACTCGCATACGTGATTTCAGAGCGAAGAGACGAAATTAATTTTTTTCCAATTTTTTTCACCAAATTTCTCAGTTTTTTCTTATTATTTTTTGATGCGTATTTCCTACATTATTGGTTGGATAGAAGTCTGGTTTGCTCCATTGAATTTCTCGTCGAGAGCTGTACTTACATACGTTATTTCAGAGCGAAACGACGTATTAATGTTTTCCCAATTTTTCACGGAATTTCTGAGTTTGGCCGCAATTTTGTATTACTCGTATTTCCTAAACTAATAGTCGGATTGAAGTCTGGTTTGCTTCATTGAATTTGTGGTATAGAGTTGTACTCACATACGTGATTTTAGAGCAAAGCGACGAAATTTTTTTTATTTTGTTTACGTAATTTCTGAATTTGGGTTCAAATTTATTTAACGCGTATTTATTTAACTTATAGTCGGATTGAAGTGTACTTTGCTTTGTTGAATTTCTCGTAGAGGGCTGTACTCACATAAATGTTTTTTACATATTCAATTTAATTCAGGTATTTCACCTTATATTATTATGAATTATAAACGAATTGGCGTTGGTTTAATATTTTAATCATTTATTTTCTAGTATTTTTTTCTGATTGTTACAATGCACATAATTTTCTCCGGAAGAGTGTAATTTCATGAGATTTTCTGCTCAAGAAGAGGTCGGTTATTTCGTATTCATACTGTTTATATGTCGGAAGAAGCGAATGCTTCTTCGGAAATGTGAAAGCGATTACCGTCACAAATAACATATGACAGCTACTCAAGAGATTCTTTAGTTAACATCTGATATGACGATGAAGTGCAGATTCTTTTTTTTATTAACATGTAATTGGGAAATGTCAAAGGCGAAAACACAAAGCTCTATGTCCTTTATATGAATGCATTTAACCAAAATTATTGTAAGAATACATTGGGAATGTTACTTGCATACAGTTCCTTGGCAAGAACGTAGTGGGATGAGGGCTACAGAAATGATGTCGAGTGATGGAGGGCAATATTCAACGTCCGTTAGCTAAACTGTAAGCCGGACGTAGCCATTAAGGGAAATTATGCTGGCTTCAGACTCGGAGGAATCTGTCGAGACCGACAACACCACGTCTGCGAAAAGGTTCAAACTGACCATTTGGATCTTCCAAAGAACAATGAAAAGGCAGCAGTGGCGGTGGGTCCGTCTCAAATGGACCCAGAAATTGATCAGAATAAAAAACTGTCGAAGTAGAAGAACGATGGCGCTGGCTGCTGTTCGGCTCGTCCCCTTGCTCCTGCAACGAGCCCTCTAGATCAAGTAACTACGGTTTCAATAGGTGTTCTCTAATGTCTGATCCAACGACCGTTGTCTGGCTTGCGACGCCAAACAAATCCAACCTATCTGCGATAGCTCGCGGTTCTCCTTCAAACGATTATTCCCACTCACCTGCAAATCTAACAAGTCCCAGTCTGCTAGCTCCCAGTACCGCGGGTCTAAACAATCCCACAACGCTGAAAATGCCGACACTGTTAATCAGAATGTAAATTCTGCAGAAAACGACGAAGTAGGCTTTGCGATGCTAACAACGTCAGATCTCCACAAGTGGACAACGCTGGTGGCGGCGAAACATTCGCGGCTGGCAACAACGCTGGTAAATTCGTGGAAAGATCCTCGACAGCCGACATTGCTAGTATCGATAAAGGATTCGCGGCTACCGACAACGCTGGTAACGACGAGGAAGGATTCGCGTCTGCTGACAACGCTAGTAACGATAAAGGATTCGCGGATATTGACAACGCTGATAACGACGAGGAAGGATTCGCGTCTGCTGACAATGTTGATATCGACGTGGCAGGAATCACGGAAAACTCTGCTAACAACGCTGAGTTTGCATTAACCGAGAATGCTGGTGTCGAGGAGGAAGGATTCGCACCTGCCGTCAATGCTGGTATTGACCCTTCTGTTGACACTCCGTTACGGTCTCCAGGCGAGGAGACCGTAAAGCCCGTCAAGTCAGCAAATCCTGCCAGGTCCGAGACATCGCAGGACGCCGACTATGAGTTCGGCGATTGAGACGTTTATTCAGCGGACGAACAGTCAGAGGACGATGATTAGGAGGGTGTCGAGTGCCCCGTGCCCTCCTCATGGATGGGCAGCTGCCCTGATCGGTCTCGGATCTGATTGATTTTGATGGTAAAGCGTATGACTGTTGTATACGTTTAATCGAGTTTCTCCGACGTAAATTTAAGCTGGATGTTAAATAATTAATTTCCTCCTTCCCCAAGCCCCGTTCTTCTCTCGAAGTGTATTTTTACCGATCCTATCTCTTGCTGCATCCACGTGCCGCTCCGTCTCCTGCCCTAACAACTCGGTCTGCGGCTCTCGCTCCGCCCGCGCCTGTGCGTCATTCCCCCTCGCCCCTGCTACTCCTTCCACAGCTACAGGCCGCCTAGGCGATGCGACTTCTGACCTGCCCGCCATGTCTGCACCAGAACTGTATTCACTAGCTTCAGTGGTATTATACGTCAAGATAGATCTAGCAATAGCTTTGAGTCCACCGCTTCCGCCCACCTTTTAGGAACTTCTTCTGACTGGCCTCCTTGTGAGCATATGTGCAATACAGTTCTCTTCAATTGTTCAATTGAATTGTTCTGCTGGAAAGGTATCGAAAAATCTGCAAGAGACTTATCCCCACCTACCGGCCGTCCAGTCGATGTTTTGTTCTGACCTGACCTCATTGTATTCTCAGGTTCAACGGGACTTGGCTCCTACAAACAAATTTTGTTTGTTCAAGTGAATTATTCAGCTAAAAGATATGTCAAGATTTGCAGAGTGCTTCATAACTACCGCCGTCAATCGATGCTTTTGCTTTCTTGAATAATTTCATTAACATTTCATACGTAAAGTAAATTCACTTTATTCAATTGAACTGCAGTGTTATAAAGGCATATTTTGCTACATGATATAGTTTCCGCAACCGACCACCTTCCCCATTGGTCTTGGATCTAATTGAGTTTGATGATAAAGCGTATGACTATTTTATACGTTTAATCTGGTTTCTATGAATTTAAGCTGGATGATAAAAAATTAATTTCCTCCATCCTCAAACGCCGTCCTTCTCTCAAAGTGTATTTTTACCGAACCTATCTCTTGCTGTGATCATGTGCGAGATATAGTTTACTTTCTATCTCACAAAACAGTTATTGACTCATAAAAGACTGTAACAAGAGCTTTTCGAGTTGTTCTGACAAAAAATAACGATTTGTAAAAGTTTTCATTTTTAGTGGAAGTTGTTGTTATAACTGTTGTGCACATGATGACAACAAAATATATACTTTAAAAGACATATATTAGATGTCTAACATTCATGATATTTCTCTTGTGTTTTGATGATTGTGTCCGGGTGTGAAAGTAGAAAAAAATATATGTTTGCTCATGAGAATGTGGGTGAGTTTGAATCTAGTTAAGAAAGCTAGTTTTTCAGTACGTGATTAACGTACATAAACTAAACATTTCATGGATACTATTGTGTATTGTGTTGATTGTTCCATAACAATATTTTAAGTAATAATTTTTTACTCAAAGATGTAATCTTGTTAAACCATCAATTGTATATTTAACGTGTGTAACATTCACAACAACTAGTGTTATTACAATAGCATGTACTTCTTCACATTATTTGTAACTGTTAGTGTTACGCAAAATTATATAATACTACAGTGCTTAACAATTTCTAAGAAACAACCGATTTTTACAACTTAGAATACCAGACAGCTGACCAATAACTTTCATATTAAATGCACAGGTCGTAGTAGAATAATGTATAAAGCAGTGTTCGAAAGCTCTTTATTCAATTGAAAGGTCATGCAGTTAGTGTTTGAAGAAAATAGATCCGCAGGTTGTTGAACATTTTTCTTCGAAATTTAATATGGACTAGCAATAATTAAGTGCAAAATGTTTGCAAGGCATCATTTGAGTTCCTATGATCGTGAACGAGCAGTTGGACGGCTGGAAGCACGTCAAAATGTCTCACTACTGTGATAATAGTAATGGAAGTGTCAAAAAGTGTCATCTCGCGATTAATAAAATGCCGCTGAATATCGAAATGCTATGCAAAATCATGTCGGTGATCGTTGAAGGAAAACTACACCTCAAGAGAATCTGTATGTATCCTTAATGGCGAAACAGGACAGAAATCTCACTCCTAGTCAGATGCATACATTAGCAATGCATATGCATCTGCCAGAACCATTTCTCGGCGATTAAATCAGATTGGTTTGTGGGAATTGAAGCGTGTTAAATGCATTCCACTTCAACGGCGCCATCGTCAAGAAAGATTACGCAGTTGTAGGGAACATATTGGTTCGGGTCAGAGTGATGTTCCCTGGCGAATCCCGGTTCACTGTGACAAGTGATTCTGGCCACCAGTTACTTTGGAGATAGAGAAGAGAGGGACACGTTATGCACAACAGCATGTCCATGAACGTGTTCTCTGTGGCCGAGGCTTGATGGTGTCGGCAGACATTGTGCACAATGACAGAACTCTGCTTCACATCATTGTACGAAATAGCGTTACGTTGCGGCGGTATTCAAGAGAGATTATTCTGAATCCTCTTCGCCATTTTTGGGATGCGGTAGGTCCAGACTTCCTGTTTATGGACGATACACTTATTATACGCGCCCACAGGATCTCTGAAGCATCAGACACACTAGAAAATGAACACATTGAACGTGTGCAATGGCCTGCTTACTCTCAATCCTAAAGAGCATGCATGGGATACTGTTGTCAGTGTTTCTCAAAGAACTCGCCCTCCCCGAACCGTGGAAGAACTAAACATGCCTTCAGAGAGTAGTGGGACCTCGTGGTCTCCTTTAAAGTTTAGTTGACAGCATGAATAACAGATGCAAATTGTGCATTAATGATAGAGGTCACGCCTCTTACTAAAGCGCTCATACGAGTATCTGTTTCATTCTAGTAGAAAGACTCATTTTTCGTATCTGATTGGAAATACTCCAAAGATCATATTTTTTGTTTCATAATTACCTATATTTCGAAAAATTGTTCAAAGAAAAGAACTTGTCACCATATAACTCAAACATATACGAAAATGACTTTGGAAACATTTTAAAAGTAATGTATATGAAGTGATTTAATGGTATAATATTCAGTAATAGTTTGCGTTTCATAATAAATTTCTTCATAAAAATTGAAAATTTTAAAAGAGTTGGGAAAAAATTAACTTAAAAATTAGCCGCAATAGCAATGAGATCAGGAAATATCAATTTTTGGGAAATACTTATACTTTGTACGATATAGGTGAAAGTGTGGTTCACAGTCGTACTGGCGCTTTGCCGGAAACCACCTTTACGATAACACGAACCCCAGAAAGTGAACTCTTAACTATAGGTCGTATTCGAGAAAGAAATTTACTACACAAGAAAAGTACTTTTTCGGTATCGGGGACCCTTACAACAGTTTTTCTGTCGCAAAAATTGGCACTATCTTTCTGCAGCATTACAATACTTTCTCTATACTACGTTGAAGTATTCCAGAAAGTAAAATATTCATGGCATGATTCCTTATATGATTTGAGTTTCTACGAAACTGTTTATTTCTTAATAGCAGATCAATCAACCTGGAACTAATGTAACATTTCATTAAAAATGCCATGGGTCAATTTTATAGCTGAAAGATTGCAAACGCATTGAAATGAAAAATACTTCTTTCTCATTCAGATATCTCCTTATAATATATTTTTAAAATATATTTTCTTCTGCATTTGTTCATTTACTATATGCAGTCAATTTTAATATTTGAATTGTGTAAATTCTGTCAATATTGATTGTTAAGTATTGAGTGAATAATTCAACAATACATGTTTTGCAGATGGACATGGTAATACAATAGAATAGTCTCGAATCATTACATTGATGGAAAATTAAATTGTAACCTCTACAAACAACAGATATTTGCGTATCAAGATCAAGTACATTCTACATGCCCTCAATGTAGAAATAAATATGGTGGCAGTGAAGCCACATTATCGTACATTAGAAATCTACTGAACATTATGCCCCTGCATTATCATTTTAGTTCTACAATTATTTCCATATCGATTCAATATGTGACTACATACTATGACACACTGACATTACAGAATTTAGCGAGGTGGCTAACCACATTCTCTAATTTTCTCCAAGATTCATGACTGCATATTTTTGAACTGTATTTAGTTAATAAACGCAGATATTTAAAAACGCAATCAGTTTACAGCTTTAAAGTTTACAGGTTTTTGTTTAATTTGTGGAAGAAAAGATTAAAAATGTTATTGTCAGAGAGATCGTCTTCACATCATGTAATCCAATCCTCGTGTCTTCGAAAAAATTGCTGACGTTCGTCAGTATTATATAATGGAGTTTTAGAATACCAATGACGAAGTGTCTGAAATTAAAAATCCATGGGATAGGCATAGCTCTTAAGTTTTGGTACTTTATAACACACACGAAAAGATTTTTCATTTAACACAGGATGAATGACTTCTCTAATCACGAACTTTGGTTTAAAATAATGAATGCAAAAGTATTTTTCATAAACTTCGATGTTGAATCGATGCATTTTTCTCAATTACGTATCACTTAGCATTTTCAAAAAATTTAAACTCTGGAGTACAATACCTTGGGTGAACTTCACAAAATAATTACAAGTAATGCACCTGAAGTAAGTACAAATTAGTAACTTAGAAGGTAAGATATGCCATTTAATAAGCTTCTTCCGCCATTTTATAGCTAAATCGATGCATTTACTGCAATGAACCACTGAAAGCTCGGTCTTCATTGGCAGCCAATTTTGTATAATTCGACACCAGCCATCCAATAGTTGGTCTTGGCACATCCCCACTCTGATCATAAAATATTCAATTTTTTCTCTATTTTTTGTTTGCGAACATGTCCGAGTCAAAATATACTACTGGAAGGTTACGTTTTGGGTAGATCCGTCAACAAAAATGAACTCACCATGAAATCAAGCAAAAAATAAGTGCTCCATAACTTACAAGTACTTTTTACACTTTATGAAATGTCAAGTTTCGAATTTGATACCTTGATCATCCAACCACAACTGTGCACCATGGTTAACACAATTTATGAGAAAATCTTTGTACCATGAAGAGACCTAAACTGAAATAAAAATGGATCCTGTAGGACTTTTCAAACTTGAACCTTCTAGTTTTAATTCATTCAGATCCAACAGGTGAGTGTATGAAAAATACAGGTCGTTGTGTTTCCAGAAAGATATATTTATTGTGATATTATTTATGATGCAAATCTTAACATCCCCGTATGCTCTATTTAGCGGTTTCGTAAACAGAATATGACTTTCTAGCGACACCCGAGCACGAACTGAAAAATATTTGTTTTTATGCGATAGCTAGCATGTCAACAATCATCTTCTCTAAATATGTTTATGTTTGAGATAATCATACTTTTGTATAATAGTGAATTCGTGTACTAGCCGTAAACATTGTTGTTTCTTCTACTATGTATTCCTTAAAAAGTATTAATTACTTCTCTTCGCCTTTCATTCATAAAGCCTTATATTCATTTTCTCTTCTCTTCAGGATGTCTCCCAGAGTGTTTTCTTGCTCCCCACCCTCTCCTACCTTACGTGAGCGAGCCGACGCCTTTTTCTCCAACCCATCTTCGCGGCTGCTTCCTGCCAGCCTCCGATGGGCCGGCAGATGGTCGGGCGCATCCTAAATACACTCGGCGCCTACACAAGACCATCAGGAAAGCATCTTCACCTCCACGATGCCCCGCCGAAAGACAGAGCCGGGTTGCCTGCCTAGTTGCCCTACAGAGCCCGAGTGCTTGGAAGCCGTGAAATCAGCCCGTTCTTCCGCCAAGACCGCTACCACACGCCCTGCCGCCCCCTCTCCCGCCACCAAACGCCCTGCCACCCCCTCCCCCACACGCGCTGCCGCCCCGTCGTCCAAACGGCCCGTTTCCCCGCCCATCTCCGCCAAACGCCCTATCTCCCCCATCGCCTCCGCCACACGCCCAGCCACTCCCCCAGCCACTCCCGCCGCCCCTGCTCCCGCCCCCGCCCCCTCCAGCTCGTCGGGTCGCGAGCGAGCGACCTCCATGCGCTCGTCGGGGCCGCAGTGCGCGAAGCCCGGCAGGTGCACGCCCTCGGGGTCGTGCCCATGCTGGAGGACGTGCGCGGCTCACCCGTCCACGTGCAGCTCCAAGGCCGCCTCGACCTGCCCGTGCATGAAGCCCTACATGGACTACCCGACTTCGGCGTGCAGCGAGAGGCAGCGCAAGATCATTTACCCGGTGGAAGTACCTGAGGGATTATCTCAGAACGATATCGACTTGGGCGGGAAGGGTGGTTCTAAACCTGCCTCCAGATGATGTAGGATGTGCAAGAATCTTGATACACTGGATCGTACTTTATCTACTCTGGTTTCCTGCACTCCGACCGCATTATCATGTTCCTCTAATTTCCTTCATGATGCCCAATTGATGAGTATTTTTGTAATTGAGGCTTTGAGGGATGCCTACGAGACGCGTTCAGCAAGGATAATACTATGCGAAAGATGTTACCAAGTGAAGTGTGTCTGCGTCCCCTCCCAGACGGAAGTTAAGTGGGGGTCACCTGTCATCGCTCAATGTTCGGTTGAGCACCTACTCTTACTTCGGTGAGCTTTGACAAAAAGTGTGACCTGTGGCTTGTTCCATTTTCTGAGAGAGAATGGCATTTCTTTCGCTCTAGGACAAATTCAACAAGCAAGTCGATGCTGTAAGACGTTCAAGAGAGCCCGTCCCGCAACGTAGTGGAGGATTTGCATGGCCTCTTGGACCGCATCATTAAATTTTTGCGAACAAAACATATTTGTAGCAGAGCTACTTTGATACAGAGTACTTGTAACAAATTGTAATAACGTTGCAATTTCGGGTTACGTGAAGTTGCCATGCACTTCTATGAAATTCATTTTGTCGAATGAAAAGGACAAGACTGTGGTACAGTATATCAAAACCATTATTTTAGGGCTTGAAAAAGATTGGTTTTGAAGTGATTGCAGTAATTTCTGACAACAATCATGTGAACTGAAAAGCCGTGTCGACTGAATTAATCTAAAAAAATCTAAACCGCTTGTAGAAACTATGCATTTCTTCACGCCCAATTTAAAAAAAATGTAGTGTATTCTCATAATTTAATATTGGAGTGACTTAGTCGTAAACGTATTAAAAAAGCATCATAAAAGAGGAAACTATCATCTCTAGGCATTCAAGTTCTTAAAGTATGTACCCACGAAGTTTTATTTATGAAGTTTCCTTTATCAGAAAATGATTCATTATTTTTCGTTGCAATTTACTTGTAATCGATTAGTTGTTGCCATAATCACATGTGCCATTTTTATTCGTTCTTTAATGTATCCTATAAATCAAATTTAATCCAAAAGTTTGGTTTTTTGAGAAAAAATATTCTTGAGGTTTCATGAAAAATACACCCAAAACTTATTCAAATTTCAAGGGCCGCAATATCAACCACATTGATCGTGGAATATCAGTTTTGGTGAAAAACCCTCAGGACCGGTTAGCTGCTAGCATTATTCAGACAGACGGACGGATTTACAGAAACGGGAAACGGATTTTTGCTGTGAATCAATTTTTTGATATAGACCCACAAAACATGCGTTCTGACTGCACAACCTGCTAGAGGATGTAATTTATCACCTAGTATAGTAACACGAATTATGCACTTTTTTCATTACCGGGGACCTACACTACCAATTTATATTTTTTATTCTCTGTCATACTACTTACAAAGTGAGCAGGAGGGAAAATTACACAAGCAAATGAGAAATTTGATTGTTTGCGCAAATTTACACCATTATGAAAGTTTGATAGGCATATCTTAATGTTTTACTAATAAATTATCTACTAAATTTTATGGATCTAAATATTATTTTTGAAGAAAGAGGATGTTATTATCAGTATATGTTACTATTTATTATATTATCGTTTTTCTTTTCTTACAATATGTGGATTGATTTTCTTATAATACCTCTCTGTTATAAAAGTGTACCACATCTAGGAGTTTCAAATTGTTTTCTCTGTCTCTTGTCTTGTTTTGGAAGACTTCTGAGGGGCGAAAACATCAAGTAACATCCGTGGTGCAAACAGAACTTACTAGTTCTTAGTTTTTTAGTTCATTGGCGAACCCAACGAGAATTCGAAACATCTTTAAATTGGCCTGGCATCAAGAGTGTGCAAAGACACATATTCTTTTTTTGTCAATGTAGCGTCAGCTACAGAAAACAGAGTGCGCATCTAATAAATTACCATTGAGTTCGTTGTTGGACAGGTTTGTTTGTATAAAATAGAAGAATATTGTGAAGTGCCGGCAGAAATTCTTGAAAAAGCTACAATTGTTTCCAGTAAATCTCGAGATATATGTAAAACTGAAGATGGTGTTCTCGTAGTGGTGAGTTGGATGGGAAGAAATAGTATGAATTGCGAATCTGAAACGATTTGCGTCTATTGCTGGAAGCTGTTCAGAAGATTCAATTTAAACAAAAACAACGTTTGGATTATGTTATCCGGAGCGCCTTCTACATCACATTACTACTAGTAGTACTAATATCCGTGAAGCATCTGGGACTTTAAAAGAAAATGTAAGTGTGGCTGAAGGAAATAAATTCACAGGATCATTCCAAAATTGCTATTTTCGTAGTAATTCAAGAAAATAATGTAATTCGTGTTATTATTCTTATTCGAGAATTATCCAATTTATTTATTGCATCTTCGTTTTTGAAGTAGAAATAAATTGAACTCATAAAAAATTAAGTGTTCTTTGTTGTGTTGGTAGCGGGGTGATATAAAATATTCAAGAGGGCCGGGTGTGCATAAAGAATTCGACAGGATTGCAAGGGTAATAAGTGCACTATTATGTGTTTCATTTCGGGTCCACAAACACACAGTAATCAACTAGAAAACAATAAAATATTTCTTCATTACAGTCTACACTCCTGATCGTAATTTTGTTGAGAAGCAATAGCGTGTGAAGCGATTGCAACTATGACCAGAAATGCAGAAACTTGTTTTCCTATTTTCAATTGTTATCTGAAGTGGACTCATCTTGATAATGGAAATAAAAGAATGTCGATTTAGCATGAATTGAAACAACTAAATGAAATTTTTCAAGTGAAGAAACTATCATGTAAGCTCCTACTTATATTAACGCAGGTAATTATAAAACTATATCACAAGTTTTTAGAATATATGTATGTGTACTGCAGAAGAATATAAATATTTCAAAAAGAAAGAAATTCATTCTAAGTGTTCGTTTACGCTGAAACTGACAAAAAATCAGGAGTTAGCTTTATTCTATATCGTATTTGTGTTCGTTTCAAAAGGTACTGGTGTGGAACAATTTCCATCTTGTATATAAACTTTTACATTCCGATGTAATTAGTTGTATCACGGAATTTTCAATATTTTTTTGGGGTCTTCAAGGTGAGATTTGTACATGGTAATAAAAATTGTACGTGATTGACCTACTCTTCAGAAATATTAGTGGTATTTTATTGGATCATTGAAGTACAGTATCAGCCTTTGAACTACGTTATAAATTGGTAGTAGTAAAATGAAACATTTTAAAAATAATAAGCGATAACTTACCAATATTTGCGATATCTTTTGAGATATATACTATTTGCATTCTCAATCTTAACATACTAATGGGATCAGTATGTCTTTATTTTATCGAACAATGTACATCTCAATAGCCGACGACTTCTCGATCGATTTTCGAGTGGTAATATTTCCTGGAAGGATCAACTACCTATTTTCTACATGATCCGGGTGGTCGGTTGGAAGCGAAAATAATCTAGAAAGTATATAGGGGGTAACATGAGAGGACATTGAAGTTCGGACCCTTCTCATTAAATCCTTCAAATAAAATGAATTTTTTAGTATGTGAATTTATTTTTAATATAGCGTCCTCTTGGGCCTTATTGAGGTACTCCTCTACAGTGTGGTTCTAACTACTTGTAATCGTTTCAAGTAAACTAAAGTTGTAGTTGTACGAGTATTGAGAGGGACAACAGTGTTGTAGTGTTGTGTTGGGAAGGGCATCTGATCTTTATTCCGAGATTGATTGAACTTTGTGGTGGGTATGTCACGATATAACAGTGAAAGTATTGGCTTATCTAATGTTACCCAGATAGCTGAAAGCTTCTGGTTTACGAGGGTGATTGAAAACTTATCAACAAACTGAATATTTCTGAAATAGATATATCAGCATCAAATGAAACTCGTAAGTTATTTTTTGAAAAAAATTACGTACCTCTATACACTTCATACCGTTGCCACCTAACTGTTTTATTTCTTAAAAAAAAGCATTTTTTTGATTGTGCCTTCAATAAAAAATGCACCGCATTCTTCACGTCGGCATCGCTCTCAAATCGCCGTCCTCTCAAATCGTCCTTTGTATTATAATTATTCAGGTTAATTAATAATCTTGCTTGCATAATTATTCAAACGAGCAAATTTCGAACTGTATGGGAAATGTTGCAGAACGTTGCCGTGAAGGAAAAGAACGCATTTGACAGAAAATACCACTATTTCTTGTTGGTGCTTGAAAATAGGCCCATTAATATCCTGGTACGGAGTAAAAATCTTTCCGGCGAGGAGCGGTGAGGGGGCGTCTAGGAAGAGCAAAGCGTAGCCCACTTGTCACCTTCTTTCACTAAAGCGGCTATCGCCATACCATTTAAAAAATCTTCTATGAATTTATCGCGATTCTGTGCCCTCTGACCTAAAAAAATCGTATTACTGCTCGTTGCTTGCGTACGTTGCACATAGTTAAAAGTATTTTGTGACAAGTTCATTTTGTTTCAATAGACCTTCACGTTGCATAGGTCAAGCCACCTACACATTTGCTTCGTGGGCATTTCAAATGGTCTGACTCTCTAGTTGTGAAATTGTGACTTTGCTGTTACTTTGTGATTCTCCCTCTTACAACTTCCGAAGGGTGACGTCAGTTTCTGTCTGCCACAGAGCTGCGGGTGGGAGAAGCGCCCTGCAAATGATGACAGCCGCAGCCTCCGCCTTCGCGGACCACGCCCCGCTCGCGACTTGAAATGGGCACTCCCACACCTCCCCGCTGCCGGGGCTGAACCTCTCCTCACTACGAACTCACACGCCCTTTCTCGCGCGCCGAACAGGCCTCAGAAGCTACCTGAACCGACGTTGCTCGTAGGAAGAAAAATAAAGGAAAAACCGTACTGAAAAAAAGTGTCGTCCTGCGGGTAGACAAGTGGCCGTAACAAACGAAACAAATTTGCGGCTCCGTTTGAGGTGACCGACCGCTCGCGCCATGGCGAGCCCGGAGGAGGAGAAGCCCAAGGACGGCGACGAGCCGAAGGCGGAGCAGGCGGACGGCAAGGGCAAGGGCGGCAAGAGCGAGAAGGGCAAGGGCAAGAAGAGCAAGGACGACGACCTGATGAACTGCCCCGGCTCGTCGGAGCCCGGCGGCTGCGTGTCGCCCTGCAAGCCCGGCGGCGGCGGAGGCAAGACCGCCCCGCGCGCGCCCTCCACCGGCGGCTGCTCCTCGCGGCCCAACCGCAGCGGCGGCTGCTGCGGCGGCGGCGGCGGCAAGTGCGGCGGCTGAAGGTATTCAATTGAATTGAATTGAATTTGCCTTATTTTACGTGGCGAGACTCGGATCCGCTCTTCCGTCTGACCACGCAAATTTCGCTACGCTCCTTTCACCAACTAGCAGAGAAAGGAGGTATTTTTTGGGCGAGAAACAGGCGATTTTTTGAATTTAGCTCAGAGGCGTCATTTAGACTTGATCTTTTACATGCAAGTAAATCTACTAACATGGGACAGCCGGCTTTACTTCCCCTCCGAAGGAAGGCGTACGAAGGATTTTTTGCCCTTAAAAATTCACGGCTTCGATTGGGTTTCAACCCGCGAACTTGGGTACAAAGCTACTTTTCAAAGCATCCGGACATTTAACAGCCATGTTTTTAAGGCGATTTTTTAACTTCCGTATTCATACCAAAGTGATCAGGAGTGAGATCTAATTAATATCGATATATTGTTTATAAATGAAGTCCACGTAATACTTCTATTATCTAATCAGATAATTAAAGTTTTGTTAAATGTTACTTTTTTGTTGTTTTTGCCAGTTAATTCTTAATGAAAAATTATTCCCACCGTGAATTTTAATGCCTACTAAAGTAGTGTTATAACATAGGTGGTTTGAGGGTGATTCTTATTAACAAGGATGCTTTAAATTTCAACATCGATGTTTAGAATCATGAGGGGTGACTCGTGGTTTAGATGTCAGCATTCCATCACTTGATCCGGCGTTCCAATCCCGATCGATCCGTGAATTATTTGTATTGGACACGACACGTAATTGGTGACGGGTTTTCTGGAAGTTCTCCCGTTTCCCCTGAGTCATTCCAACATTGCTCTACTACCATTCATATCTTATCTTTATAACCATATATCCATTAAAATATTCATCCATTCCAGGTGTAGCTGTAAGGCTTAGTCCCTGGCTTCCCATTTAAGAGGTTCTGGGTTGAGTCTCGACTGCGCACAGTCGGAAATTTTCGTTCTCATCGCGGAAAGGAGGCGTCTTTTTTATTTTGATATGGAAAGTGGTATTTCTTATTTGTGAGTTAGCGGATGTAGTTGAGAGTTCTATTCTGAGACTTGGCGACCTTTCTTACTGACGTTCTTTTTTTTGAAAATTCGTAAGAAATCAGCTACTGCTGGCAGCCTCAGATCGTTGAAGTATTCAAATGTTTTATTGATATCCTATTGCCAACGTTACGTTACTACAACGATTTCGAAAAAACATCACAATGTTTAATTAAGCTTAGAACAAAAACTAAAAAAATTTAAGTGCCAGAAGCTTAATGTGAATTTACTCTGAAGACCTCCGCATTTCTATATGAAACAATGAAAGAGTATTCAAGCCGTTATGCATATTCCCTGGGGAATACGAAAATCATGATGATTAAAGACATCAAGTGCCCATAAGGTATTGTTTCAAGAGAGAGACAAATAGTAGAATTTATTTAAAAAATCGTCAAAATTTTGCTGAATATTCTATAGACCTTTTTGATAGTTCTTGCCATTATAACTTCCTGGGTTCTTATATTTCTATAAAATTTAATTTGAATATTTTTCTGAAATAATGTATCGTGCACACTGGTTTAATAATTTTATAAAGCTATATTTTTCTTATAAAAATATGCATTATGATTCTCAATATACTTTATTAAACTACTATATTATAAATGTTTATTGAAATTATACTTATATTCATATATTTTAAAATGGAAAAACTAAATTGTAAGCACACTAATGTCTCGTGTTGTATTCAAATTTGCTGTTTCAATTATATGTATTTGATTTCTCAGCATTACCCTGGTTGTTATTTATCGCAATCATCTGATCAGCTCCGGGCTTTTTGTTATTCGCCCCCCTCTCCCGAACGAGCTGCCCCCTCCACCCGGCTTCGTCCCGCGTCCAACGACAATGTTGTTTACTTGCTTCGCAAGTTGCATTGAACTAAATTAAAACACGCACTTTTTGTGGAACATTTTGAATTTCAAACCTCCCTATTTGTTTTCTCGGACGCTCAAACCGGGACGTGTAAAATTTGAAAACAATCAGGCTCGTGGTTCAATAATTAATCTAGTAGAACATACATACATACATACATACATACATACATACATACACATACTCACTTTTAAATTTATAAGAGTATCTTTTTGGAATGAAAAATCACATATCTTATGCAATCTTTACTTTTTGAACAGTTGGGCTGAGCAGAAGTGGCTGCAGGCGATCTTAAAAATGAATTCTCCACCAGGGTTTACCTGGCATTTTGGCACCTCGAGCAATTCTCCTCCACATAGCTGGCATTTCACCTCGTGCACTCCCCCTCCAAATAAGGGGTTCTGCTACATGTGGATGATGTCCTGGCCCAATGAGCCTAGCGGCTCGAACGGCTCAAATCAGCGTAGGTCGACCTGAACCAAGGTACAAGCGAGTGTATGCTCGCCCGACATGCTCTATGCCCAACAGTCTCTACAAGATCTAACAGCAGAATCTCAGTGCATATGTCGAATAAATAGACCCTTTTGATTGGCAAGTCAGTTCCAAACTGCACAATTCAAATCACCATCAAACTGCATGTCAAGGCCGCCTGAGAGTCACTTCAAAAATATACCAGCCGATCTTCAACACAATGGCGCATCGTTAAACCCCTTCTGCAAAAGCATTGGACCATTTTCTCAGCAAGCTGGACAAGCTGCTAACCGAAGTTAAACCCTCGAGTGAGCGGCGTCCTTCAAGCATCTAGAGGGGAACGCCATGGCCGAGAATGCAGAGGAAGGGGGCGGGTCCCGCCGCGCGTCTCAGGTTTCCAAGGCGTCGCAGGGCTCGAAGGCGTCCAAGGGCTCCAAGGGCTCCAAGGCCGGCGGCGGGGGCAAGGACGCCATCCCCGAGTGCTCGGAGCCTAAGATTGTGGACTGCGACGGCACCCCGTGCGGGGGCGGAGGCGGGGGCGGGGGAAAGAAAGCGCGCGGCGCCAAACGCGCATCTCAGAGCTCGAGTCGCCGCGGGTCCGCTGCCTCCGGAGGCTCCGCGCAGAAGTCCTGAAGTTCGTCCCAAAGACAAGGTGGAAATGCCACACTTCTCAAGAGGAGCGTTGCTGGAAGATTGGAACAAAAACATGAATATGCGATTCACTCTTGGATGAGCGGTGATTCTTGTAATTAGAGAGCTTCCAATATGAATGTCTACTGTAATAAAGGAAAACGAAAGACTGCACGAACCTCTCCTGTTAAAACGGTGTCGGTGAATGCGATAATCACAGGCAAGTAATGTGTCGGAAGGCCAATGTGTACTCAAAAACTTCACTTCAAAGACGTAGGAGACTCTTCACTAGATTGTGCGGTGATATGCAGTGATTTTCTGGAAGGAGATGGGTTGGCTTTGCTGACTCCAAGGAAAAATAAATGGCCACCCCTTCAACGACTTATTCTAACATGGTCTCGTCAGCAGCATAACTTTCTTCACCGCCAAGATTTCGGCAAATGGCAGCTGATATAAGTGGCAACCACATCATTGTCGATCACGTTTGAGAAAAAAGAAAACCAAAGTAGTGGAAATGATTTCCACCTGGGAAATGATGACTAGTTGAGAGCTAAGAACTCCTACATCGCAACGTATTCATCGATTTCGAAATGGAACCGCTCTTTGTCGAAAGGAGAATTTGAGGATTGTACACCACTAAAACGTCTAAGATCATAGCTCAAGCCCAGTTCACTGGAACAATTTATTTCCTGGTTTTTGAAGAAAGATTACCTTTAAAACGGTGTGACAGCCATCCTGGAAGAGAAAAACGCTGCAGCCTCTTCTAACGCGTGAGCACTGAACGTCATCTTCAACTACACGTAATAATGTTGGCAGAATCTGCGACACCTGCTTTCAGCGTAGTTTTGTATTGTAGTCATTAAAACACTTTTCGTATAGTATATTTTCTGGATGTAGCCGCTCACGGACCCTGGTTGTTTGATATTACTACCAACTCACTAATGAACTGTACGTAACTATACTAAGAAATCGATATAAGGATATTTTTACAGCAATGGCTTCGCATTGATAGTTTGCTTTGTTAGACGGAATTTGTTGCAACTTTAAATGACCAGTTTAAGAAACTCACGAGTGTAATTTTAATGTGGCTTAAATGGTTGATAGCAGTTTTTAGATAATCACAAACTACTTTTATCTGTGTGTTCGGATGACTTAATAAAGTAATTTCCCCAGTGGATTCGCGTACTAGTTTCAAATCGTCTGGCGAATGTCTGTCCGTTCCGTATTTCACCTAATGACAAGTTTCCTACTTACTACAAGTTTACACGTATTTACTACGTTCAAATTGAGTCGTTATGTTAAACAATAAACGTGTTTAATTTTTGCTTTCCCATTTACCTTATATTTCATTGTTTACTTTCAGGATTTTTGAGTATTGATTGAGTAGTTTGCTTTAGTGCTTTTATAGTGTAATAATTCAACCCCCTAACGTCAAAACAGTTTTTGTGGACACACGTAAGCTTTGTAATGTTGATATCACTGGTGACCATTCGCCATTCTAATGTTTTTTCGCTCTTCAGTTGTCCCTAGAGCGTGGCAATTTCAATGTTTTAGTAACATTAAAATGTCGACTTAAATAGACACAAAAATGCTCAAGTGATGAAAATGAAATGAAAATGTTCCGTCAATATTCCTATACATATACTTAAAGGCAGAAAAATGAAGGGTTTTCTGAACAATATGGACTGTTCGAAATTCTGCGGAATGAAACTACAAGATAGGCGACAACAAAATAGCAAAATGCAAAAGGAAGTTCATGCAAGGTTATTCTTACAAATGCATATCTCTGCAGAGCAGAGGCGAAATTTGTTGGAAATTATTCTATGATTACTTAGCGAAAATTCCTTGATAATAAATTCGCGTCCTTGGGGTATAAACTACCCGGCACGGACGAACGGATGGAATGGGACGGGACGGAGGACAGTTTTTTGAATGGGTTGTCTCACACTGACCCGGGAACGATATGACAAATGGCGGACGTTTTGTCCTGTCAGTAAAGCATCTTGCTCCGTGCCTTTAATTTTCCGCGACGACTATCTAATGTTAAGTGAAGAAGCAAATGTTGTGTGTTCGGTTTTAACGAGAGCAAGATGAGGTAAGGAGTCAAAGAATGTCCAGATTCTGGTATAAACAGAACGTGACTGTCAACAGAGAAATTAACGTGCTTAAGTCCAAACCTTTTTGATTGAAGATACTTTCATTTCTTTACGATATCTCAGGATACATAACAAAGTAGTAAAGTTTGTAGTAAAACGAGGAGTAATTCTGGACATATATAATTAAATTGGACACATGCATGTTCCCTCGCTTTAATTAAAAAACTGAAACGGCGGAATGGCCGGCCGGACGCCAATAGACGGTGCCCGCATGGCACGGACGCACGGAGCGGCTACGGCACGGCACGGCGAGTTGTCCAAAAGGATCCTTTGCTGCGACTTTTTGCTAACGGTGGACAGGTGTAGATGCATCCGTCCACACGTGGGTGTTGGGTTTGCGTTGGTGACGGGATTGGTTGTCGTGGTGACGGCTGTGTGCGCATTCTTAAGGGGAGCAATGTGAAAGAACCTTTAAAACACCCCGTCTATTCCGTTCCTCCCGAGCATACGGACCTCAATACGAGCTAGGTTATACTCCGCTTTCTCGCGTTCTGCCAACTTATTCCTCAACTATGTCCTAATTTACAAATACATTTTAATTGATCTTTTTTTGTATTTTGCCTGCACGTATTGATGTGTTACAATGTTTCCGTAATTTGGAACAAAATTATTATAAATTCAACCATTTGAGCGTTTGAATTTATTGGTGTTTATATGTAGCATTTTGAAGGGCAAAAATAAAATTATTGTAACAATTTCGTGTAAGACATGTGTCCTCTTGACCCAAAAGTTTCGGAAACACGAGACTTAACCCAGAATCTCATTTATCTTTAGGTTACCTTTATTATTACGATATTTGATATATCTAAACTGATTTATATTTCTCTCGCGTACAGTGGGGCACTGAACGACAACTGACGAGTGGTGATCACCTATAAGATGAAGAAAACCCCTATATCTTCTACAGACAGGGCGGACAACGCAGGCTTTCTATCTAGCATGCCTCGCGGTTAACTTGTTCTTCAACATCCAGCACCCACCACGCAACGGCAATGGAACCTTTGCTCCATCGGTGAAAGATCACCGTCATACCACTGTAGTTGGAGTCCCCGAGCTGACAATGTGAGAGTGAGCGCCGGGCATTCCTGAGTCCCAACCCCTCGGAAGACCTTCGGAAGCGCCCACTAGCGGCGCTGCAGCGGCATGTCGGACTCGAAGGAGCCCGAGGACGAGACGGGCGGAACGCGGCGGGCGTCGCAGGCGTCGCGGGCGTCGCAGGCGTCGCGGGCGTCGCGGGCGTCGCAGGCTTCGCAGGCGTCACGGGCGTCGCGGGCTTCGCGAGCGTCGGGGGCGTCGCAGTCCGCGGCCCCCCGCCGTCCGCGACGCCGCGACGCCTTTGCGACGCCCGCGACGCCTGGAGCCCCCGACCGCCGCCCCGCGACGGCCCGCGCCTGGCCGGACGTCCCTGACGCCCCGCGACGCCTGCGAGCCTCCGACGCCCCGGCGCCCCCCGACGTCTGCGGACGCCCCCGACGCTCGGCGAAGCCGCGACGCCCGTGACGCCTGCGAAGCCTGCGACGCCCGCGACGCCCGCGGACGCCTGCGACGCCCGCGGACGCCTGCGACGCCTCGGCCGCGATCCGCCGTCTCGTCCTCGGGCTTCCTTCGAGTTTCGACATGCCGCTGCAGCGCCGCTTAGTGGGCGCTTCCGGAAGGTCTTCGAGGGTTGGGACTCAGGAATGCCCGGCGCTCTCTCACATTGTCAGCTCGGGACTCCAACTACAGTCGGCTATGATCGGTGATCTTTCACCGGATGGAGCAAAGTTCCATTGCCTGCGTGGTGGTGACTGCGATGTTGACAGAACAAAGTTAACCGCGAGGCATTGCTAGATAGGTAAGCCTGCAGTTGTCCGCCCTGTCTGTTAGAAGATATAGGGGCGTTTTCTTCATCTTATTAGGACACCACTCGTCAGTTGTCGTTCAGTGCCCCTCGCAAAATCATTAGATATAATACATAGCCAAGTAATTGATTCGCGAATTTTGTCGAAACTTTGTCGACACTGTCTACGAAACGATTTTTGCCCTCAAATGAACATAAAACCAATTAAAATAATGTTGCATTTATATATTTTTCAAATTGCATACATAGTACATACATGAAATAAAAAGTCATATGTATATAACCATTAGATAATGCACCGAAGTAGTATAACATCTATTGACGATGTGGTGAAACGTAACGGGTTTAGGTCTCCCATGTCTAAGATCCCCGTCCACGAAAAACACATACGTCCAACCCAGAAACCTCCAAAACACCTTGGTCAAACGATGGAGACATTGTCTACACCTGCACATTGTACAAAATTTAGTTTTGCCTTCAAAATCGCTGACACTAACGACCGATGCAAATGCGTGCAACGCCTGCCGATCGTGCGTCGTGATTTCGATATATTGTGGCCGTTTCCGCTTTTCAGTTAATTAATGGAAACATCTGTCATAATCAATCAATACTCATTACTAAAACGGCGCTCGCTAACAAACGGATTTATCAAAACAACAATTCTGAATTAGCATCAATAAGATAAGTATTAACACTTAGACTGAGACATATGGAGGACATAGATGGCGGTATGTATTCGACGAGAAAAGCGATATAACCAGCTGTTATAGTACTTGTATCTCCGTTGAAATAGTAAAGAACGAAATTGAGACGGAAGGTAGTTTTAAATAGGTTCTTTACATTGCGTCCCTATAAATGAATTTAAGCATGATTTCCGACGCCTTAGTAAACTGATTAGACAGTTAGAAGTACAGATGTCATCATTAAATGTACTTCCGCTACGCACGTAGAAATTAATGATCGCGCAAATGACCGCCCATACACTTAGAACGTCTCGGACTCAATCCTTGATTCGTTTGCCGTCGATTTCTCTACATCGGAGTATTGGCTACCGGGGCATTTCACGCCAAAAACGTATCCTCTACACAGAATTATGTCTCTAAAATTAATACTCGCTTTTTCTTGATATTTATTGGGAACATGCATGCTGTAATTATCTATTTGTGCAGGAATATCCTCGTTACCAACTTATATTAGTTATGTACCTTGAATATTAAGGATGAAAGTATATCTTCATATCAAAAGGTTTGATTAAGGCACCGTTAAATTCTCTCTGTGACAGTTCACGTTCTGTTTCATACCAGAAATCTTAGGCATTTCTTTGACTCCTTATCCTCATCTTGCTCTCGATTTAAACCAGAAACCCACGACAAGACTTGGCTTCTTCATTTAAACATTAGATAAGTCGTCGCTTGAAAAATTAAAGTGTGCACGGAGCAAGATGCCGTTTACTGACAGACAATACACGTCCGGCTTGTCCATATGTCCCTGTCAAGTGTGAGACAACCCATTCAAAAAACTGCCTCCGTCCCCCCCGGTCCCCATTCCATTCCGTTCTGTCCGGGCCGGGTAGTTTATACCCCAAGAGATTCCCCGCCGAATTTTATTATCAAGGAATTAGTCGCCTAAGTAATCATAGAATAATATCGTTTCCAACAAAATTTCGCCTCGATGCCTCTGCAGAGATATGCATCTGATAAGAATAACCTTGGCATGAACTTCCTTTTTTGCATTTTCTATTTTGTTCGGCCTATCTTGTAGTTTCCAGATTCCGTAGACCGTTGCGACACAGCTCCATATTGTTCAGAAACCTCTTGCAGTTTTCTGCCTTTAGTATTATGTATAGGAATATTGACGGGAACATTTCTTTTTCATTCATTTTCAGATCACTGCAGCATTTCTTGTGTCTATTTAATGTCGGACATTTTTAATGTTAGTAAAACCATTTGAATTTGGCCACGCTCTAGGACAACTGAAGAGCGAAAACACATTAAATGGCGACATGGTCACCCAGTGATATCAACATTTACAAAGCTTACGTTGTGTCCACAAAAACTGTTTTACGTTAGGGGCTTGAATTATTTACACCTAATAAAAGCACTAAGCAAACTACTCGAATCAATACTCAAAAAATCCTGAAACGAAAGCAATTGAAATATAACGGTAAATGGCGAAAGCAAAATTAAACACGTTTATTGCTTTAACATAACGACTCAATTTGTAAGTACTAAATACGTGTAAACTTGTAGTAAGTTGGAAAACCTTAGTCATCTTAGTGAGAAATAACGGAACGGACAGACCATTTCGGCCAGACGCATTTGAAACTAGTCCGCGAATCCATGGGGAAATTTACTTAATAAGTCATCCGAACACACAGATAAAAGTATGTTTGTGATTACTAAAAAACTCTTTTCAACCATTTAAGCCACATATAAAAATTACCACTCGTGAGTTTCTTAAACGGCTCATTTAAAGTTGCCAACAAATTCCGCATTAACAAGCAAACTATCAATGCGAAGCCATTGCATGCTAAAAATATCCCCTTATATCCGATTTCTTAGTATAGTTACGGTACAGTTTCATTAGTGAGTTTCCGCCGCGCCAGCCCGGTAAGTAATATCAGCAACAACCCAGGGTCCGTGAGCGGCTACATCCGAGAAAGTATTTACTATACGAAAAGTGTTTTAATGACTAACAATACAAAACTACCTGAAAGGCAGGCTTGTCGCAGGAATTCTGCCAAACAGTATACGTGTAGTTGAAGCGACGTTCAGTGCGTCACCGTTTAGAAGAGGCTGCCAGCCGGTTTTTCTCTTTCCAGGATGGCTTGTCACACCGTTTTAAAAGGTAATCTGTCTTTCAAAAACCAGGAAATAAATTGTTCCAGTGAACTGGCTTGAGCTATGATCTTAGGACTTTTTAGTGAGTGTATCATCCTCAATTCTTCTATTCTCCAAAAGAGGTCGGTTCCATTTCGAAATCGCATGAATAGTTAGCGAGTAGGAGTTCTAGCTCTCAATTATCATTGTTTACATTTCCCAGTGGAAATCATTTCACTACTTGGTTTCTTTTTCTCCAAACGTGATCGACAATGATGTGGTTACGCCACTAAATCAGCTGCCAATGTGCGCGAATCTTAGGCGTGAAGAAAGTTATGCTGCTGACGAACATGTTTAGGAAGTTCGTTGAAGCGGGTGGCCATTTATTTTCCTGGAGTCACCAAGCTCACCCATCTCCTTCCAGAAAATCCACCCATATACGCCACAATCTAGTGAGAGTCGCCTACGTCTTTGGTAAGTTTTTGAGTACACATTGGCCTTCCGACCCACCATTACTTGCTCTGTGATTATCGTTCAACCGACACCGTTTAAGGAAGGTTCGTGCATCTTTCGTTTCCTTTATTCAGTAGACATTCATATTGGAAGCTCGTCTAATTCACAAGATCTCACCGCTCATCCAAGAGCTGAATCGCATATTCATGTTTGTTCGTTTCAGCCAACGCTCCTCTGAGAAGTGCTGGCATTCCACCTGTCTTTGGGACGACACTTCAGGACTCTTGCGCGGAGCCTCCGGCAGGCAGCGGACCCGCGGCGACCGAGCTTGAACGCGCGTTTTGCGCCGCGCGCTTTCTTTCCCCCGCCCCCGCCTCCGCCCTCCCCCCGCCCCCGCGGCCGCCCCCGCATCGGGGTGCCGTCGCCAGTCCACATCTTAGGCTTCGAGCACTCGCGGATGGCGTCCTTGCCCCCGCGCCGGCCTTTGGAGCCCATTGGAGCCCTTGGACGCCTTCGAGCCCGCGACCGCCTCCATTGGAAACCTGAGACGCGCGGCGGGACCCGCCCCCTTCCTCTGCGATTCTCGTGCCGATGGCGTTCCCTTAGATTCTTGAAGGACGCCGCTCACTCGAGGGTCTTAACTTCGGTTAGCAGCTTGTCCAGGCTGCTGAGGAAAATGGTTCCAATGCTTTTGCAGAAGAGATTAACGATGCGCCATTGTTGTTGAAGACATCGGCTGGTTACTCATTTTTTGTGAATGTGACTCTCAGGCGGCCTGACATGAGTTTGATGGTGATTTGATTGTTGCAGTTTGGAACTCGACTTGGCCAATGAAAAGGGCTCTATTTATTCGACATATGCACTGAGATTCTGCTGTTAGATCTTGTAGAAGACTGTTGGGCATAGAGCATGTCGGCGCGAGCATACAACTCGCTTATGTACTTGTTCAGTCGACCTACGCTGATTTGTACCCGTTTCGGAGCCGCTAGGCTCATGTGGGCCAGGACATCATCCACATGTAGGCAGAAACCCCTTATTTGGAAGGGAGTGCACGAGGGTTGAAATGCCAGCTAGTGGAGCGAGAAATTGCTCGAGGTGCCCAAATGCCAGGGTAAACCCTGTGGCAGAATTCATTTTTAAGACGGTCGCCCTGCAGCCACTTCTGCTCAGCCCAACTGTTTCCAAAAAGTAAAGATTGCCATAATGATATGTGATTTTTCATCCAAAAAGATACTCTTCATAAATTTAAAAGTGAGTATTGTATGTATTGTATTGTATGTATGTATGTACTGTATGATTATAGTCTACTAGTTAATTATTGAACCACGAAGCCTGATTGTTTTCAAATTTTACACCGTCCCTGGTTTTGAGGCGTACGAGCACAAATAGGGAGAGTTTGAAATTCAAAATGTTCCACAAAAAGTTGGTCGTGTTTTAAATTTAGTTCAATGAACTTCGCGAAGGCAAGTAAACAAACATTGTCGTTGGGACGCCGGGCGAAACGGGTGTGAGGCGGGGCAGCTGCGTTCGGGGAGAGGGGGGCGGAATAACAAAAAGCGCGTGGTGATCAGATGGATTGCGAAACATAACAACCAGGGTAAGTCTGAGAAATCAAATACATATCAATTGAAACAGCCAAATTTGAATACATACACGAGACTCTAGTTGTGCTTACCAATCTTAGTTTTTCCATTTTAACAATATGATAAAAATATAATTTCATACATTTATAATATAGCTCGTTAATAAAAGTATGAATTGAGAATCATAATGCATATTTTTATAAGAAAAATATTAGCTTGATAAAATTATTAAAACCAGTGTCACGATACCATTATTCAGAAAAATTTCAAATTAAAATTGGTACTAGACAATATAAGAACCCAGAGAATGTATATAATGGCAAGGAACTAATCAAAAAGGTCGTATACAATAATTCAGCAAAATTTTGACGATTTTTTAAATAAATTCTACTATTTGTCTCCTCTTGAAACAATACACTTCATGCGGCACTTGATTTTCTTTAATCATCATGGATTTTCGTTTCCCCAGGGATATGCATAAGCGCTTGAATACTCTTTCATTGTGTTCAAATAGAAATGCGGAGGTCTTCAGAGTAAATTTTCAACATTACTTCTGGCACTTAAATTTTTTTAGTTTTTGTTGCTAAGCTTAATCACATTGTATGTTTTTTCCGACGAACTCGTTGTAGTTAACGTAACGTTGGCGGCAATAGGATATTCAATAAAAGCATTTGAATTTACTTCAAACCGATCTGAGGCTGCCAGCAGAATAGCTTGATTTCTTACGAATTTTCAAAAAAAAGAACGTCAGTAAGAAAGGCGCCCAAGTCTCAGATAGAACTCTCAACTACATCCGCTAAACTTCACAAATAAGAAATACCACTTTCCATATCAAAATAAAAAAGACGCCTCCTTTCCGCGGTTGAGAACGAAAATTTCCGGACTTCTGTGCGCAGTCGAGTACTCAACCAAAACTCTTAACTTGAAGCCAGGACTAAGCCTTACAGCTACACCTGGAATGGATGAATATTTAATTGCGATATATGGTTATAAAGATAAGATTATGTAATGGAGTGTAGAGCCAATGTTGGCAATGAGCTCAGGGTAACGGAGAACTCTCCAAAAACCCCGTCACCAATTACTGTCGTGTCCAATTACAATAATTCACGGATCGATCGGGATTGGAACGCCGGATCAAGTGATGGAATGGCTGACATCTAAACCACGAGTCACCCCCTCATTGAATTCTAATAACCATCGATGTTGAAATATAAAGCATCCTTTTACATAAAGAATCACCCTTCAAAACCACCTATGTTATAAACACTAACTTTAGTATAGCATTAAAATCACGGTGCGAGATAATTTTTCGATTAGAGAATAACTGGCAAAAACAACAAAAAAGTAACATTTAACAAAACTTTAATTAATATGAGTTAGATAATAGACAGTATTACGTGGACTCATTTATAAACAACTATATCGATATTAATTAAGATCCATTCGTCACTTGCAGTTGATAAGACTCTCGAAGTTAAAAAATCGCCTTAAAAACATGGCTCGTTGCATAGAAATGTCACGCGATGCTTGAACAAAGTAGCCTCTATAGGACCCTATAGTTCGCAGGGTTGAAACTTCCATATTCGATAGCCCGTCGATTTTTAAGCGGCAACAAAATCCTTCTCGGTCACCGTTTCCTTCGCTGAGGGGAAGGTCATAAAAGAGCCGGCTGTCGGTGGTAGTGTAAATTTCGTAACACTCCCACTTGTGCTAGGGAATACATTGTTAGAAGATCAAGCCTAAATGATCCGCAGCTGCGAGCTAAATTCAAAAAATCGCTCCGTTTCTCGCCCAAAAAATACCTCTTCCTGCTAGTTGGTGAAGCGAGCGTTAGAAAATTTTGCGTGGTCAGACGGGATAGAGCGGACCGAGTCTCGCCACGTAAAATTAAGGCATTCATTCAAAATTCAATTCAATTCAGATTGAATACCTTCCAGCCGCCGCACTTACGCCGTCCGCCCCGGCAGCAGCCGGCCGCGTGCGGTTGGGCCGCGAGGAGCAGCGCCGGTGGCAGGGCGCGCGCGCGGCGGTCTTGCCTCCGCCGCCGCCGGCTTGCAGTGGCGACACGCAGCGCGCGCTGGGCTCCGACGAGCCGGGCCTTCATCAGGGTCGTCGTCCTTGCTCTTCTTGCCTTTGGCCCTTTCTCGCTCTTGCCGCCCTTGCCCTTGCCGGCTCCGCCTGCCCGCCTTCGGCTCGTCGCGCCTTGGCTTCTCCTCCTTCCGGGCTCGCCATGGCGCGAGCGTCGGTCACCTCAAACGGAGCCGCAAATTTGTTCGTTTTTACGGCCACTTGTCTACCCGCAGGACGACACTTTTTTTCAGTTACGGTTTTTCCTTATTTTTTCTTCCTACGAGCAACGGTCGGTTCAGGTAGCTTCTGAGGCCTGTTCGGCGCGCTTGCAGAATATCGCGTTTGGAGTTCCGCGCTCAGTGACGGAGAGGTTCAGCCCCGGCAGCGGGGAGTGTGGGAGCTGCCCAATTTTCAAGTCGCGAGCGGGGCGTGGTCCGCGAAGGCGGAGGCTGCGGCTTGTCAATCATTTGCAGGGCGCTTCTCCCACCCGCAGCTCTGTGGCAGACAGAAAACTGACGTTACCCTCGGAAGTTGTAAGAGGGAGAATCACAAAAGTAACAGCAAAGTCACATTTCACCCAACTAGAGAGTCAGACCATTTTGAAATGCCCACGAAAGCAAATGTGTAGTGGCTTGACCTTATGCAACGTGGAAGGTCTATTGAAACAAAATGAACTTGTCCACAAAGGAATACTTTAAAAACTATGTGCAACGTACGCAAGCCATTCTCTTTTTTCCCTGTGTGG